>JARHVA010004577.1:275000-430000 GCA_037957365.1 Torreya grandis | reverse complement strand
GGATTAGAGGGAGACAAAAATTTACTTTTTATTGATCCATGAGATTGGTCTAGATCCAAGATGAAATATGTATCCTGATGTTGGTTTTTTATCATCAACAAATCTGGCGTAGTCTGAATCAGTGTATCCCTATAATAAGAATTGAGTATTGTTCTTGTACTTTAGACCATACTTAAGTGTACCTTGGACATATCCTAGAACATGCTTTACTTATATCTAGTGACATTTATTTTATTCCTACATACATCTATAAAGATTACTTATAGAAAAACATATATCTAGTCTGGTGTAGGTCAAGTAGATGAGACTCCTTACGAGCTATCTATATAGAGTTGCATCTACTTGAGGTGAGTCCTAAAATTAAGAAAGTTGTAAACCTTTCTCTGTCGGTGTTGAAAGTGGCTTACAATCTGACATTCTATACTTCTCTAGGAGTGTCTTGGCATATTTGATCTAGGAGATAAAAATGTGATTTTATTTCTCTGATATCTCCAAGCTAAGACAATAGTGTAGTATCCTCAAACTAGTCATGTCAAAGGATCTTTTGAGGTCATTCTTCACAATATTAACCTGATCTTGTAAACTTCCTATGATCAAAAGATCATGTACATAAAGAACAAGAATGATGATTTATGTTCCAACCTTCTTTATATACAAGTTAGAATCCAAAGGGCTATGAGTAAAACCATGTTGTAAAGGTGATCATCTATTTTGGTGTACCATGTCCTAGCAGCTTGTTTTAGTCCATGAAGTGATTTGATGAGATGACATATATTTTTAGGATGTTTTTCATCAATAAATCCTTCTAGTTGGGTCATGTATACTTCTTCCTTCAGATCACCATTAAGAAAAACATTTTTGATGTCCATCTGTTGAATTCACTATCTATTATGCATTGCGAGTATGCAAATAACTCTGATCATCTTGATTTTTACAATGGGTGCAAAGGTTCTTCATAGTCAATGCCCTCTTTCTAAGCATATCCCTTTGCTACTAGTCATGCTTTATTTTTATCGATAGATCCATCTGCCTTGTATTTTGTTTTGAAAACCCATTTGCAGCCTATGGGATTCTTTCTTATATGGAGATCAACCAGTTCCCAAGTTTTATTCTTCATGAATGAGTCATAATCGGCATCCATTACTTTATTCCAACGAGGTTAAGTTAAATCTTCATGATCATTTTAAGGTTTAGAGTTATCAACTATTGTACTCATACGTGTAAAATTTACCTCATGTCTTGTTTGACTCCTCATTCTAACTCTAGATGAATGATTGTTTCTATTGTTACCTAGAATGACTTCAAATGAGAAGTTTGTCTCTGTTGTGATGAACTACTTGGTGGATGTGAAGAACTATCTGGTGGATGTTCTAAATTTCCAAGATCAACATATGGCTCTCCTTGCAGCTCTGAAGGATCTAATTCTCCAAGATCAGTATATAGCTCCCCTTGCAGCTTTGGAGTTTCCTCATTATTTGACTTAAGAAGTACTTGGTGAGAGGTGATTGGTGGTGATCCATCATTTTGCACCATTGATTCAACATATGACTCATCGAACACCACATATTTGCTCTCATAGATTTTCCTTATTTTTGGATCCTTGACACAATATGCCTTCAAGGTAATGTTGTATCCTATTAGGATGCAAGGGAGTGTTTTTGACTCAAGTTTCTTCCTTTTTTTTGATATTACATTCATATAAGCTATGCAACCAAACACACGTAAATGAGAAATGGAAGGCTTTCTACCACTCCATACCTCTTCTGGCATTTTGTCCTTCAACAGTTTTGTTGTTACCCAATTGAGAAGATAAATAGAAGCTTAGACTGCTTCTACCTAATAATGATTCTCTAGCTTAGCTGTTAAAAACATATAGTGATCCATCTCCATCATAGTGCGATTGTGTCACTCAACAACACCATTATGTTGGGGTGTGTAGGAAGCAGTCAAATTTTGTTTTATACCTTGCTGATTCAAGAATGCTAATAATTTATTTGACATGAATTCTACCCATCGATCTAAGTGGAGGTGAAGTAGAATTTGTCCTTTCTCCTTCACAACCTACTAATAAAAGATCTGGAAATGATGAAGTGTTTCACTCTTCTTCTTCATGAAGAATACCCACATCTTCTAGGAGTAGTCATCCACGAATAGATGGAAGTACTTGTATCACAAGATTGAATCAGGTAGTGGGACACATAGATTAGTGTGAACAACCTACAATCATTTTTTAACATGAAATGAGCTTCCTTTGAATGCATCCCTGTGTTCTTTACCTACAAGGCAACTAGGGCAAATGGGTAAAGAACTGTACATCTTGGGAAGTCCACATACCATCCCTTTAGTACTTAGCACAATAATGAAATGGCACATAAATGACCATACTGGTAGTGCTAGAGGGTAGTGGACTCTAGCATTGAGGTAGATAATGCTACTGTAGAATATGAAACAACATATAGAACAAATAATTAATCTTTAAGAAAATCTTTACCAAGAACTTTACCTTTTCATGATATTAGGCAAGTTTTGATGTCATTTTCAATAAGAAATTCCACCTTCATATGGTTAATCAACAACTGGATAACTGATAAGAGTTTAAATGTTAGACTAAGAATGTATAGTACCTTTGTTAGTGTACATTTTCATGTTCTAAGAGGATTGGTAACTTGTCATATTCCTTCTGCAATGTACTCTTTATCATCTATGATCCTTACCTATTCTCTAGTGGGTTGGTTCGATAGTGAATTGAATAGCTTCTTGTCTCCTGACATATGTTTGGTGGCACCAGAATCGATTAACCACACATTCTTCATGCACTGTGAGGTCTGGGAGACTAGTACCAAGTTCTTGTCTTCATCAGATATCTCTTCTTCAAATATATCATCTTGTTGAGTAGTGAGATGTCCCTTTTGCTTCCATTGATGGGGACATTTTTGTTATTTCTGATAATCATCTCACTCTGATATGCTAGTAGACCCTTGTTTTCAAGCATTATACCAGTGGTTGTCTATGTCATGAGTATTGGTTTGACAGATATGATGCCATTTCTTCGACTTCTAAAATTTTTGATGTCGAGACTATTGTTGCTGCTATTGTTTTTGTGGCTACTTCTTCGAAGGTCATTTACAAAACTTCTAACCTTGTCGTCTCTTTGAGATAAGAGCTTTATCTTCGAACTCATCTTGGACTAAGTTGATAGCTTCTTCTTGCTAAAACAACTTCACAATCTCTTTGAATGATACTGATTGTTTGGTGACATTTAGTGTCATGATGAACACTCTAAATTTGGAAGGCAGTGCTCTCAAGGTAATCTGGACCAAGAGATCATCATCTACCTTCTCACCAAGTGCTAGTAACTCCATCCATATTTTAGCCACTTGACGTAAGAATTCCTCAACTTTCTCATCGAACTCCATGGTGATTTTGTGAAGTCTTGATTGCAAATGGAGGATCTTCATCTTATACATTTCCTCATATATGGTCACTAACGTATCCCATGCTACCTTTGTATTGTCAATGTCCCTGATATGTGATTAAACCTCGTCAGTGATGCTTAGCATGATTAGCATCAAGGCTTTGTCAGTAGCCTTATCATACTTTACACATTCATCAAGATCGGTGGGAGCTTGCTCATCTCCTATCATGATTCCCCATAGTACTTTGAACTGAAGGATCGTGTGCATCTTCATTTTGCACATAGCATAATTTGGCCCCTTAATAGTTGGGCATCGAAGAGGAGTTTGGGGTGCAGACATCTTCTATTTGTACAAAATTTCAGAAAGCTAAAAAGTAAGATTAAAAATGTACCTTATTCAAGATTTGTTTGCTCCAGTCTTATTCGGATGATGGCTTCAATCAATTACCTTAACCGATCTACCTTCTCTTTTCCTTCATAATACTAGATGCCTCTGTTTTTTAAAAAATCCTTTCCTCTGATAGGTCGTGAGGATGATAAAAATTCATGTATTATGTATTATTTCTACTGTCACGCTTTTTCCCACATCACGCATTGCTGCATCGACTTCAGGCATCATCGATTACACTAGTTCCACGTCTTAAGTGTTATTGTCATGTTGACCAAGTAGGATTTCATGCTAGGCTACAGGCGTCGATCTCCCTCTCTGTAGGTTTTTACGATCTAGAACAGTAGCACAATTTTACTACTGTAGCAGGCTTCCTCCATGTCCTTTGTTTTTATTCAGCATACAGGTCCCGTATGAACTTTTCGACTGCACTTTTGTAACTTCTCAGACTTTGCTGGTTTGCGTTTTATGTTGTGCGTTGATTAGACATCCATGCTTCACCTTCTGGTTGCACTCAGACTTATAACATCGCCGCTTTCTGCCAAACTACTGCGAAGGCTTTGATGCCAAATTCTTAGCAAACTTCAAAATACTTTTTCATTGATTCAAATGGAGATATGGATTACATGTATATAGCATAGTGGAATTTCTAGAAAAATCTAATATAGATCATCATTCTGGATTATTCCATAACCGACAGTCATCCGATAATAGCAAATAGAGGACGCATAATTATCCGGAGGAATCTATAAACATTAAAAGATAATGTAATATATACAGCACTGCATTTCTATCTAGAGAAATCTAGAGGGTTCTTAGACAATGCTCTGTTGTCATTACAATGTTGCGCTGTCAAACATGGGATCAATTTTAATCATTTTTTAATTTTAGGTACAAATCTGATGATGAAGAGGTAATGGTTTCATAGAATTTTTGAAAGGCATTAAAATAGACAATGAAGATCCTGGGGTAACTTCTACTTCGTTGTCTGTAAAAGAGACCATTGAATCTTAGTTTAAAGAATGAGCAACAGGTAGATTTTAAAAAGAGGGTTTTTTCATTATGGGATAATTTTAAAGAGTTTTTCTTTGGCTCTCAAATGCAAAAAATGCAAAATATAGTAGGAACAAGTCGACCTTACATTTTTTGAAAGAGCAAAAAAAATAACGAGTTAAACCCCTGTTTCTATGAAGATAAATTCCATTAGATTCTATTTTTAGAAGTAAAATTTTATTACTTTTTTTCACTCTATTTTTAGGAGGAGGAATCCTAATAGTACTTTACTAATCAGGGATGTTTATCTTTGTCGAGTTCGCATGTAATTTACACAATGAGTTCACATATAATACATTCATCTTGGAAATAATAAAGTTTGATATCTTGCACCGTAGATATTTCCTTAGCTTACTAAAGTTTTACCATGTAAATTTTATATTTTGTCTCATACATGTTAAATATTTTATCTATTTAATTATCTCTGATGTTACATTCTTTTATCAAATTATATATATATATATATAATTTTGCAGATATTTATATAATACCACATTTGTAATATTATTATATTTTTTGTGGATATAGATTTCAAGTAATAAATATCAAGTGACCATTTATGTACTGTAGCTATTTATATATTTTATCTCTTTTTTGATTGATTAAAATATATTCATACTTCTGTATCTGTATAATTTTGTTATAAAAATGAAAACAATAATTATGATTTATAAATATTAACTAATTTTATTTTCTTTTTTGCGGATCTAATATTTATAAAAATATGTATAGCCTTTGTAGTTAAACATTGAGTGAATGTATTATTACTAAAATTTTAATGACGTGTTTGTTATGAATTCGAAAAAAAAAAAAAATCAGACTATATTGTTGTATATAAAATATTTAGTAAGCATTACATACATACGCCTCCGAGAAATATTTATTATAATTATGATTATGATGCAAGATTCTGGACATTTTTTCATTACGCTATGGATTATCTGGACCTATCACTCGGATATCTTTGCTTCATTTTTTCTTTTTTTGCTCCGTTTACTTGATATGTTTAATGGAGTGTAAGAAGAGGAAGACTGAGAATGGGGATCCACGTAACATCCGGACTCAACGTTGAGGGGGAAATTGAGCATAGCCCTTGAACCGCGCATACTGAAAGCCGCACGGTCATATGCCGCAGCAGCTGCTTCGGGTGTGTTGAACGTTCCCAGCCAAATTCTGGAACCTTTCTTGTCGGGGTTTCGAATCTCTGCAGCATATTTTCCTCGACCCTTAATGAGCCTCACTCCTCTATAATGTTTTTCTCCCTCTTTATCCAACGTTTCCGCCTCCTCTGTTTTTTGCGTCCCCTGTAACGCCATATCGGTGTTCAGCTCAGTATTTGCAGCCTCCTTCGATGCGTTATCAGAAGCAACAAGAGTGGAGGGGTTGGAAAATTCTCCATGTGTTGCAATGGCAGAATATTGTTGCTCCGGCGCATTTGTGGTATTACCGGGGGAGTAATCGTCCCCAAGCAAATAGTCGCGCATTGTTTTCAACATGGTGGCTTCGTCATCTGGCGCGCTCATGGTTGCCTCTGCTCTCTTTCTCTCACAAAACATGGAAACGCTGTGGTGAGAATTTTGATGGACGTATTTATAAGGGATAACAGTTCCGTTAATTGACTAATATTTCTCGTTATGAATCTCGTCTCTATAATTTATTAATATTTTCCACATTCTTACGTGCCGGTGGCGTATCTTTCTCTTTTGAAGTATATACGATGGAAACTTACGATGGGGTACGTATATATTATATATTCTGTTTTATGATGCGACATAAAGTTATGTCGTGATATTGCAGTACTTTGAAAAATGAATTTTACTGAAAAGGAGTATAATATATATATATATATATATATATATATATATATATATATATATATATTTTAAGCAGGGGCAATAATTTTTTTAAAAACAATATAAAAAAAACATGGATAAATGATCAACGGTTTCGCTTTTAAAGTCTGATAAAATCTTTTTGTTATTAGATAAATAAAAGCTATGAAATAACTATTGCTTATAATGTTTTGGTAGTGAAGGTCTAGGCAAGAGTATAGGAAATATGGTCAATTAATATAATTTTTAAAATTAAATTTATAGTATATTATAAATTTAAATAATCATTGATATGTTTTATGAGATAAATTTTGTTTCATTTAATGAACGAAATATCTAACGTTTTAAGAATGTAATATTAAAAATAAAAACATAAATATTATTTGACTTTATTAATTGTACATAAAATATAATTTTTTTTCATAAAATAATATTGTATTTTGAGAAGCTTTCAGGTATATTCTGTTTGTAGTTAATTTTTTTTGAAAGAAACCCCAAAAAAATTATATCTAAGATTTGTATCATTATAATGTATACTAACAAGCTAACACACTGACAATTGATATAGATAAATCGGCTGCAAAAGATCACTAACCATATATAAAGCCAATTGATCATATATAATACAAAGCAAGACTTTCTCAATTACATGACATACCAACATTGTAAAATTACAAGAAATAAAAATGTCAAAATTAAAAATAGTTTTTGGATGTTGATGTTAGGTATCAATGAAAACGGAAACCATTTGCAAAATTAAAAAAATAAATAAAAATAGAGAAAGAGAGAGAAAAAACTTGACCTATCCTAAGTACTACATTCTGTAGTAATTACGCTGAAGGCTTATACAATAGATGAAGCCCATAGATTTGTCTCATACGAGACAAGGAAACGAATATGCTTCTTAAGAAAAATTCAATGCCAACACATTATTGACAGAGGAATGGCTAGTTAAGCTGGTCTGTGGCATAGATGAATGTGACGTGTGGGAAAATGTCCTATCCAATGTGTTATGCCTGGCATTACTCTACTTCTTACATCCTTTTTTGGATAAATTGGATATGTCTCTTTGCTGTGCATATCATCTGCAAATAAAAAATTGATTTTGATCATACATTCCGGTATTTCTAATTTATTTATTCTATTTTTAAAAAAATGAGTTTTGACTTAACAATTCAGGTATTTCTAATTTATGTATTCTAGTTTGGTTTCAATATTTCTAATCTATTTATTCTGGTTTGGTTTGTAGACATATTTATTAAGCCGAATGAATAGAGTGAGACTAAATGTTGTGTTTTTGGATTTGATTTTTGTAGGAAAAAGAACAATAAAAAACTCTTCCTCACCAGGGAACTCTATTTGAAATTCGAAACCCTTCACAGACCTATCTTCTAATAAGGTATGCTTTTGTTTTTTACATAAAATATCAGTAGTGTATAGAAGTGTATTTATGAAGTGAAATACAATATTTCTAAATATATTAAAAAATATTACACAAATTAACAATAATTTTTGAGTTGATAATGTCCTTAAGGTTTATTAAAAAATTCAAAATACAAATATTACCTAATGGGCAGTCGAGCTTCTTCTTCTTTCAATATGAACTACTTAATACGTTGACTATAGCATATACAACCTCCCTATAGAATGCCTGTTCTAATTCTCCTTATAAGAATCAATCAAAATCCCCACTCGAGACATCATAAAATACCCCCTTCTCATGAAAGTGGACCTCCTCCTATGTAGGGTGATTCCCATTGATTTCTAAAAATGGAGATAAACACATATTTGTAGTTTGTTGAAAGCATAGAGCGGCTTTCTAAGTTCGTTGAAATCCTTAACTGAAATGGAATGCATTTTCACTTGAGTTGAAACAACTGTGATAAAATGAATGGTGGCAATGTTGTTCTTGGGATGAGTTAAATAAAAGAAAAGAACATAACTTGATATGGTAACAATGTTAATGTTGTTGGAAGAAAAGGTTGGTTTTGGAGACTCAAACTCTAGATGTGGTGATAACAAGGATTGCATGAAGGCAAAGAAGAAGGCAAATATCAATGGTGTAACACAAAAGAGATAGCCATAGAGAGGGCTTGGGTAGGAACAGAAGAAGTAACTGTACGAAGACATGGTAATGGTGGTCATTATTGTATCTATCGTATGGCATATTTATCACCAAATCCACTTGTGGACTACCACTTCCACCTACCACTAGCTTCCTTGAAGCCATCACCATGCAAAACTAGTTGTTTATCACTGAATACGACATGGCCTTATAGATCCCTTTGGAAGCTTCAGAATGATCTATGATGAACATTATAGAGAAGGAAAAAAGGTCATGATTTCCTAATTAGGGTTTCTAATTTCACATTGCTAGCTTCCCTTTGACATGTCCAAAATTTGTAGAGTATTTTATGTATATCCCAGAAAGGTAGGCATTATATTATATTAGTATATAATAAAAATATATATTTTTGTTCCTTTATTTATTATTTTTTAATATTTAGGTATATAATATTTCTAAAGTAAATATAATATTTTTAATGAAAAATAATATTATTATAATAAAATATATTATATATATTCAATTTGAGGATCTATTAAGATTATACACATGATACACATGAATTTTAGATATTATAATATATTTATTCTATATAAAAGGTAAATATATATAATTTAAATTGATAATTATATATAATAATACAGTAATATTTAATATTAATTATATGATATATAAAAATAATATTATTAAATATAAATATATATTATATGTAGTAATATTATAATAAAAAGAATATTTAAATTATATATTTTAAAATATATATTAGATGGTACACGTTTAAAATATTATATAAATGTTTATTCATATATTTATTATTAATAATATAATATCATATTATTATATATATTTGAAAAAATTATTATTATATATTGATTATATGATATATAAAAATATTACTATTGTGTATAGTAGATAAAATTAGATGTATATTATTTTAAATTTCTAATATTAATAAATTATTACACACGTGTAATATATTTATATCATATGTTATTAGATAAATATAGATTTATATCTATAAATGATAATATTGTTAAAATATTATACACATTTTATATTTATATCATGAACTATTGTATTTTTACATCTACCCAAAACCCCTATTGTTAAAATTATTTGACCACCTTTTTAGAATTTATCTATTCACTTACATTAATGCCTATTTATGAATGCTTAAATATTTATCTATTAACTTCATTTTATTTTAAAAACATTAGACAAGTGTCTATTAAATTATAAAAAAATATGTTTTCAAATTTTTTTCCCAAATGTACTAAACTATATATTCTTTCAAAAATATAAATGATTGTTGGAAAAGAATAATTTATTCAATTAGACATATGTTTTTATTAAATTTTTGTTTCGAAATCTATATTTTTTTATTATTATATCAAAATGTATTTTTTTTTAAGATAAAAAATGATCTATTAAAATGTAAAATGCTCTCTCCATCCTACCCACATATGTAGTTGTTGTATTCAACAATTACACTGGCCCCCTATGGGATGAATAGAATCTTACACATGTGCTAGTCACTCCTATTACACAAGGTAATTGTAGGTGGATGCTGATAAAAATGGCATGGGCACTAATCATACACAAAGCAAGGGGAAAGACACTCAATAAAGAAACAATTCACCTTGGAGACATTGAGCACCAATGATTAACATTCACTGCTGTATTAAAAGTAAATGAAATAAATGACATGTACATCTCTCCCATATTTACCCTTGAATTCTTTGAAAAAATGAAATAAAATAAAAATGTAAATATTCAAAATGTAGAGGAGAAAAGATTGACAGAACTACCTCTTCCAAATGAACTTTAGCTTTGTAATCAATGTTGCATACAAACAAAATAAAAAGAGAGATATTTTAGTGAGAAATTAAACCAAGTAAGAACAAAGTATTTTACTTATGATGTTGAATTTTATGCCATTGTATGAGATATAAGACATTAGAATTGTTACCTAATGCCTAAGGACTTTATCATATTTGTTGATCACGAGGATTTAAATTATGTGAACACTCAAAAGAAGTTAAATAGTAGGCATAGAAAGTGGGTGTCTTTCTTTCATGGTTATACTTATGTGTTCAATCACAAATTAGGAAAAAAAAATTTGGTAGTTGATGCTTTGAGTAGGCAAGTGGCATTAATAACTACTATGGTGAGTAAATTAGTTAGAATTAAATTTATTAAAGAAGTATATGATATTGATCTACATTTTAGAAAGATATTTGATCAATTCATGAATCCATTGACAAGTGATACAAGTAATATTTATGAAGTGTATATTAGCAAGATGGATATCTCTTCAAAGGTAAATAGTTATGTATTCTAATTGGGTCTCTAAGGGACAATATAATAAGATAATTGCATAATGGTGGTTTGGATAGACATTTTGGTAAGACAAAGATAATAAATTTGGTAGAGGATAATCTTTTTTGGCTAAAGATGAAGAGAGATGTGAAAAAATATGTTCCAAAGTGAAGGATATGTTAGGAGGCAAAATGACATGAATAAAATACAAGGCTATACATTCCATTACTAGTTCCAAGAGGATGATGGATAGATTTGACTATGGATCTTGTTTTGGAATTACCAAACACATAAATAGGTAATGATTGAATTTTTTTTTTTGTAGACAATTTTAATAAGATGGTTAATTTTATTAGATATAAGAAAAAAAATGATGACACTAGAGTTGCAAAACTATTTTTTAAAGATATTGTGAGATTACATGGTTTTATAAAAACCATGTATCGAATAGGGACACAAAATATCTAAATAAAATTTAGATGACTTTATGAAAAAAGATGGGGACTAAACTACAATTCATTAGTATATAACCTACCCAAACATATGGATAGATAGAAGTTTCAAACAAGATATTAGTAAATTTTTTGAGATGCATAGTTGGAGAGAATCCCAAGCAATAGGAGTTGGATTTACCACACACTGAGTTTGCATATAATAGTTTAGTAAATAGATTAATAGGTAAATAATCATTTCAAATTATTTATGAGATAAATCCTATGAGTATTTTAGATTTGGTATAGTTACCAATTATCAAATGAGTTAGTGATGATGTAGAAGCATTTACATAGAATATAGAATAGTTACAAGAAGTAAGAAGAAAGTTTTAGGAAAGTAATGAATAGTATAATGAAGCAAAAAATGTCAGAAGAAGGTAATAAATAATTAAATAATGAGATTTAGTGATGGTTTAGTTGAAGAAAGAGATATTTCTGAAGGGCACATATAACAAGTTGAATTACAAGAAAATTATACCATGGAAAATTGTGAATAAAATTGATGATAATGCTTATGAGGTGAGTTTACCAAAAAAAATTAACATCTCTCTAGTAATTAATGTTTTAGGTTTATATTATTTACATGGAGAAGTTGATGAAGGCGAACAAGATGAAGTATATTGGAAGCAATAGGTGCCAAAGAAGAATAAAGAAAAGATAGTGTAGATTATGGATAAGAAGACAGTAAACACAAGACAAAGAAGATATGATAGTTATTTGGTACAATGGAAAGGTTTAGAGGAGGAAGAAAACATTTGGAGTACAACATGGAAGTTCAGGAAGATTGATAAAAATAAATGGTACTGGTATAATCAGATCAACTCACATGAGCTGAGTTGTTTTCAACCAATGGATAATGATGTAGAAAAGAGGCTAAAATTTTGAAGGCCATAACATTTAATTCCTAGCTCCATTTGAGCCTATATTCACACAAAATGACCTCACCAAAAAGTTTGATGTTGCCATAATCTTTCCTTCTAATTATGGGACATTTTAGATATTTTTTTGGATGTCATATGTGACATTTGAGGGTTCAAAATTGTAGTTTAATTTTATTTTCAAGTTTTTTCTATATTAATAAATTGTTTATTTTTGTAATCGGACTTGAACTTTACTTTAAATTCATCTGATAGGCTAATTTTAGTGTTTATTTTTTTATTTTTTTTTAGATTTTTAGAGTTGTGCATGCTTGTATGAAAAACTTATTTAAAATAATAGGTACTAAAAATAACAAGTCATGTTTTATTTATTTTTAAAGTTGTAAATTTTGCATGTCAACTTTAATTATGAGTTGAGACTTATTTATTAATGGTTTTTATTTATTTTAATTATTTAATATGAATCAATACTGGTTATTTTTAGAAGCTTTACCTTTTGGTAATTTATTTGTCTTGATAGTGATTTGGTTCGTGTGTGTGTGTGTGTGTGTGTGGGCATATGCATATTTGTTTATTTATTTTTATTTTTATTATAAAATTTCAATTTTAAAATAAAATTGAGCCAAAATTTGGAACATCAAAGTGATCTACAGATTACACATAAATGGAAGCATAATATTATTAATGCAAGAACTTATATATATATAGCATAAAGGTTACACAAATTTTAATATATTTATATGAATAATAAATATTTATACACCCTTGTAGACATAAAAAAATGTACTAAAAATTAATATTCCCTAAAAAATTTGAACAAACTAAATATTATAACTAGAGGGAAACTAAGTATGATTAAATAATTATAAAACTAGATTGTATGACCAATTGACATTATTTATTTCTTTAATTCTTCCCCATACTGACTATATAGAAGATCTTGAACACAATATCTAAGATTATGTAACTTCACACAAGCTAAGGGCTTCATGAAAATATCTACTAATTGATCCTTTGTACTACAATAAACCATCTCAATTTATCCTTAGTAAACAAACTCTCTTAAATGGTTATTTCTAATAAAAATATGCTTAATCCTACTATGAAAATTGATATTCTTTGTCATATGAATATTACTGTTGTTGTCATAATGTAATAGATTTTGTCCATTATCAAAATATTGCAAATGTTTTAACAATATCCACAACTATACTATATTTATTTAAGCTACTAATGTTGCAACTTTGTATTTTGTATTTGTTGTATGAAGAGATTATGTTAGTTATTTCTTGTTCTTCCAATAAAATACAATAGAACCAAGACTAAATTTATAACCAAAAGTACACTTCTAAGTAGTTTCATAACCAACCCACTCTAAATATGTATGTCCCATAATTTTGTTGTCCTTTGAATACTAAAATTTTATTCCATAGTTTCCTCTAATATACATGAGAATCCTCTTTTATGCATTCCAATGTATTTTTTAAGGTTATACCATGAACCTAGATACCAAACTCACTGTATAAGTTATATTTTTTTAGTAAGTTGTCAAATCGATCAAACTTACAATCATCTATATGTATAGAGTGGAAGCCATTTGATTTTACTCATATGTATTAGATAATTTAATCCCATTCCTCAATAGGTGTTACAACTAATTTGCAATATTCTTCTAAAATTTCTATAAGATATTTGAAGTGATGTAGAAAAAGAGGCCAAATTCTTTGAGGCCATAAATTTTGATCGATAACTTTATTTGAGCCCATCTTCATGTCAAAATGACCATATTGAAAAGTTATAATTTTTAATATTTTTTGGAGGCCATATGTGACCATATGAGGGTTTGAAATTATAAATTAATATTATTTTTAGTATACTTATAATTTTAGAAATTGTATATTTTTTGTAATCAAACATGAAATATAGTTGAAATTTGTCCAATAGAATAATTTTGGCATTTAAATTATTTTTTGGAGATTTTTAGAGATACGTGTGATTGCATGTGGAACTTACTAAAATTAAAAGCTACTAAAAATAGCAGGTCAAGTTTTATTTATTTTTAGAGTTCCAAATTTTTCATGTCAACTCTAATTCTGAGTTGAGTCTTATTCATGCATGGTTTTTAATAATTTGAATCACTCAATATGAATCAATATGCACTATTGTTTTATAGGTTTTGTATCTTATAATAACAAACAAATAACTTGAATACTATCAATATAAGAAAATAATTATAGGCAAATATTCTAAAATAATAACCTATATTCTTTCATATTGAATGATTTAAATAATTGCAAACCATGTATAAATAAGCCTCAACATAGAAATGGATACCAAATAATGAATGCAAATATTATTAAGAAAATAAAATACTAATAGGCAAAGATTCTTAAATAATAACCTATATTTACTCATATTGAATGATTAAAATAATTAAAAACTATGAAGAAATAAGCCTCAACTGAGAACTAGAGTTGGCATGCAAAATTTGAAACTTTAAAAATATATAAAATTAACTCTGTTATTTTTAACAATTGTTATTTTTAGTAAGTTTCAAATTCAAATTCAAGCATCTCTAAAAATATTCAAAGAATAAAATAAATGCTAAAATTAACCTATTGAACTAATTTTAACTAGAGTTTGCATCTATTTATAAAGATATACAATTTATAAATTTATAAAAATACCAAAAACAATATTAAATTACAATTTCAGACCCTCACATGGTCACATATGGCCTCCAATTTTTTTTGAAAACATCCATAATTGGATAAACTGGGTTATGGTTACACCAAACTTTTGGAAATAGTCATTTTAATGTGAATATAGGCTTAAACATAGCTACAAATTAAAAGTTATGGCATCCATAAGTTTGGCTTATTTTTCTATACCATGAAGCACATGTTTTCTAAGACATGAATTTTCCATATTCACTTTGTCATAATTAAATATCCATAAAGTAGTTTATATATCCCAATCTATCATGTCAAATTCTGCAACCATAGTTAATCTAAACTTTACAAACAAAGTTGTATTGTTTGTAATGTAGATAAGATGATCTCCATAAAGAACCAAGATAAAATATCATTACCAATACTCTTGATATATAAATTTAATTATAAATTCCTCTTGAGAAAAATTTTCTTACATAAATATAAATCTATCCTAGAATGTCATGCTTTAGGTTCTTGCTTAAGACCATATAAGGCCTTCTTCAACATGTAAACATAGTGTTCCTTATAAGTTATTTCAAAGCCTCTAGATTGTGACATATATACTTCCTCATCAATGTATGCATGAATAAAAATCCACTATTTACATCCATCTAATAAATAGTCTTACCTTATTTATCTACAATATCTAATAGTGCCCATTCTTGTTAAATGTGCAAATGTCTCAATATGTTTAACATGAAGTAGCCAATATCAATATAATAGTTCCCATCCTTGCTACAAGTGAAAATGTTTCAGTATATTTAATACCTTCATATTGAGTGTACCCTTTAAAGACCATTCTAGCATTACACAAGAACATAAATTTCCGTTTGATTTGTACTTAGTCTTATACACCCATTTTGTATAAAGAACTTCTTTAATATGAGGTAAATATACCAATTACCTTATGTTATCTCTCTCAATTTTTTTTATTTTACCATTTATAACTTCAACCCATGTTAAATTTTTTGGAATTTCCTCAAAAATCTATGGTTCATCAATTTTCATATCTTATGACATTAATGCATTGTTTAGTTTTACTTGTGACCTTGTTATTCTTCATTCAAATTTTGTATCTAACATTTGAGTTGGTGGGTGATCCTTTTATATCTTTATTTGAAATTTCATTTCTCCCATACTATAATATTTATGTGATTCTAAAAATCCATCAACAAAAAAAAGAGAGAAAGAAAGAAAGAAAACAATAATAATCCTTCCTTTCTTATTCTTGAGTATAATCATCATCTTCTTTTAAGATTACAACTCTACTAATTACCAATTTCTTAGTTAATGTATCATATAAACTATATGCCTTATTTTCTTGACCATATTCAATAAACATGAAACTTAGGCCTTTTTCATCTAATTTAGACATCTTTTCTTTGGTATGTGTGCATAATTAACACTTCTAAACACTCTCAAGAGATCAATACTTAGCTTATTTCCAGACCATGGTTGTTTAGGAGTCATTATTTTTTATGTGTTTATAAGACTTCTATTCAGAATATATATTCATGTATTTACTATTTCATTCCAAAAATATTGTCCAAATTTTTATTTTCATCACACTCTTTTCTATTATCAACAATGGTCTTGCTCTTCCTTTTAAGTACTTCATTTTATTGTAAAGTATATGACATAGTGAAATCCCTCTTTATTTCATGATTTATGTATAAATCCCAAAACTGATGTCACTTATATTCACCTGCACTATCTTACTTAATAAGTTTGATTTACTTTTAACTATATTTTTTCAACGAAATTATTGAACTCAACAAACTTTTAAAATATATCTAAATTTTTTAGTCAAGAAATATACCCAAGATTTTATTGAGTAATCATCAATGAATGTTAGAAAGTAATTTGATTTATTCAACGTAGTATTTTGCATTGGACCACACAAATTTATATGACTTATATCAAGTGGTTAGCTATGTCTTCCATATTTTCCTATTAGAAAACTTCATCTATGATATTTTTGTGAAACACATTCTTCACATATTTATAAATTATGTTTTCAATGTAACTAAGTCATTCAACCATTTTTTATTTATTAACCAAATGTAACCACTAAAACTAAGATGCCCATATATTTTGTTCTAAATTTTACGATCATTTATCTCACTTTCCTTCAATCCTTGATTTACTTTTCAAAAATAAAGAGGAAAATTTTTATCATTAGTCATGTTAGATTTATCCACAATGCATTCATTTTTAGTTTGTCCCTAATGATGAATTCATTTTTATAAAATATCACCTAATGATTTTGTTTCAACATTTTTCCCACAAATAATAGATTTTTCTTGATTGTAACAACCAATAAAATTTAATTGATGTGGTTTACCTCACAATTATTTGTTGTTATTAAAAATGTGTCTTTGGCTTTGGTTCTTATGAGATTGATCATTTACTAGTACAACCATGCTATTGTAATTTTAGATGTCATATGAAAAAACATCAAAAATTAGTATACGAAGTAGTTTATTAATTTCATGTTTATTGAATCAAGAAATAAACAAATTTGTTTTGTCTTCAATAGTCTTATGAGCATTATTTTTATTCATGCATGTTTTTTTCCTTAATAATCTAAGTCATAATATCTAAATTTATTGCAATAAAATAATTGAATATTGATTTTATCTCCCCCTCTAAACTTACCACACATTCCTTTGAAATTACCATTTCTTCTTCCAAAGTTTACAAGGATTCTTCTAAAATTGTTGCTTCTTCATCTACCTCTAAAATTACTATAATCTCGTATTCATTCATATTTTTTATAGCGTTTTTGAAATTGAGTTAAGTTACCTATTATGTGTGTCTTAGAGGAAAATTATTATTCAAGTCTCTCCTCATTTAATTTCATACTTCTGTTTACTGTTCATAAAATATCATTTAACTTAAATCTATCTTCATCATTGTGAGATATTTAAAATTCTCAAATTTTCAAAGTACATTTTCAGATTTGGTAGTCTTGCTTATAAAAAATTTATCAATGACATATTTCTCATCTATATATTATACCAGTACCTTGATTTGACTTATTAAACATTTTATCTTTGTAAAAAATACATTAATAAATTCACTATTTGACATTTTCATATTTTTAATATTCTTCCAAAAAGTTTGTAACTTTACAGTTTATGCACTTTGATAAACATGTACAAGTATATCAATCCATACTTAGAATGACCATGTCCACTTATTTTAAGAAATATGATTTTATTTATTACACCTTGAATATACAATAAATCCTCATTTTCTTTTTTTTTTACCTTTTTTTATATTATCTTTTTTGTAAATAATTCAAAACATTCACATTTTCAGGGTTTATAAATGTATTTTATATAATATCAAATTAATATATATTTTTTGGTAGAATCTTCATCCTACTACATTAATAACTTAAATTGTTACATTCAAAAATAGAAATTAAGCTAATAAATATACCATTTATACTATTTTTTTTTCCATTATAAAAATTTGTAATCAAATAAAAATATACAACATAAAATTAAAGAGATATTTCAATTGAGTTACTCCCCCTTTGTCCCTTCAAAATAGGACCACACCAAAAAAATATCTTTTCTATTATTTTGAAATTACAATTATTGATATAAATTAGTATTAAATGAGATATGTCTTATGTACACGTTTCCTTTGTTTGAAAATAAAACAAATAGATTTTTTGAAACCTTAGCCACTTCACGAATAGAATTGTCTCAAGAGTTTTATAAACATTGAGGATTGTTTTTAATAAAATATTTACAATTTTTTGCTCTTGATCCTTCACCATTTACCAAAAAAATATTTCAATTGGATAAAAATTATAAATATTGCATGAAAAAATACTCCACTCTTTGCCATGTCTTTCTTAGATATGTATCCTTTGAAAACAAATCCTCTTCTTGTAGGTGCTTATTATCAAATGAAATCTACAATAATAATATACAAAATATATGTATTGACACATTTCTTATGCAGATCTAATAATCAAATCACTAAATCAAAACAGATCAAGAAGAA
This sequence comes from Torreya grandis, assembly GCA_037957365.1. Classification (NCBI taxonomy): domain Eukaryota; kingdom Viridiplantae; phylum Streptophyta; class Pinopsida; order Cupressales; family Taxaceae; genus Torreya; species Torreya grandis. Next base: position 410,819 of record JARHVA010004577.1, on the reverse strand, counting down.
TTGACTCACTTGCCATGCATATTTTCAAACACATATTTAATTATTCAAGAAAATTTCAGAGTATAAATAATAAATCAAAACAATTTCTTAGTTTTGTGATCCTCTATTTAAATTTTCCAAAACATTTTGATATTCTAAATTTTATTAAGAAATATTTCAGTTTTATCAATGCTATTTTAAACTATTAAAAATGAGAATGCATCAAACCGCACCTTTCTATTATTTATTTATTTATCATTCTAAGTTTATTTGTTCATAATATATGTCTCCCAGAGTTGATTTGCTCTCAGATTCTTTAGATTTAGCTCTTAGATTTTCCTTTCAAATTTCTCAAATGTAATTTTCAAATTCAAATTACTCCCAAATTCTTTAGATCTAACTCCTAAATTCCTCAGATTTAACTCTGATAACAAATGAAAATAAATTTAAACAAAAATCAAAACACCAAAGTGATCTACAAATTACACAAATACAATGATAATATTATTAATACAAAAAAAAACTTCAAGAGCTTGCATATAACCTTGAGAAAGCTTATATAATAAATTACATAAAACTTACAATACTTATATGAATAATAAGTATTTATACATTATTATGAGAAAATATATATATTAAAAATATATATATTTTAAACAAAATTCTAACAAATTAAATATTTTAATTATAAATTTACCAAATATAATTAAAGAATTAAAATATATATTTAATAATTTTATTTTATTTTTTAAATTGATCTAAATACTTTAAAAATAATACCTATATTTATAATTTTTAAATTAAAATAATTCACTCATATCATCTTTTGAATTAAAATAATTCACTTGACATACAATATTGTTAAAAAATATCCTTTTCTTAAATTGAACTCTTCTATTCACACATTTAAATAAATACACGAATTAAGTGTGGTCTATACAAACCCTCGAATATATTCCTCTAACAACTATAACAATAATCATATGAATATATATGGATTCCATTAGATAGGCCAAAAAGACATCGGAAATATTTAAATGGAATTGTTGCATTCCCAAAAACAATGCCACTCAAACGCGCATATGTATTTTTTACCACCTTAATTTAATATGCTTCTTGCATTTCATAATTTTTTCACGACTCTAAAATCGTCAATTACTCAAAATCTTAATCCCACACTAATTTGTAGGCATAGTCCATAAAAACATATAAATTGTATAGGCCATAATCTTTATATAAATAGGGGGATGCTATAACGTAAGTGGACCTCTTATTAATATTATATTAGTTCATTTTGCAATAGTTTATTGGTTGAATCATAAATATAATTTTTTTTTAATCAATTTTCATTTTTTTTTTTTAAAATTTATAATCTTAAAAAATATTTTGTTCAAATAATTATAAATTTTTAAGTCGTTACCTTACTACATCTTAGAATCGTTTTTATAATTATAAAATCTTTATTCATTTCAAAACATAATCTTACATCCCTTGATAAGTTTAGTATAGGAAAATATATGAATACAATAATTAATAATCCTTATACCAATACACATAATGCATAAATGGAAATGCCTTCTTACTAATATAATGGCTACAAATTTCTTGTTGAATCATGATATAAGTGATGGTCTTGAACTTTCCATTCTGATTTTGTCTGATTTAAGAGGAGCGGAAAGGACGATGATAAGTAAAAAAAATAAATGAAAATATAAGGAGTTCTAACCTTTGAACATGACCCTCATATCACAAAAGGAAAATGGTTTCAAAGGCTCTTAATTGTTTCTTGATGTAGTTTCTTTTAGTGGTAGTTGCCATGTTTTTTTTTGTTTTATTATTGAGTAGATTTTTTTCTCTTTTACAGACACTTTTGTATCATCTAGTTTTGTTGACCATACTTATTTGATTCTTTTAAAGGTTAGGGTCCCTCTTTAAAACCCATATTTACCATTAATAAAAAATAATAATGACTACAGGGTAAATATGTTTACTTTATTAGCTTTCCGATCTCCTCCTTTGTGACTTCATAATCCCAAGAAAATCCATTCAAATGATTATAAATATATGTCTTAATATCTTAAGTGTTGGATATACTTTTTCAATTCATCTTGTAATTTATTCTACAATTCTTAAGTCCTCAATCATTCAAAAAGTTAGTTCCACATTAATTAGTAGGTTTTTCTATCGAAACATATAAGCATGATAGACCATGATCCTTATGGCAACAAGGATGATGCTACAATAAAAAGAAACACTCTTACAAATATAATGGGTAATTAGTTGTGGGATTAATATGTTTTTGTACATGACCTTCCCCTCTTCTTTGTGGCTTCATAATCCAAAATATATATCTATTCAAATGCTTCTAAATATGAATATGTTTTCTTGATTATATATCTATTTGAACATATCTTTTCAATGCATCTTGGAATTACTTCTACAACTCTAAAATCCCTATTCATTCATTCATTCATTCATTCATTCATTCATTCATTCATTCATTCATTCATTCATTCATTCATTCATTCATTCATTCATTCATTCATTATATTTTAAACATTATCAAGAAATAAATAGTGCATTTTGGAATTGCTTCTATGAATCTAAAATCTCATAAGTTGAAAGTTTCCATGAACAATTTTAATTAGATATTAATTTTTGTGGGATTTGTAATCATATGTATTTTTAAATCAATACAGAAAGGACCTTCAAGAGTAATCATTACCCAAACAATATTTTTATTAAATGGTCATTATCCAATTAACAATTTTAGCAAATAGACACCATCAACATTTCTTAGCAAAGAGATGAAAAGACGAGTGTAATTCCCTACTTTAAGATTCTCACCCAATATTATTTTTATTAATAATTTATTTGATGAAGTTAGTTTCCAATAAATCATCTTTCTTTTACTAATATAAAATTAAACCAATTACAACCCAATAATATATTATAATATTAAATCCCCAAGGTTAGCTCGAGTGGATAGGATCAACAACTTTGGTTACCTGGGTCTCAAATTCAATTCTTGTTGGACACCTTGCGATGCATCGCGACTTAGACGCAAATGCTAGCCTACAATTTGAAGTGGCCATGGAGATACCTTGAGGTAGGGGTCAAACTTCTCCATGTGGTCCTACTAATGTTGTCATATATATCCTTGTTTTAGAAACACAAGGATAACTTCATCATTATCAGCACCTTTAAAACACATTTTTTTAACTTAATAATAAAAAATGCTTGCTTACTCACTTTTGGTTTTTCTTTGCGTGCTTACATTTTTTTTGTTTGTTGACTTAATATTATGTGTTTTATTTGTTTTACTATTTGATCTTTTCTTATTTATTTATTTGATTTAGTAAATTATGTGCATTAAAATAGGGTTATCATGATTTATCCATATCATGGTGCCCCATGCCATGAACCTATGTTTTGTATTTATAGTTATGCATTATTATGATACATCATCATGGTATTCAATACCATTGATTTATATTGTCATACACAAAAATAAGAAATATGGTTACTAAAAAATTTTTGGAACCCCATTTAAGAATAATAATCTATTTATTCAATCCACATCATTAAATAATCTATCAACATACATCATCCATAATATAAATTAAACAAATCCATATAAATTACACTATTTACCAACATACTTCATACATAATATCAATTAAACTAATCCATACTAACCTTCTACTTTCACATCAATAATCCATGACTAACTCCATAAATGACTAAGTGTAAATCAAAATAAAATTGTAGGAGCGACAATCACACATCATACACAAATCTATATACATGTGACCATAAAATAGTATGTCCAAAAATGAATCAATATATATATCGAATGAAAACGTATACATTTTATGTACATATCACAATCATACATAAAAAATACATATGCCAAAATATCATCAACTCTCAATCTGACCCTCTAGAGGAGGACTTTTATAGTTTATCTCAGTAATTTTATATGTGACATACTTTGCAGAGGAATCATTAAACACTCTGAAGACTATCCTATAGACCATTGCCATCTTGTTGTTTGACTTATCCTACTTAATGATCTTGATTTGCTACTAGATTACTCTATAAAAGAAGTGAATTACGCTGCATAGGTAGTGACTACTTATATAGACTCTCATGATAGGTATCATGATCCATAACCAGTACCACATTAGATAGGGCCTTTTTAATTCTAGGTGTATTCAACATCCCCTATCCTCCCAAAGCCTTTATGATTGGCATTGTATTGCATCCCTCTCTAGTCACAATCTTTTCTCAATTGTTAGGGCTATAGCATCCTAGGTATATGTATCTATATCTACAATAAGCAATGTCCCACATCTGTGTTATTGATCCAAAAATTAACTTGTCCACCCACCCCATTAAATACAGTGATAACTTCATATCTCTATTGATGCAAGTGAACCTCTCAAGGTTTCTTGCTCTAGATCTTCTAGGTATATGTATAAATATTGATCATTTATCTATAACAATATTAAAAACATCACAAAACTGATTTCAAACTTGATTTTTACCTAAAATTGATGTAAACAAACTTATAAGAGGCTTCTTACTTTGTTTAGTCTCCTTGGTGTCTTGAAGATCTTTTTATCTTATTGTACTTGTTTGCACCTTATTTAAGTGAAATATATTTTCTCCACTCTGAATGTTTATAATGTTATTAATAAACATTATCTATTTTTATACTTATCTAAGATCTTCCTCTTATCCTAACCTTAGTTCTACAAACACACATAATTAGTCTTGTTTTTAATATTTTACAAATAGGCCTATATATATGAAGCTTCTTAATTGGAAACTAGTCCTAAATATGAATATTTATTCTCTCAATTATATGTTTATGACCTTATTAGGATTCATTTACACTTTATCATGTCTTTCAGACTCAATATATGTGTTTGTCCTCCCTTCTCTATCCTTTTCAATAAAAACATAGTATTCTGCCTTCTAAGCCTATTACATAACCCTACAACTTGATTAAATACATATAAATTGTGCCTTAGAGATAATTAACTATGGAAAACATTCAAATAGTAATAAAACTTAGTATTTATCCACCTTACACTATTCAAACTCTCTTTTTCTGTTCAATAGAAGTTATGTTCCCTTCTAGACTTCTCAAAATAGGGTTTCTAGAGACTTTTAACTATAATCAAACTTTTTTAAGAATAATTAAACCATACAAGAACCCTTATAGGAATTAAAAATCTTAATCATGTTACAATAAGATTATTTCATCTCATCCTAGTGTAGGATTCCCTTATAGAACCTTAGAAATATAATAAGAGATCAAAATAGGGTTCTAGTCCTAATTATACAAACCTAAAAACCCTGCAACTTGCATAAATTTCATAAAACACACTTATAAATGAAAAACCAATCCTATATTCTTTAAAATATCTTCCCTTATCTTTTTTTATAAATTTTAGACACTAAGGATTGATCATGCAAGAATTGTTCTCTATATAGAATAGGTATGTTATCACAAAATACTAACTATATATTTATTTAGAGATCCTTTTGACATGAAACCACCTTTATCTTCATTTGAACACTTTATTTAACCATTAAACAAAGTTTCAAAAAAAATTAATGGTTATAAAAAATTTTAGAGGGTTTTTAGTGTTCAAACCCTAGGACTAGTTTCTATAGGGCCGAGAGCATAAATAATTTAATAAATTTATTCTAAATATTTTCAAAAGTTATTTTTAGCTATATTATAATATATTAACCTTGTTATTACCATTTTAACTGAATGACAACTTGAAAAAATATAAAAATGATTAGAATTTACTTCTTTCCTAATTGTCATATGCCTCTCGACTGTACTATACTTAATAGTGAAAACTATAAGAAGAAGAATATAATTTTTAGTGTCCAATTATCTATTCCAGACATTTCAAAAATTCTTAAAGTAATCACCTTTTTATCATTGTCACAAATTAGTTGTATATGTAGACCTTGTTTGCTCTCTTTTGAAGTAATTTCATTATCTATGGACTTTAAAAAAATTTGATTTATCTTTGGAAATGTTTATATTAGATTTTATAACCCTATAAATTATGTTTTAAACTTAAACTATCATCCATTACATGAAATAATTGATCTTAAACTAATCGTGAAATAAAATACAGTCCATTGATATCTTTAGTCAAAGTATACATCAAATTGAATCATCAAACAACATAAATGAACACTTGAAACATGTGAAAACATCTTCAATGAGTATGAAAGAACAAGATAAATTACCAAACATTGATTCTTTATTTATTTTTATACCAAATCTTCTTAATATCCTCCATTTTCCCCATGTTAGACCGAGAGACTATTCTCCAACCTATTTACCAATCTATAGACTTTAACCATTATAATTATTTTATTTCTTTATTGAGATACTTATAATTTTTTTCTAATATATATCAAGTTATTACATGATTTATAAACTTTGATTATTATTATTTTTGTATACAAGAAAATTTGTAACAATTTAGACAACCTTAGAGCATCCTACCTTAGTCTTCCTCCAACATTAGACCTCCTTCTAGATAGATATTTAGGATGAATTTACATGATTTTAGAGGTAAATACTTATTAATATACCCTAATTATATTTTCAAATTGATCAATATTTACACAACATATGAAAACCCTTCCAAAGTACATCACCAAGTTTGAATTTTTAAATTATTGATTTTCGCAAGAAAATTCAAAAAAACTTTGAAGAGCAATTTATTGAGACCCCACCAAATTTTACATATTAATAATGAATTAAATAGATATTAAATTATTTAAATGAATATAATAAATATAAATTTAATATTAAAAAAGCTTATTATTGCTCCACATGACCTTCAAGACTTATAAAACCACACATTGACTTATCAACATCAAAAATATATAAGGTTGATAATATTCCTGCATCATCTTTATACCATCCCATCATAGGATGACTATATGTATATCTCTAATAGTTGTATAACACATCAATATATAAATCAACACCTCATACTTTGTTGTTCATGCTAACCATGATTTCCCTACTCCAGCTCCTCTTATTGTAGGAATCATAGGTTATGACCTGACTCTGGTATCTCCCTTATCATCATTTTCTATCTCAATCATAGGGATATCATCATGTCCCTCATCACCTCCACCCTATCCCTCATCACCATTTATGTCATAACTAGCTACTATCTTCTTATCAACCCTATCACCTTTATCTTATTTTATCATTTCCTACTATTACCCTCTCATTTCCTTTTTCAGCCCTAGAATATCTATCTCCTTGTATACACCTCCTCTAACAAAGTCTCCTCTATGGTGATACCCTCTACATATTCTCTACTAGTGTATTCTACATCTATATGGAAGATTAAGATTCATTGGATGCATCTACTTCCACTATACTCTATACATGTTTATCCCTCTTATCATCAAATGGTATAGGTTGAAACTGCAACTGGATAACCTCTACCACTATTGGGTAAATACCTGGCCCCCACTTGCATCACTCCCTAGATGATCTCGCAAAGACATCAGGTGAATCAATTACATCCAGATGTATAAAAACTTTCTAAAGGCCCTATTTGGTCTACATCTTTCAATAATATACTCTTGTTACCTCATAGTATAGCATGGTATCATCATAAGTGTTAAAATAGTACATCCTCTACCTAATTAGTATTTGCCTCCCGATATAGTCTCCTTGTGATTTCATGTGAATAAAAATTATCTATGCCTCTCTTATAATATCATAAATCTCCTATATGTTTCCTCTATCCACATACTATAACATGTCATCTGTAGGCCTATAAAAGGTTTCTCAACCACTCCACCTTAAAACTATCTAATGGTCCTCTCAAGAGCTATGTGGTCCCATGCAAAATCATGTAGTAATGTATAATAACCAATGCTCAATCCCTTCTTGTAGACTACTACATGTAGCTCCCTATAGAAGTGATCTAGTAAACATTAAACCCATTCAAACTCATTTCAAATATGTATCATATCATATACCACATCGGCTAAACCTAACAAAAATATCCTTCCACTCTTGTCAAGTAGAAGTATGTCACTAACAAGAGACATCACTTCTAACGTCAAATCATCCATACCCTCTAGTTATATATATATATATATATATATATATATATATAAATTCAAATCTATACATGATTTAATCATAATAATCATTTCATCATCAAATAATCTCTCAAAAGGTTCTTCCTATGAGGTATCTCAACAATATGCCATCCTCCCTTGTATTAGGATACATAGTTTCTACTACACATCCTCTAATGTAAGCATCATCTCCTCTGTTAGTAGATGAAGAGTGTTGGTATAACTATGTTATCTCTCTAATAATGTTGTCAATAATGCTTTGTCTGCATGAATATTAAGCATCCTTGTGATGTATATATCCACATCACACCAAGAAACCCTATCTCATAGTCAGTAAATATTTTCATAAACAATACTACCCCTAATCTCCTCTCACATGCTATGAGAAACATAAGTCTCTCATGCAAAAATCACAAACAATTCATAAATAGTCTATTATTCATAACATATTATCCAAAAAATCATCATTATTTATCTATCAATCAATCCACTACTAACATATAATCATAATTTCATTCCACATTATTATTATAACACACTAATCCATTCAACTGATCCCTATCAATTTCATTATTATTTATCAAAAATATCCCATCTTGATGATTTCACCACAATTTGTATGATTTCATCACCCTAATGATAATTTTGATAACATGATGATGATTTATCAATTAAAATTCAAGAATTCACTAATGCAATCATGAATTCACTATTACCCATAAAATCATTATTTGACCCAATTATTTCATCATTTGCCTTGATGATTTCACTGAATTCATCATAAAAAAAAACTGTTAACAAATAAATGAATTCATTTCGAACAACTTTCCTATGTATTATTTAAAATAAATTTCAATTTTCACAAATTCAAAAAATTATTTTCTATAAGCCTATGTTCCTATGGTCTCATATGTTCCCTCACTCGCTTACTGCTATGCCTATCAGCTAGAATATGGGAACCTCCATTTTGTATCCCTCCTATATACAAATACATAATACTATTCAAATCCTAGGTGGCAAAGAGTGAAGTGAATTCAAATGAATTTTAATTTACCCCTACCCATATTTATTTACCCACCCTCATCAAAATTCTCACTCCATCCAAGGATTCTTTCCAATTTTTTACCTATTTCACAAACATATCACTTCATTACACATCCTATTAATCAAATTTATTTATTTATTTTTACTTACAAATAAATCAAGTCAATCAATAAAAAATCATTAATATATATATATATATATATATATATATATATATATATATATTTCACATCTTATCAATAACGTATATCCTTCACACATTTGTTTCCATGTAATTATCTACATGGGGCACATCCATATGTGCAACTTGTATTGGGATATATAATTTCTAAAAATCTACTCATGTGAAATTATCTTTTTTGGGTAAAGCATTTTACACATGCATAAAATAGTGCAAGAAACTAAAAACAAATGATAACTTCATTTAAAGTGATTTACATCACACCATTTTTACCTCTATCCATGGAAACCCTATTTAATCATTTTTTTTATTTCAAGCACCTCTTTGCATCCCTTCTCCTCGCATAACCTCTCAAGTGGGCATCTACCATACTAATCACTCACTCAAGCCATTTGGGGTATTTTTTCACATTAATTTTCACTCTATTTTTTGTTTTTATTTAAAAATGCATTGTTTATATTTCTAGCTGCAACACCTTTTTAAAGAGGGTGAATATAGACAACTAAATTATGACACATTTAGTGGTATATTTAAATTCATTAAATATGAACACAATAATTTGATTTCTTTACTAACTCACCATTAAAATTTTATATTTTACTTGAAGCTCATTAATACCATTTTCCCACCTAAATTCAAATAGTTAATAAATCTTAATTAACTTATCCATTTATAATTAATCGTATAGTCATAACTTTATTAAACTAATTAATAATTATAATTTACAAATCACCAAACCCCATCCTTAAATCTCTTCACCAGGAGGTTGAGTCACCCAACCATATCCATAATTCCTTGTAACATGCAACTACCATGTTGAATTATTCTTATGTATCTTTCTAATCCCAACTAACTTTCTCCACATTTCTCAACCACTTGAGGAATTAGTATTCTTCACTGAGATGAGGACTTAAATCTAACCGTTCATTATTAAAATTATTTAATAATTCGAAAATATATATGACCATCCATTTCTTATGCAATAAGTCTATAAATTAACATACTTCCTTCATGTTGAAAAATAAATTATCAAGTTAACAAATTATTATCAAATTTTCCATTGGATATCATCTTGAGAATTAACATCATCCAACAAAGTGTTTTTGAAATTCCCTTACATTGGATATTTGAATGGACTAACCACATACCAAGATCACAAGAGTAGAATCAAATTATCAAAATAGAAGATATTGAGTTGGTTGGTAAGGTGAAGGTAAATTAAATTTTATTTTTATTTTGTTGAAACTCAATATAGAATAAAGAGTTTCATTATTTAACTTTTAATTAAAATTTAAAATTTCATGTATTACACATATAAATATGTATATATTATTTTAATTAAACTAGAAAAAACAAATTTTTGAGTTAAAATTATATTCAATCAACAATGGATTTGTCAATTATTTAGTATAGAAACAACACACTTTATTGTTCATATTACTTATTGTTTTATAAATATTATATATAGTAGTGTATTTTTTAGGTTTATTATAATATTTTTTTGTTTATGAATATGGGTTATAAATTCTTTGAATTCAACTATAATTTTTGTTTTTCAATAAGAATTATATTGAAATTTATAATGATTTTATGTTATCGGACAACATTATTTATTTCATGTTTAAACAATAGTTTTGTGAACGATTTATGGTATGTTATATTTTTATTTTCTCTATAAAAAAATTATTGATTTTTTTAATATTATATTTTTTGTGTTAGTATATTTATAATTATTCATATACTATTTTAAAATTTAAGATATATTTGTATTTTTCTATAATTTATAATTAAGTAGTAATTAATGCATAGTTACCAATAACCTAATATTAAATAATATTGTGAACTAAATAAATACTTATTGACTTCTATTATTAATAATTTTATTTTATTTTTCCTGTAACTACTCTCCAAAATTTTAACTCTAACCTCCTCTCAACTATATACGATTGTAGAAAACTAGTAGATGAAACATATTGTAAATGAGAGTTATTTCTAATCTTAAAATAAATATATACTTTAGACAATTATATTAATTTATCCTATAACTATTTTTGGGTTATTATAATCCTATAAGATATTTTTACTCTAAGAGCAAGACTTTAGTGTAGAATAGACGATTTGACTAAATTGCAGATCATAGCTCTCATTATGTAGAGACTATCGTGAGCATAATGTATAAATAATAATGTTGTTTGTAATTTAAGAATGATCAATAAATGAATAAATTCATTTGATGTGATTTTCTTGCTCTAAGTTTTAGTATCAAAGTAGGACTCTAAGTGAGAAAGGAGACGAAGACAAGAGAAATAAAAGAGAGGAGCACCAGGCACTCTGCTTTCTCTCTCATGTGCAAGCTTCAAGTGGCACATATATCCTGTGGAAAATCAAAGAGAGGAAGTTGCTTTGGTTGGCAATCAAATAAAAAGGTACATTTTTTTTTCTTGAGAAAGAGAGGTACTGGTTTTGTAATTTAAGAATAATCAATAAATGAATAAATTCATTTGATGTAATTTTCTTGCTCTAAATTTTAGTATCAAAGTAGGACTCTAAGTGAGAAAGGAGACGAAGACGAGAAATAAAAGAGAGGAGCACCAGGCACTCTGCTTTCTCTCTCATGTGCAAGCTTCAAGTGGCACATATATCCTGTGGAAAATCAAAGAGAGGAAGTTGCTTTGGTTGGCCATCAAATAAAAAGGTACAACTTTTTTTCTTGAGAAAGAGAGGTACTGGTTTTGTTTACTTGCAGAGGTGTTTCATTAAAATAAAATTCACAGCGGAAGCATGGTTTTTATAGAAGTGTGGCATCTATAAATCCCAATGTGAGGCAGCCTTGGTAAGGACGTCCTATCATAAGAGCGTAGCCAAAATAAATAGAGGCGTTGGTGGTGTTTGAATGCAGACAAATCGTCCAGAAAGAACCGCAAACTATCAATGTTTAAGAAAAAAAAAAGAGAGTACACACAACCCACAAAGAAGAATCATCATCCTTGTAGCCAAAATGCCACACAGAGTTCCATACTATAGCCCAACTTCGAAAATAATAATATTTTACCGTCAAAAAATCAATCTAGAGAGGAGAACAAGCCTAGTAAATGATAAAGAGCAACTTGAGACCTATAAACCAGTAAACCAACTCAAATATTGGTGCCATAGGTTATTGCGGAGTGCCCAGCCAAGCTTAAGGAAAGGTTCACACACGTGAAAGATCATTAGCTGATTTTAATTACTAAAATTTACTTTAAGGTTTTGATATTTATAAAAATCTAAGGCTACACTTTTATAAAACATATGTTCATTTAATAGATTTAATTTTAAAAAAAAAAAAAAAAAAACATAATATTTTACTCAAAAAAAAACAATTAATTTGAAATGTGGAAAACTGTAAATCCCCATACTCTAAATTTTTCATTGATGTTTATATGGTCCTCCATTTTTAAATGAAAATAAAAAATAAAAAATAAAAACAAAAATAAAAATAAAAATATTTTAAAATTTTCAATTTAATTGTTTTTCAGTCGAGTTTGTTTTTTTTTTTTTTTAAATATAATAATTTTCCTAAAAATTTACTAAAAAAATCCGCCAATCTACTTTCGTACATATGATATAGATGTTTAAAAAATGAACTTTAAAAAACCTGTGATTTTCTACTTTTAGGAGCCCCTCAGAACTAACTTAGTTGTACCTTGTAAATTAAGAAAGGTTAAACCTTAAAATTTTGTCACAATGACTGATATTACATGAAGGTTATTTTTAATAATAAATTTTTTATATCACTTTATAAAATTTCATTTTTTTTAAAAATATTATATGTAGGATATTTTTAATAATAATTTTTTTCTATTACATTATAAAATTTCAATTGTTTTTAAATAAATTTTCGAACGTAAAAAAAATCTAAAATAGAGATTTCAAACATTCATTTTGTAGTGTTAAATATAAATAATAACTTTAGTCCATATTTAATATTAATTTAATATTAATGAATTACTACATATGCAATTTAACATAATTGATAAAATGATGTATGTGGCATCATTCTTATAAATTATCAAGGAGAAATAATATACAAAAGATTTATTTAAATATTCTCTTCAGTTTTCATTTGTCATTATCGTTTGACATAAATTTTTTAAGTTGAAAATTCAAAGTATATAGGAATGTTATGTTAAAGAGTCCAAAAATGATATGTAACCTCTTGATCGGTGATTGAAGATATATAATTTGGAATTCCTTATTTAGGGAGCTTATGGGTGTAGGCAATATATAAGGCATTGCCAACCACATATGAGACCTCTTGATTGGTGATTGAAGATATATAATTTGGAATTCCTTATTTAAGGAGCTTATGGGTGTAGGCAATATATAAGGCATTGCCAACCACATATGAGATATTTACATTTTGGAGGTGAAGTTATATGATACTTCCATCAACTATTCTAGATGTAGGTTTTGCCCTGTTCACATTGTTTGCAATCCATATCTAATATGCTACTCTACTTCATCGAGGCATCCCAATATTTTCTTTGTTTATTCAAATATACAACTTCAAAAATTATAATTTTTTAATTGGATTTAAATTTAGTATGTCAATATATAGTATGTGTTCTCATACACACACTTTGAAGAGTGAATTCATATTGACCCATAAAATACACACAATACATGATTATACATATATTGATAGTCATCCCTATCTATTTAATAATATTATTAATTTTATTAATAGTTTCAAGCATTTAGCATCTCCCATAGAGAGTGATAATGACAAATAAGATGAAATGGTTAGAATTTTATCTTATTATGTCATGGCGGAAGTAATTATCAATAAAGGTTCTGGTGAGGATTTTTATTTTTATTTATTTATTTATTTATTTTATTTATTTTAATTTTTTCATAAATTTAAAGGGAGAAATATGATGCTTTTAGGGGAAAAAATTATGTTTGACATTGATCATTAATTATGTATTTTTATGTAATATATTTAATTCCATCTATAATATATTTGATCATCTTGTACCTTGGGCCTCTCTAAAGTCTTCTAGTCCAAATTTGAATGTTGTAATTTCTCTTTGCTTTGTCAATCACTTTTGATACCTCAGAGATAAATGGGTACCTATCATGGAAAATAATCATTCTAGCCTACTTTATGGAACCCATATTGAGGATAGTTTGTTCTTGATTATATTTGATGATGGACCCATTTTATGTGTTTCTTAAAAACCTGGCATGTGCTTACTCGACACTTTATGTAATTAATTAATTCTACTTGTGTCATGATCATGTGAGATATATTATGTAAAGCTTAAGTGTATCCCCTAACATGTATGTTGTATGACTTTTATAGTGACACATTTTTGTGGGATTGACCATTAACCTCCTAACATCATCAAGTTTTTTATGCACTAGAGGTGGGTAGGACCACCTAGGTGGTTACTTATGCAAGGGAGATTTATGACATACTAGAAATCAATTTTTCATTTCACTCCTAAAGTTTCAGATAAATCATTCATTCAATACCATTCCCTTCTTAACTTAGTCATTACATTGCCTTGGCCCCATATGATTCAACAAAATGTAATGATGTCCAAAAGGGCCTTCATATATTTTGGTATTCTTCAACATATAGTCAAATTGAACTCAAGTTATGACCCTTTACAATATAACTACACATTATATTGGAGCTTCTTTTGAAGTAAATTCTTGTTTTCCAACGAAGATTTAACATAATCTTCAACGCAGTGAGTTTCCTATATTAGAAGTTGTGTTCTTCCTTAGATAAAGTCTCATGATCATCTTGTTTTATAACCCTCATTGTTATTAGTCATGTTTAATGTTTTCTTCGACTAAGAAACCTTTGCTATGGGATGTATCCTTTAATGGCTCTTTCAACACCAACAGATGCTTGCAATACCTTCTAAATATCTAGACTAGTTGGACTTGTCTATCTCAACATGTGTGCCATCACCACATGTGGTACTAAGCATTGGAATTCATTTATGTTTTCTTTTGGAGCTTTTATGATGCATTTGATACACGTTGTCACCATCTACTTCAGAACCATTCTTTAATCAAAATTAAAATCTTATTTTGTCTCACCTAATTTATCATCATGAGGGAAGAGGGAGGGGGGAAGGAGAGATTTGGATATGTATGTGTTTCTATTACTTCTTGGTAGTGAGGTTTCTATATAGTTTTATACTATTTTTAGTCATTATTTCATGTAGTTATATTGTTTGTACTAATTTTACATACGTACCTAACAAGTTCTAGTTGTCGGAATTTATATATGAGGTTTTGCTTCACTCGCTCACTTTCTCTAAATTATTCTTAAAGGAGCTATTAATGCACACATCACATTTTTTTATAATTGCTCATACTTGTGTAATTTTCTTCATCCTTTCTTTTACAGAATACATTTTATAAAAGATACTAGTATATATTTTTGTATAATTTAAAATACATTTGTAATAATACTTTTTATGAATAAATATATCTTTTATTTATAATTTAATTATAAATATACATTTAAAAATTATCTTCCAATTAAAATTTTACCTAAATTGAAAAGATTTAAAAAATAATAAAAAATCCCCTTTCTATCTTAATTTTATATATATAATCAAGTAAAAGATATGCAAAGTTGATTCTCATATCGTATTATTGTAACGAGGGCTTCACATCTATGCATTGACGAAATGAGATTGTCATTCTACTTGATACACACAAATGTTTTTTACTTTAAGCTTACACAAGGAGGTATGCCATGGAGATGAAATCTATAATATTATATATATTCCGTATACATTACAAGTGGTCAATTGTGGAATAGACTATTAAACCTTTGGATACATATGTTCGCTTAGACTTCGTCCCACATGATATTGTGCGTGCCCGAATAGGCATTGAATTACAACCACACGGTCGAATGAAATGATTTGTACATTATTAGTCCCGGAGGGTAATTTTTAGCCTTCGGAATACTTTAAGCACTGATTATTTCTCGGTTATTTGGACCAAACAAATTATGTTGATTTATGTGCCAGGTAATACATGAACATTTAAGCTAGGTAAATTATAAGTTGTTTTAAGTAACAGTTTATAATGATATTATTCGTTGTTTCTTATTGGTTGTAATTTATAATATGTTATGGCAATTTTTATGTAAGTCGAGGCGACACCTATCCCTGCCACTCATAAGCATTCTGTCCAGTCTGATGTATCAGTAAAAAAAATAATGATAAAATTTATTTTGGACGTTTTCAGGGTTAACGCAGTTTACTACAGCTCAAATAATCAGGCCAGCTGTCTATGTAGCACCAAATACATTCCCACCAGTCTTACAGACAATAAGCTCCCATCAGAGTATTGCAGAAGAGGGAAAGTTTGTAGAACCCTAACAACATCAATCTCCAGCATGCTTTTTGAATCGATTAGAGAAACATAGCTGACTGCCCCTCGTTAAACCACCGCTGCAGAGCATGGATGGAAGAGATGATGATATGCAACATTATCGTAGAATTTTTCAGCAAAATTTCGGAAAAGGTAGAAGTCTTGGATCGCATACAATTCGCCATCGAAAAGACAAGTACTTCATGGATCTTTTCTTTTCAGAAAATCGGTTCATTGGGGGAGAAAGAAATTCGGTTGAGTCTGAATGGCTGACCTTTCGTCTTTTGGAAGATTTTTTTTCGCTGGGAAGATAGGTTTTCTCTTTCTTTAAAGATTTCAAGCAGGGTAAAACTAATCATGCTAATTATAAGAAGAAAATTCGGATTGCTGTTTAGCTTGTTTTTCCTTTACACCTTAGAAATGTGTCCGCAATATGTTTTTATAATTACGAATCTAATGTTGTGACTTAAACAGAAAGAGATGAAGAGAAGTATCAGGAGGACAAGACTTTCTTCCAAAACAAAAAAGGATGCTTTTCAACGAACCCATGCGTAATTTGAATCTACAGGATTACATTTTTTTTTTCATGTTAGTTGCAGCCACATTGGGGTGGCCCTTCTTTTTTTAATTTTTTATTTTATTAATAGTTTACAAGTATTGAGGGGCCAAAAAATTTAGGCCATGCATTTTGCCCCAATTCCTACTTGAGACGTCTACTGAGCCTAAATATTCCGATAGGTTCCCATTATGGTTACAGAAACGCACCAGAGCCTTCGCTTCCCTTCATCCGTAGAGATAATTTTAATTTTATTTTCAAATTTTCTCAATTTTCCTGGGGTTCAAAACATAGAGATGGACCACAATTTTCATAGGATTAATTTTTTTTTCTTTCCAGTTTTCTATGACTTATAAAAACTTAAAGATGTGGTCAGTTGTCCCCACACCTCGAAAAAAATTCTGATGACAGTTCAACTAATTTTTTCTTTATGAGAAAAACGTAACCAATTTTTTTAGGATATTATTTTAATGATCTACATGTGATTTCAACAGTAAGTACAGATGACGAGGAATTGCAAGAGGCCATTCATTATATAGAAAAGGGGGAAGCAGGCAGCTTCCAGTTTTCGTGAGTAATAAAGAAGCGAGTTGCTTCAATGCTTTGCTCAACTATTAAAACGCAACCTCCTTTTCCTTATTTCATTGTCTTTTGAATTTACAAGAATGGCGAGCCGAAGCAATGCCGGCAAGGCCAGAAGAGGAATCGACTCTTCTGTTTCTTCGATCAATTTCTACCTACGAAATCCTTTAAGGCAAAATATTCCATTCCGTTCTCAGTGTGGTCATGCGAACACCACAGGGGTTTCTACTACATTCAAAGGTATGGATACTTCTGGCCGATAGGGTAATTTCAATTTGATTGGAGAACAACATAGGTACATTAATTCTTATTTCATTTCGGTTATTTATATCTGTTTATTGGATATGGTTTAAGCACTTCCATGGTATTCAGATCGTCATAGATCTTGCATTTGATATAGTGATCAAAGTGCTTCACTGTCTTCTATTTCCTTTTTAAATTTGTAGATTGGTACTCCGACGACTTATTGTGCGCCACCATACTAGCGAAAGTGATGTTTTGTTTCAATGGATTTGCATAATTAACAAATTATTCTGCAAACCATCTCACAGGAACTTGACACTTCATGCCTCTTGTTGAATATGGCCTGGGCGATATGTGCAAATGCTTCTTCATTTAATATTAACCCAATTATGCTTTAAAAGAGTGCACATGGAACATGGAAGATAGATTTCCAGGGTTTAAATTTGACGGCCGCCTATGGCGTCAAACAGTGGTGACGAGTTTTCAACATTGCTCTTCATAATATACAAAGAAATACTATAATCAGATATAAAATTAAAAAACTTCTTTCATATAATTTAATATATAATTATTTAAAATTTTATATAAAAAATATGATCATATTTTACCTCTAAATTTATATAAAAATGACGATCACATTTACATCCAATTGTGAGGGAGTAGGAGGTTTTTTTTAAATTTATTTATTAATATGAGAAACGTGTATGTGACCGTCTAAATTTAAATAGCCGTTACCCTCATTAAAAATATTGAATCTAATTAAAAATATTGAATCTAACGATATGACAATGAATCTATCAATTTTATATTTTTATTTGAGATGATTTTCCAGCTTTATGCAGTTTCATTTCCTCTTATTTATGGTTACTTTTAACATTATTTGAATTGAGGCCCTAATTTGCAAAGAAAAAATAATTAAATAAATTTATTATTTAAACGAAACTCTTTGTATGTGATGGAGGAATATAAATATTTTGGTATCGATTTCCCTAAGAAGTTTAGTTTGGAGACTTTTATGACCAAAAGTGAGTTAGAAGGCTACATACCTTATTATGACACAAATGTAAGAACAAAAATCTAATATATATTCAAAAAGCCAATAAGACATTGTTTAAATTGCTTGTAATGTGTGGTTTATTGGTCTGAAATTTAAGGTAGCAACACATTAGAATTGAAATGGAGACAGAGAGAAAAAAAATTAAAATTATTTAATCACAAGCAATTTTAAATAAAAGTATCAGTTTTATATGATATTTTATTAGTTGTAATAAGAATTTTTTCATTTGAAACATTGTATTTGAATTGGATGTTAAATTGTCTAAAGAAAACAAAGAATATGGAGATTCAATGTTGATGTAAAATAGTAGTAGGAGAAGAGTTAAGAAGAAGAAATAACATACGAATGAAACTAAATAACATGTGAATGAGTAAATGAGATATAGCAGAGAAGAGTGACCTAACACTAACAAAAAAAATATAAAAGTACGTAAGACAAAAAGTTAAGGTAACCATATGTACAAAACATCTTGGCTAAAAGAGAAAGTTCTATTTCAAAGAATTTATTTCCCCTATGATATAAGAAAAAATCATACATAAGAGGAAAAATCAAATGGAATGCAAAAAGGTTGATAGATCAAATAAGGGCTAGGTTGTATCATCTTAGATTTGAGACTGACATAAGGACAATGAATTAAGAAGATTGGGAAAATAAACTATTTTATTTTTGTACTTCAAGGTTTATGGAAACAAAGTGACATGACATCATAGAGTGTTTGACTCACAATGATATATGAATCAAATACACTAACAATTTAAAAATGGACTCCTTAATTATCTTTTTTGAATATGATACTTCAATAGAAAACATTTTAAGATCTAAAATCAAAAATAAAATGGATATAGCATAAACATTGGCCAATAGCTCTATCTTAAAAAGTTATTTGTACATAAAATAACTCAGTTATTTTCATTTGCTTCCATAAACTATTTAATTTTGTGAATGGTATTAAAAGTATCTATTCATTCATTCATGTGTGTGTGTGTGCGCGCGCGTGCATGTGTGTGTGTGTGTATATATATATATATATATATATATATATATATATATATATATATATATATATATATATATATATATATATATATATATATATATATATATATATATATATATATATATATATATAAATAAAGGTTCAAAGTAACCAATCAAATCATGACATGTAAGACTCAAGCATTAATATTCTGAAGGTCCAATATTAGTACTCCAAAAGATAAGTTTTGATCAGAAGTTAAAATATTGTATATAATGACCTCTCATTTATTTAATTGATTATATCAAAAAATCTATAATGTCTTAGACTTTGAAATCTTAGATATAAGCTATGTTAAGATTATATATTAAAATAGATAATATTTTTCAGGTATAATTTTATACCACGATAATAAACATTGTCACAAAGTTAGAATGCTGAACTTTAAAAACCTTTCCCTAGTCTATATACATATATTTCGGTCTGCTAGGGTTTTTCATAGTTTGTATCTATCTATTTGTATTTTTGGCCTCTTTGTGTCATAATGTGAAGCCTACAAGATTTATTAAGGCTGTAGTGCATTTAATACACTTGGCATGCCACCCTTTGGGTGGGCAAGACCTATATTTATGGATTATCTGCACTCTTCTATATTTTTTGATGTAGAACACAAAGTTGATGGTACCCAAACAAGCTCAGAAGTTTATCCTAAAATTTTATTTCAAGGTAACCACTTTACCTACCTCCCTTTAGGAGGTAAGTATTCTTATTTCTGTTGTTGTTGAACAATGCTATAAATGGTATAAAAATTGTTCTATTATTGATTATTTTGTTAGACGTATCCCCTCGGAGGATTACCTCTATAACTAGGTCCACAACTACTATGGGCCATTATGATTCCATGTCTATGGAATTTTTAAACTTATAAAATATTTTTTTGTTTACCTTTAAGGATCCCTCTAAAACCTAATTGATTCTTGTGAAGTCCAATGTTTGGTTCCTTTGCAACTAGCTTATGATTTTGTCTCTATGGTCATAAGATTTTAACATTTCTAATAATGTTTCCATTCGTGTCCCTGTCTAGGTCAAACTTATAGGTCTGCTAGTCCACCTTTTAGCTTTTATCCTAAAACTCATTGCTCCCATAGGACATGTGGTTATGAATGAACTTGATAAGTGGTTCTCCCACCACTCTAATAAGCGAGTCTATGTGGAGGTTGACCTCTTGAAAGAGATAAAGGATTTCATTTAAATCTAGGATGGAGAGGCCTAACGGTCATAGAAGGTTATTTATTTCTGATACCAAGCCTCAGACCATCTCACCAAGGATTGTCTTCACATGGGTTGTCCCATGCCTCAGCTACCTCCTTAGTCTGAACAACCAAAACTAAAAAACTAAGGTGATGGATGGCCCATAATTCCCCCCAAATGGGCATCGAGCCCTAAGCCATAGAACATGCCTCAATCATCACCTTAGGAATATTCTCGTCCACCTATCACACCCTCTTATGAGACCTCCCTCTCACCCCCTTCCATCCTATCTCCTTTTAACCCTAAGAGCATTTCTCGAACTTTCTAGAATTTCAACATGCTTCTAGATGAGACACACTCGACTAGTGGATCATTCTCCCAGTGGTTTTGCAACCCACCTTGCAGGGGCACTAACTCTCCTTAGGAAGAAAATGATGCCAAATGCTATTAAATTATAGGTGGTGAAATTTCTCTCCCTCATTAACACAATAGATTTGCAGGATTGGTAGATTTTGAGGATGGGCAAAGGGAGATTCAAATGGATGACCCATCCCATGAAAGACTTATCATGGAATATAAAGGATCTTATAGAGTCTACAAGTAAATACTCTATGCAAGTTATATGTCAACAGATTGGTTTTCTAGACATTCTTTGTTTGAAAAAGTTAATATATTTGGTTTTCTCTTCCAGATGACTTTGTAAAGTATTTGGCCATACGCCACCTAGGTCACCATCTTGCATGAGGTTGGACATGGCAGTGCATGTACCTTAGTTACCTCTAAAGTCTATTATAATATTATTTCCATAGGGGAAGACCCATCACATTGGGTAGTCTAGATTATTCTTGACATTGATGGCCAACCTTTTGGCATCCTTAAAATCTATGCTCCTAATGATGGCCTTTACTGCTCCCTGCTCTACCAATCTTTGGTAGATGGATTACCTCTAGCCATGTGGTTGGTGTGTGGTGCCTTTAATATGATTGAACACCCCCAAGATAATGTTAGGGCCATTTTCATGCATTAGTGTGTTAGTGAGCATGAGGCTTGGTACTATTTCAAAAATAAATGGGGGATGGTAGATCCTCTCCTCTAGTGGTGGAAATTTAATCCCACATATTGGTTTACGTGATCCAACTACTAAACTGGGGATAACCATATGCTCAAAACTTTAGATAACTTTATGATGCTAGAATAAAATCATTTTTCTTTTTCTAGCATTGATGGCTAGCCTGTCAATATCCACTTGGATATTATCATGTTAGGCCACTCACCCATTTCCTTTGAATTAGAATTGAACTCTTCGAAGTATAAGGTGACTTGTAATCAATTATTTTTAAACATATGTATGCTGAGTCATGTTGGCACCATCTGAATAATCCACTACATCTAAGACCTGGTCCATGGCCCCCGTACATTTCTAGGTAGATTGAGTGCTGGAATGAAGCCATTCTTCACACCACCTTCTTCCAAAACCACCTTGTAAACATGTTGCCTAGATTTATAAGCGATTAGAGGAGGTTAAAATTCAAAAATTCAAATGAGTCTCTACCTCAGTTAAGATATATCCATTCAATATTTAGCTTCAAAGGCTAGCTTCCTCCCTCAAACACCACCTTAACATGGAGGATAGTCTTGTAGCTAGGGGTGCCAAACTTTGAGCGCAATTATAACATTGGATCAAATTTGAAGATAAAGCGTTCAAGGAATGTTTTAAAGCACTGAAAACCAATCAGGTCCATGATCAAATTAAATACATACAAGTGGATCAATCCTATCTCACCTCTCAAGTTGATATCTCCTCGACCTTTCTGGATCATTACTATTAGGTTTTTTATTCCCATCCCTTTATGATTTTGAGATCCTATATTCTTCAAAGATGCCTCAAAGTGGTGCCTTGCAAGCTCAAACTTGTAGATAAGTGGTTATGTGATACCCCTCTCAATCTATAGGAGCTTACATAGGCTTTCAATTTTATGAGTAATGAAAAGGTCCCCATCCTCAATGGCTTCCCTTGTGAGTTTTATAAAGACACATGGGAATTCATTGGACCTAACTTTTTGTAAGTGTACAAAGAAGCCATGCAGGCTTACTCTCTCGACCCTATGATCAACCAAGGCAATATTAAATTTATCCCCAAAGTTGAGGATCCTGTGCTTCTCACTAGCAAGAGGATGATAACCCTGCTAAATGTTTCTTAAAATATCCTCAACAAAGCCCTTGAAAACCAAGCCTAAATTATCTTACCTACCATTTTTATACTAGAGCAAATAGGTTTTATTAGAGGGAGATATGTCTTTGAAAATATTATTGCAGTCTGGGAGGGCATGCCCTAGGCTCGCTCCTCTCTATAAAGAGTTATTTTTCTTAAAATAGATTTCAAAAAAGGTGATGACAAGATTGAGTGTTAATTTATTCTTGCCATGCTCAAAGCTCTTGGCTTTTGTCCCTATTTTATCAGAGTTTTACAGACCTTACTTCATGATAACTTTGCCTGCCTCACTATTAGTGGTTATCAAACCCCAATGATAGAACTCCAACACTCTATACATCAAGGATGTCCATTTTTTCTATCACTTTATGTTCTTCCTTCTGGAGCACTGGGGTACCTTTTGGATTCTATGTCCTCACAAGGGCTTGTTCAGGGCATTTTTGTACCAAACTGCAACTCTCATCTTATTAATGGTCACTTTGTAGATGACACCTTTGTCACGCTTGAAGAACAAGAGGCTACTTTAACTGAATCCATGCAGTGTCATGAGACCTTTTGTTTGGAGGAAAACCTAGTGTTTTTGACAAAGCATGATGCCGATTCTTGGGTGGTATAAATTTTTTAATTAAAAGTGGACCATTCAGGGAGAACAATTCAATTTCTTGGGTATCCCCTTTACATTTGAAATCTCACCTTTTGAGCTTTGGTAGTATGTCCTCATTAGGATTAAAAGAAAAAATGCTTACTGGATTACAAAGACCCTCTTTGGTGGGAAAGTTCAAGATCTATACCAAAAATTTGGCAACAACTCATGCATACTACTTCTCTAGCTAGGCCCCTTCCAAAGCCTCTTATGATAGTCTAGCCAAGCTTCTTTATGATTTCCACTGGGCTGATTCTAACAAGGCCCAAGATTTTTATCGGGTGACATGTTATATTTTCTACCTCCCT
This sequence comes from Torreya grandis, assembly GCA_037957365.1. Lineage (NCBI taxonomy): Eukaryota > Viridiplantae > Streptophyta > Pinopsida > Cupressales > Taxaceae > Torreya > Torreya grandis. The sequence goes on along the minus strand of JARHVA010004577.1, from coordinate 386,241 downwards.
TGTGACAAAAGTGGCATGGGCATAATTAATAATTATTGGTAAACTATGGCCTTGTGTGCTAAACGAGTTGTTCGAGCCATTGAGGGAAACAAGTCTTCAAAAATTCTTCTCCACCATTGTTTCTCTTTTCGTTCTCTCAATGGTCAAACCAACTAGAAAAATATTGGCTTGCAGTCTCCTCTTATCACTACTGTGTTTGTCAAATTTATAAGTTTATTTATGGTCAAGAGTGTCTCGAAAGCATTCAAAGTAGTCAAACCCCACTTGAAGTGGGTCGGAGATGGCTTTATTATAGGTTTATCTTGTAGAGATCATAGTTTATGGTGGTCTCCTATTCTCACCATTTCTTCTATTCCCTTAACTAAATTTCTTGGTATCAAAGCAATATGATTATTCCAAAAGGGAATATGCACTATTCATGATTTGGTTAGTTCTAAAGATAGGATCCTTTGGGAAAATTTAAAAATCAAATTTTAACTAAATAATATTGACTTACCTACCATTATTCACATTCAAGAATTACTCCCTGGTGTTATGCTCCATTAGCATGGCCTTTGGCTTCCACATGCATGGTGAAAATACTGGAGGTGGAACCGTGATACACATTTTAAATCTTACTCTCAAGGACTTTTGTATCAAGTGATGAGTCCCTTCTCCTTGGCTCTTGACAACTTCAAAAGATGACGGGGCCTTTAGTCCTCTCCAAGGCCCTGGTTCGCTTGTTTGAAATGTGTGTGGCACCCAGGATTGGAGCCAATATTAGCCCATATTCTTTTATTTTTAATTTACCAAGGTCTCCCCCTTAGTGAGAGGCTACTCCACCTCTGCATTTCCCAACCCATTTATTCATCTTGTAAGCGGCCTAAATATTTCAAACATACTTTTTGGTTTTTCCCTAAAGCTCAATCTGCTTGGCATTGAATCCATTCTCTATTCCAACCTTTTCATCTTGAACCCTTTTCTTAGAGACATGCACTTTTAAGAGATTATTAAAACTAGGTAGCTTCTATTGCTTTTCTATGGCATTTTCTGGTGCTATCATCCTCTTTCAACTTTGGAAATCCATAAATAACGCTATATTTAATCATGAAGATTGTGATACTTCATTCTCTATTAATGAGAAAGTTGTTATCTCCTCGATATACTTGCAGATCTAGGCTCAAGTGGAGAAGATAGAATTGGACCTTCACCACCTGCAGGAGCTCCTCGACCACTAGGAAAGTCCCTTATGCACTATGAGCAGAGTTCCACAAGACAACCCACCCTGCATGCCCCTGACACCTCCTCCCAAAAGGTACCAAAGCAGAAATTGGTCTTGCAATAGGGGCCAATTTTTGCCTCACCCTCCTGTAGTGGTTGGGTGGAGTGCTTTCAGAAAATTTGATGTTGATCCTACTTAATAATCTCTTATGAGTGTTGTTGTTCTTGCTCAACCCATTGATGGTTAGCCGATCACTATACATGATGACCCTCCACTTCCACTTCTTGAACCAGTGAGATGTGCTTAATTTTCTCTTTGATTATTTATAATTATTCTTTCCATATCCTATCCGACAATTTATTGATATTTTGAATTAATATTTATTCGATCATAAAATATGAAGTGTAATTTATCAGACCATATTACTATTTAACCTTTTATATTATATTTTAATTTATTAATATAATATGAAACGTTCCAATAATATATACATAAACAACTTCATATAATCTTAGTACATTATTAATCCAAATGTGGTAGAAGGAAACTATCATGTCTATGCGCTTTCATGTTGAAGTAATTTTGTTCGTAAATTGTAAAGTGGAATAAAATAAAAGTGAAATCCATCCACTCCGTTACCATGGCAGATGTTGACCAGCTAAATATGTGGGGGAAGCGTAACTAGTGACATAAAACAAAGCGGAGTTGACGTGGATTAATAGAAATCTGTGAATTCGATGATGCGACAAATGAGTCAATCTCGTATCAACTTTAGTTGTGACCAGTGATTAAATGTGACGGTCGACACTGCCGGTCATGAAGTATGTTTTTTTTTAAGAGATAATATTTATTTATTACAATATTTTACTAATTTTTAAAAATCGTCCATTAAAATTTTAGCTGTTGACAAGTGGGAATATTTCATCTTAAATTTTCATACTTTTTTATTTTCGGTGTGAAAATCAGGTTATTTGCAACGTGCAAAATGGATATGGACAAATGCTGGAACTTCCGTGTTGGATTTCACTGACGCAATGCTTTTGACCAAATTTCCAACGCCGCCTCGGCCTTCAAACATTTCTATAAATCTCCATCCGAAAGCTAAGCAGTAACCACTTTGATAAGCATGAACATCCACTGCATTTCCCCAATTTGCTTGGTGACGTTGATAGAAATTCTTGAAGCAATCTTGTTCTAATTTAGCGGAGGAGAGGAATCGGAAGGCGAGGCGTCTTACATTAGAAAGAGATGTCTAATGTTCCACAAGAAAGTTTCTGCTGATTCAGATGGAGGGAGAGAGCGGCCTGGGGGAAAATTTGCAGCGGAATTACGAGATCCCGCTAAGAAGGATTCCAGAGTTTGGCTGGCCACATTACAAAGCGCCGAAGTCGCTCCATCGCATATGACCCTCCTACCTTCCAAATGTGCAGATCCAAAGCCGTGCTCAAATTTTGCCTTGCTGTTGCTACTCATCCTACGCAGGTGTCGTAGGCGATTCGGCCGCAGGGCATATGGAGAGCAATAGCAACTGCAAAAAGAGAGGTAGAGAAGAGGCGGAGGCAATGGAGATGATGCAGGAGTTCCTTGGTGAGTCAACGTGCTGTTCCATTAAACAACATCTAATGGTGGGAGGAATGTAAGCATGGCCAAACCCACTGTCGCAATTACGATGAGGTTAGTAGAAATAGATTTGAACGATGAGAGGTTTTCTAAACAAATGTTTTGAGATTTTTTAAAAATCGTTTTGGATCGTACTTCCTAATCTTTCTAATATATTATAACATTTATTTTTAATAACTATATTTTAATAAATCATTACATTTGGTGATCAATAATTAAAATATAATACATTATTTAAAAAAATGATAATTTTTTTAATTGAAAAATATATTTTTATTAACGAAATATAATAGTAGATTGTTAATTGTAAAGAAACAGGGTAAGGGAATCACACTAAGAATGAGAATCACATCCAACTAGTAAAATCTTTAAAATAAAATACAAATTATATCATCAAAAATATATAAATAGAAATTTATTTATTCATATTAAAAATAATATATTTTTTAAAAATTTTCTTGATTTCTTTTAAAATATATATTTGTATTGAAAATGTAAAAATGAAAGCCGTAAACATTTTTTTTTTTTTTTGAGAGCGCGCTTCCTGTAGCAGATTTCATACGGGTACAATTGATATATCTAAACAATTTAGGTGAGAAGATCAACTTTGATTCCCATACTGATGTCAATTGCTCCCTGTAAAACTAGTGTACTTCCCCGAATTATAATTGGTTGAATTCATAGAAGAATTCACTAATTGCTCGAGATATTTAAGATTTTTAACTATGATCACCTGAGGCACGACAGTTGGAGCTTTATTTCTTTGAATTGTTTGTTGACCGAAAGGTTGCTATGCATTCACTATTACATATAGAAAATCTGAAACAAGAAAGTAAGAGCAAAGGCGATGAAGAGATAAAATGTGAGAAATAATGTTCTTTAAAAAATAAGAATGATATCTAATTTTCTGGATATGCTTGATTATAATCTATTTGAATATTTCAGAAATCATATTATTTGATTGTCCCATTCTAAAAAGAATATTTTTCAAACATAAATTGTTTGTAAAGAGGTATTTAAATAATGTTGTGCATGATCTCGTATTGATTTAACTTATTTTTTATTTATTATAAAAGGGGAAGATAATGTAACCTTTCAAAGAAACTCAAGTCTGTCAACAATACAAGCTTATATTGAATCATTCTCCAATAGGAGAATTGGGTATTGGGTTCAGCTTCAGATGTATAAACATCACTACAAGGTTCCATTGGTAAAAAGTTCAAAATCGAATTACACTTAGCCAACTTGCAACTCCACTTAAAATTCAATCTTAAAATATTATATCTTTATTAGAATATTGTTATTTCAAAAACAAATTAAAGTATGTTTTACCTTTGAAATCTTAATGCTCATGTCATTGTTTCATAATCGTTAGTCACTAATGCCCTGAATTTGATAAAATTGTTGTATCAATTTTTATTTTTCTAAGATATAAAAATATTAATTTTATTATCTTTCTCCCTTGCAAAAATGACATGTAGAAAACCAAATTAGTACCTACCAGGTACTATTGTTTTTGCATCTATGAAATAATTTGTATGGAGATCCATGACAATCAAATACAAATTGGTTGACAATTAAAAATTAAAGAAATTTTATAGTGTGTCAAAGGTATATATATATATATTTTTATTAACTATAAATGGTGATTAATGTGTTATTCTTTACCTAATCAAATTTGTTATTTTTTTTTGTGTTGGATAAGGTGAATATAATTGCAGCCTTCTAAGTACATATTTTTTTTAATTAGTATTTTGCCTATTCATAGTCAACAATGAATAATTCCCATAAACTTGGTGTAATAAGAAGCTTTTGTTGAATTTAATTTTTTATCTGATTATAATTCTCCAATCCCTATTGCACTTAACCTGCACATTTTTTACATGACACCTAGAAGCTATAGCAATCTCCAAACAAGATAGGTATAAATAAATGGATAGATGTCAGATTACCTTAAAAAAATAAAAAAAATAGGCTATTCATTAGAAGAAAACAATTTAGTGAATCCCTATCACATAAATAATAAGCGGTGACAACTGTAAACATGATATTAAAAAAACTTTGTCACACTCTTATGGAGGCTGCTACACTTGTTTGATTTTGTTATGGGCACGTTCTACATTTCCATTGCTACTGACACAACCTGTAAACTGTACTAAGACTTTTAAGTATATGCAATTACGAATTATCTTGACACTTATTATTACTCTAGCCCACTCTAATACTACCCTTGAAATGTTTTTTTTGTTTCCCTTTTATGTACAGCTGCAATAGAATTCTTTTTACTCTATTTTATTGGGTGAATAACACTTACAGAGTAAAATTAGTTGATTTACATAAAATGTTTTTTTGGGTAAACTTAGGGGTTGTTGGTAGAGATTTGCATATCTAAAAAAAATGATAGGTCTTTAACAAATCTTGTTAATCAAGAGTAAAATTAAGTGATTTACATAGAGGAAACAATCATGAATAACATAAATATAAATGTTTAATAGAAAAACACTTCATGTATGATCTACAATCAAATCCTTGAAATCCCAACAAACATGCTTCCTAAAACCAAGTAACCAACATATGCCCTTAAAAGTCATTCTTTTGAAATGATTATGAAATTAATTGAACTAAATGATTAAAAAAGACACAGGTGACCTATATATACATATACACACACACACACACACACACACACACACACACACACACACACACACACACACACACACACACACACACACACACACACACACACACACACACACACACACACACACACACACACACACACACACACACACACACACACACACACACACACACACACACACACACACACACACACACACATATATATATATGAAACCCATCAAAATTAAACTAAATAAAAATTGCATTTTTATATCCAAAAAATTAAAAGAAATGTAATGAATCCACTTTTCAAAGTTTAGATCTTATCAAAAGGAATGCAAATGCTCACCCACAATGGCAAAAAAAATAGATTTTTCTGACCATAACTTGAAAAATTAAAAAATATTCAAAGTGTATTTCAAACTTAAATAAGCAAAATGCCTATTCTTTTTGAAGTTATAAATTTAAAAATAAAACCATAAAACATAGTCTTAAATCATTAATGTGGAGTGCTCAATTGGTCAAAATAGGCTGAAAATCCACATGCTTTTACAAACATTGTTTATTCAATAGATATAGTGTGATATAGGCTACCACATTAGACAAAACAACCAAAGTACAAAGCTAACTAGCCAAAACATCTTAACACAAAGGAGAAATGCCTTCATTTACATCTGAAGACAACAAACATAGCTCATTTATGACATCAAAATAAACAAGAAATATTTAGCCTATTATGAAATAAGGGAAATGAATAAAGACAACATAGAATTGAAAATAAATCAATCCAGAAGTTAACAGTAAATGTGGGATCATGATCATTTACAATGATCTCTGGGGTTTCATGTAACTTCTAAATAGTATCCATAAAATTTGATGTTAGTATTAGATGACTCAAAGGTGTCATGCATGGTGGTAAGTGAGACACATTGATATTTTTATTGTCTGCTCTTCGCATTGAAAGTCGTAACCATAATAAATGATTTTTTTTTTAATTTTTATTATTAATTCTCTACCTTGAGATTTATAATCATAATAATTGTTTCCTTCAGATGACCAAATTTCAATACAACATTATTCCATCATGTTAAGTAGGTGGTGTCTTCATTGTGGCCCTTTCACAGGTTCTCCCATTATAACAACTTGAAATTTTGTTAATAAATGGGAAGGTGAAGGTGAATGCAAATGAATTTGGTTAGGAAATGTGAAAAGAGAAAGAGACCTCACCTGAAAGGAATAATGTTAGAAATATTAATAAATTATAGAAATGTTATTCTAAAATGGAATTGGTAGGGAAGGTATGTAGTCAATTATCATCTCTTTGATCTTATAAATACCTTCGTCCTAACACATCACAATTCTCACAAACATCCATTTCTAAAATGGAATTAGAAAGGAGGCATGCAATCAATTATCATTTCTTTGCTCTTATAAATACCTCCACCCTAACACATCACAATTCTCACCAACATCTTTTGATATTTTGTGATAAAAAAGAGTAGTGGCAATCATGAGTGCACTAGTCGAGGAAGCCACCATGTTAAATTTAATTAGAAAATTATTTTCTTGGGGATGATTACTCCTCTGATAAAATCACTAATGACACTATATATTATACTACAAGTGATACTATTTTAGTGATGGATAAATAATATTATGCCATTCCAACATAGGGATCATATCTGATCATCTCCACTATTGTTTTATTTTGTCGACCATCAAGTATATTAAGTATAGAAATTTGAATATTTGAGATAAACTCTTGATCACCAGCTTGCAACTAAAATTCATTGTGTAAAATATGCCTAAGGCACCAAATTTATAGTTTGCATACATGAGCTCAAAAATGAAATTTATACCCTTTCTAAAGAGCCAAATATTTTTAATTCAAGGCACAAGAGTAAAAGGGACATTATTAAAATTAAGACTTTAAGATTACCACAGAGATTGAGAATTATCATCTATAGCCCAAATCTATGCCCATATCCGTGCCAAACTAAATGCCTTTTTAGAAGCTTATAGGTCATCTAGATACTCTTAGCCACAAAGGTTACCATAATGGGGATATGGACCTAAGTGTGATATAAAGTTAGAATATATAACCCCCTACATGCTCCTTTCCTCATAAGGATGCCCTAAGTGATATAACTCCTAATGAGAATTTTTATCTCTCATTATTTTCCAATGTGTGAATGATCCATTGTTGACACAAGGCATGGCCTTAGACATTTAAAATATATAAGACCAAGTCCTTCATGAGAGCTTTTCTTACAATATCCCAAGAAATATGGTGAAACCCATTATTTTTTTAGATTTATCCCATATAAAGTCCCTTAATGTTTTTCCAAGTTATCATATGTAGCATTCGTGGGTGCCTAGCAAGAAGAATAATAGACATGAGTGGCAACACAAACCATGGATCAAATTTTGAGAATTACCACTAGGAATAATGTTTTGGAGATATTATCCATTTATGGTTCCACTGCTTTCAACCACATACTACTACAAATAAAGTGTGTTATTTGAATGGAAAAAAGAATGCCTAGAATGTTATAATGATTCATAGGATGGATGGAATTACAATTTTACTAAAGTAGTCGTAAAGGTAACAAGGAGAAGGATTTGTCTATAGAAATGGGATTTTTTCCACTAAATGGAGGATCCCAAAGGCAAAAAAAAAAAAAAAAAAAACATCTATTAACATTCCATAGAATTACATATGGATTGATCCTCTTTATAAATCATAAAATGAGTATGATTTTTGGTAAGAGAGATGCCCTTGATTAGATCTATATAAAAATAATTATCTAACAAGTAGATAAAGAATTCCCCATTAAAAACATAAAGGGAAATAATAGAAAACACAAAATTTATTAGATTAAACATTATTGATGGTCATGTAGACACATTTATCTTGAAAAATCATATAAACTATACAAACAAACCTAGCCCAAAATTATAAGGCATGAAGCATAGCCAAAATGAAAGACCATTCAATTCTATCATTGGCTCCTCAAAATATTATTTTGATAAATAAAACCCTTGGGTGAGATATTCAAGACCATTTTATTCTTTCAAAATTTGAAATAATGTTTTCAATAATAATTATAGTATGAACACAGTAAGTCTACTCAAGGAAAATAATCAGAAGAAGAATATATATGACCCTAAGAGAAAAATAATTACAAGTAATATTATAGGAGACATTAAGAAGAGTAATAGGTATCTATATTTTATACAAGATCCAAATTCCCAAGTTTTGGATCATGATATTACCTTGACTAATTAGTTTTCGAAGGGAGTGGTTTAAAATGGCTTCAAGATAAACTTTTTATGAATATGAAACCACTATATCCTAGAAATCCTGATAGAAATCAAATTGAACCCCATCAACACCATGGGTATTTTCAATAGTCATTCACATTATTTCATCATGATGATCCTTGATATAAATAAGATGATCACATGCCACCTGTTGTCGCTATATCAACTTTTACAGAACCACTTAGAGGAACTTATTGACTGATATATCACTCAAGAGTGGATGGATTAGTAGTACAAAAATCAAGATAATAAGCCATAAAATATCTCAATATGTTAGGAAAATGTGTAAGCTGAGAGATAAATTTCACCACTTTCCTAGAATAGAGGAGAGCAAAAATTTACTTTGAATCTCTACCCATAATTTTTAACAAGTAAATCCAAGTATGGATATGAGCTAGTCATTAGGTTTTATCCTAAGGTTACCTAATTTATCATAAGGGTGAATATAGAAACTCCTATAAAACTCATTTGAGCTCATAGTGTGAAGGCGTATGTACTTTATTTTTAAAAAAAAAAAAAGTTTCTTGCCGTAGATATGAAGAAAGTTTGTGGTCCTACTAATGTTGTTTCCTCAATACTCAATACAACCAAAGGATCTAAAGGGCCGAGTAGCAAGATTCAAGGATCATATAATGATCTTTTGGGTACATGAGTGATGTAGGTATGAAATATTAATATATAATTAAGATTTGGTATTCCTTATTTGAAGAATAACCATTCAATCTTAGGTTTGATGATAAAGTGGTCTAAAATAGAGGTATAAGGAATGATTACCACATGGTAGTAAAAAATAATGTTAAGAGAGAAAATGTTTTATTATAAAATAAGAGTAAAATCTAACTACTTTACCACTCTTTCAAAGTCTTGGCATAAGTTATGCAATTTGCATCAAAATGATGTGGCAGGATGGTAATGATAATGGTTTCAATAGAATAAACCAAGCTTATTATGCATACAAACCAATGCCTCTATTTTGCCTATATGCATTGTCATGGGGAGTAACCCATCCTTATCTTATGCGATTCAATCATGTTAAAGTCACAATATAGGATCCACTAAGCATATGGAAGTGATTTGGCAAGTCAATGCCAATAAGCCACCCATAAAACCACATTATTAAAGGTATAAATATTGGAAATACTAAGAGATTGTCTATTTAAGTTGAAGAGGGTCCACAAATCTTGATGAGTGAGGTCTTATCCCCAAAAGAGAATATTACATGAAATTTTATAGGAAATTATTGTAACCAAATCCTCATGTACATTCTCACAAGCACACATTTGATAACTAACACCCAAAAAAATTAGTTAACAATGTTGGAGAGGGAAATTATATAAATATTGATTTATTCTAGGCATAAAATTTTCATTTTAACAAAAAATGACATGTATCCCTTCAAATGTATTTTTAGGCCATCTTAACAAGTCCTTTCACATTCAACGAGTACATTGTCACTGGCTAACATTTTTTTTTTGCATAGTGATTTCCTCATCTAACATAACAAACAAACACACCCCCCCCCCCGACACACACACACACACACACAATTTATAGTTAATTTTCATGAAATCAATCAAGTTAAAAGCCAACAACACTTATGGTATGTAATTGCCACCTTTAGGTGGTGGACATGGACTGGACACACACATAACGTTTATGTTTAATTTTCATAAAATTTCTCAAGTGAAAGGACCACCACTTTTATGGTATGTAATTACCACCTTTAGGTGGTGGATATGGACTCTTATCTTTGAATTACACTAAATTTTGATATAAAAAAATGTAAGTTAATCTATTGCATCTATTTGGTTTGCCTCATGAGGGGGATATGACTGTAGATAAACCATTGGTTAGATTTGTGATCTAAAATATAAATCCACCACTTACAGGTTGAAAATAATAGGTTGCTTTGATGCCTATTGGGTGGCAGGAGGTAGTTGTCTTTTCATTGTCATTGAATAATTTTGGGTTTATATACATTAGCCTAGGCCTTACCTGACATGTGGTACTTATTGGTACCTTTTTTTTTAACCCTACTCCAACCATCTAAAGACATTTTTGTATACATATTTTACTCAAAAGTTATTTTGGGTGGTAGGGTTGGGTATCAACGAGCATTCATTTATATGAAATAAAAATGAAATGTTATTTTTATTTTCATTTTCATTTTAGTTGTTACTATGTTCTATTTCTTTAGAATGAATAGAAATATTTCCAATTAGGGGTGTGGGTAATGGATAATAAATAAAGTAATTAGTTTTGAAATTTTAGGAAGGTGATCTAAAACTTCTCATTCCAATTTTATTATAGTACAATATATTACATATTTATGATTATGTTTGGCTCATCATGATAAGTACCTAGGGTTAAAACTATTGAACCAACTTTCTGGTTAAATAAAAGTTTATCTAAGAACCATTTAACAATAAATTATATAATATAGTAAATATTTTTTTCAAAATCATGGTTTCTTACAAGTAGAACCATTTGGATGGTTCACAACACATGTATAACTGCTTGGGACTATAAGTAAAAAGTAGTTTAATATTTTGACCAAGGGAAATTTCAAAATGGGAGACAAGATCTTGTGAAAAATCTCCATCCATGCATGATGCATAGAAAAAAAATTACATATTAAAAATATAAGATGGAATTACATTGAAAAATATTGATGCAGGAGCTTCATGTGTATAAATAAGTTTGAGATTGTATTTATGTCTTAGTAGGTGTATTGGAATTTAGGAAAGTCATTTTATTCTCATTTAGTCATTTGTAGTGTTTAAGTAATTATGAATTAGCCTAGGGATTCTATTTGGTGGTTTCTTTACAAATTTAAAATTTGAATTTTCAAATGCTTAAATTGTGAAATCAAAGGCAAAAGACATGTTTTTAGAAATTGGTGTAGGTATCATTTGTTATATAAGGTATTATACATAGTAGTGGATTATTTTATAATATAGGAAGGTCATAATTATCACCAAAAATTATGTATTATTGAATATACCTATTTGTTGTGTGTATTTCTCATCTTAGATAGGTCAAAGGAGCATATTTTGGAGTTAAATTATAAATTCCTAGCTTGGAGCAACAAATAACAAGTGGATAAGATATGGAAATTATTTATTTATGGTGTTAGATACGAGAATATGGTTTATAAATAAATGGTGGAGAAAATATTATTGTAATATAAAAAACATCCTTATCCTTATAATATTTCATCGTTAAAAAAGGGAAAAAACTTATAATATATAAAAGGTGTTTTTGGGTACTTTTTTCAATAAAAAATTACATTTATTTCTTTTCAAATTTCTTAAAATTTTATATTATAGTTTTTCACTAAATGTATATAAATTATATTATTTTTATAATAATCTAATATCTCAAATAGTTTGTCTCAAAATAATTTCATGGGCTAACCTATGTGTATCTTCATATCTATACTCATGCAGAGAAGGACACTCTTGAATTTAAACATTAGAAGAATTTATCAAAAACTACAAGAGTGATTTATGTATTATTATCCATTTCCCTCCCTATATATATATATATATATATATATATATATATATATATATATATATATATATATATATATATATATATATATATATATATATATATATCCTCTTCCATCACCTCAATATTAGTGCATTAACCATTTTGTTTTTCGATTCTTAACTATTTCATTTCTATGGGGTTGATGGAGTATTCCTATTTACCATATTTAAAAAATTGTAATAAATATATAAGTTTTTAATGATTATATATGTATTATTTGTTTGGGAGTCATTTGAAACTATAATAGAGGTTACTAAAATAAATAAAGAGCTTTTAAGGTCATATATACCTTTGTTCATTCACACAGACCCTATTTTACTTTCAAAAAAACCTATTCACGGTTACTTGCTTGACGAATATTAGAATGGTTAGAAAGGGTAGTTAAGAAGTATTTTCATGTTTCTGAATAAATAAATATTTCTTTATCTCTATGAACTATCAATAAAACCTCTCAGGTGTTGAAGTTGTAGGAAAACCCTTTGTTTCAGTGTTATATAGACAAAAGGTCATAACTTTAAATTTAACATTGAAAAATTGCTCAAATTTTGTGGATAGATAGGGAAGAGATTTTATAAGGTGATGAAAGTTATTTGAGACCTGTAATAGGTGTATAAACACATTTATAGCTGATTGTGTACACCTAAAATCCTGAATTCTACGTGATTTTGACAACGAGAGAGGAAATTTATCCAAATTCTTCAATTTTGAACCATGATAGGTCAGGGAAATGTTGAAAAAAATTTAATATGTCTATGTACACCTCATATAATATTAATTTAATTTGATAAATTTATATTTTTAGTTTTGATCTATTTGAGCACTACAAGGTCTCTAGGCCTAAAATAGGGTTTGGACTGTTTTATAAATTGTCTTGCAAAACCAATACTTAGATTGGTTTTATCACTTGAATGATATAATTAGTGATGTATTAATAATTTTCATAAAACTTATAATCTTTTTTACTTTCAGTCTCGTGTTTATTAAACATATAAAGACACAATAGTGTATGACTATCATAGAAGTCTTGTTTTGAGATAAAGAGTGAATTGATCAAGGAAAGTGTGTTAAGAGTCTTAAGTAAATACATAAAGAGTGTATCATATATGAAAGTCTCAAATCAAGGATCATTAGAAGAGGCTGTTAGGTTAATAAAAACTAATTTTAGGGTTTGTGATCATGCAATTAGACAAATTCATGTCTTTATATATATATATATATATATATATATATATATATATATATATATATATATATATATATATATATATATATATATATATATATATATAATTTAATTGTAATTTTCAAGGCTTTCAGTACTTGGTAGAGGTTTTTTAGCATTAAGTGTAATGATGGTATGTGAAAATAACATTATTGGATCTTGAATATACTACTATAACATATGCATGTTGATCCATGAACTAAGTTATTATGAATGAGAATGAAAAATTTAGAATCTTGTGTAGTATTATGTAGTGGTACATGCATCCAGTGTTTTTGCTTTGTGTTAAAGTAGATCAACATTTCTTTACTACATTCTAAATGCAGAGTTTTTAGTAGATGCTGACCTACAACTGATTCAAAATCAGATATACTACTATTGATCAAGACAAATAAGGAGAGTAACCATGGATATGTACCTTCTACTTCATTTAATTATCAACCCATAGATATAGATTTGATAGGATGACATCACTGTATGTGCATAGTCAATCTCTAATTTGACATTCTGTTGATTGTATCTAAGAAGTTGAAGTATAGTAAATGAAATGCTTAAATGAAACATAAAAAAATATAATGAAATAAAGGCTTATACATGGAATCTTCCCCAAATTAATCTATGTAAGAATGTAACTCACGTAATTCATAAATGAAACACATAATACTTAAGGAAATCAATTAACATGCTTAGCTAACCAAATAGGTTAGATTGTTGCTACAGCCTTCCAAATGGGACCCTTCATCCTTTCAACTTTAAATTAAATCCTTCCTCTTAAAAAACTAAATTGAACTCATGATTGATCATTTATATTAATCAAAAGTACAACAATAAATTGCTTCATGAAGTTATAATAACAATTTCTTAACATAATGTACTTCTAATAAGCTCTATTCAACATATACTATTTTATATATATCTCAACTTTGTTGATATACATATATAACCTAAAGGAGATTACTTTATGCAAAATAATATATAAATTCTATTCTAAGATAAATTCAAAGTGGGATAACTGAAATTAGTTCCTTTCACTAAGGACGTCCTTGATGTGAAGCTTGAAACTTTGTTGTAGGATTAAAAAATGTTATTTTATACTTAAACCACTTCATTATTGAGCTTTGTTGAGGTTAGAGACATTTATATGAGTCGGTTAGAAGAGAATCAAAATTTGTTCATTTATAACTTTGGTCATGTAGTGGCTACAGGATGGTCTGTGTATTGAGACTCTTTTTCTACATGTTGCTCTATGAAATATACCTATTTATCCAAAACATATTTAAAACATATTTATATTAAAATTATCCTAACAAAATAAACAATCACCATATATTTAATTTTAATACATAATTTTAACTATTTAAAAGATTTTGAAAACATAATGCTATATGGTTTATGAAATTAGGAAGATGATATGGAAAGCATTCAAAAGCATGGTAATCAAGAAAGATGAGTAAAATAGATGGATATAATAACAAGACATTTATGGGGCTCATCAAACCCCCAAAATTAAGAAATTTCCTCAACTTCAGGAACCGTACTTTTTCATTCATAATTCGTAAAGTACCCTAAAATCTATAGGATCTACAACACCCTTGGTAAGGTGAGCATAAAATCCTCAAATTAGCTTAAATATTTTTGAACTCTTAGCTTCTCAGGATTTGTCCATTAGTTTTTTGTCCTACCAATATGGAATAGGATACTAGAACAAGGGTGGATATAACTTTAGGTTTAGTAGTTATGATCGCATGTCACCTGCAAGAAGAATGTATTTTGTGGTCTATTAAATTTTGAATTTAAATTAAAAGTAGATTAGGTCTACCTCTTATTCTATGTATTAGTGAGCTCATTCTAACATTTGATACTTGAATATCTAGCTAAAGGACCAGTCGAATTTCTTAATCCTAAATAGAAATCTTGGACCTCATCACATTTCTTTCCAAACCAAGTTTTGAATTTTTTTTTTAACATGATATTGTCCCATTAAGCTAATGTAACATAAGGTGTCATTGAGTCACCCCTAATAAGTAACTAGATTTTGTTTTAATTTTTCATGTATTATGTTATTTATCTTCATCTTCTCTATTCATTTAACAAATATGATGAAAGTTATTGCAATTAGACATCTCCAACATATAGATTCAGATTACATTCCCTATCATAAGGAATAACATAATTGCATAGGTAGAATTCACACAATTGTGCATGTTCTTTATGTGAAATTACTCTATATATATAATCTAAGGAAAGGGGATCAATAAATTCATGGGGTATATCATAATAAATTCTCATAAATCTGAACTTGTAACATTTTTCTTCAAGATAAAATGAATAAAATTTTGCAAGGGGCTTGCAATCAAGGAGTTATTGCATTATACTAGCCATGTCCTCAAATTTTTATTTTAGTTTGGTGATGCTATCTTCCTTCAAATTATTTTCCTCTTTAAATTTCCTATTTTTTTATTTCAATTCCTTTAGAGTTTCAAATTGACTATCTATCTAATTCAATATTTAAGAATATACTACAAAATAGGAGTGATACATAAGCTCAGGAGCAGCTTTAGGTTCTACTTGATAATTTACCTCTTTATAAGGTTGTGAAATTATATCTTTAGGATGGTCCTCAGCTAAAGGCTATAGCTGATAAGTACTGCAACAAGTGTATCTAGTCCTCCACCAGATTGATCTTGTAGCTGCTTTCATAGTTTCTCAATTTCTTGTAGGACCTGCTTAAGAGTGAAAAATTCCATTTATTCACCAAGTTTCTCCAATTTTTCAACTTCATCCCTCATGGGTTCCTCATGAAAATCTTGTTCTACTTATTCCTTTACTACTTCCTCATACAATTATTCAAAACTATGTTTAATTTGTTTCTCTTCCTCATGTAATGCCACAAAACTATGTTCAACTTGTTCTACTTTTTCCTGATGGAATATTGGAGAACTTTCTTCCCTATCTATTTTAGTCTCTAAAGATTCATTAATAATAACAGTCTATTCTTCTCTAGATTCTTCATTTATTTCTATAATTGAAGAAGGCTTAGTTCTCATTTTTCTTCTCAATCTATGAGATCTATGAGGAGTAGGGGTTATTTTGGTCTTCTTGAAATAAGGTTGAAGTTACTCCTCAAAATTGACTAAATTAGTTCAAAGAACGAGTCTCCTCCGCTTCCTTTTGGATTCCCTACCTCTAAAAGTCCCTTCTTTAGTCCTGGCTATAGGTTCTTATGTTACTGCAAGAAGACATTCTACAAGTTCTTGTGTGGATGCAGGAAGGTTTTCTGTTGTAGGTTCTTATGGTTCTATAGGAATGGATTCTTCTTCTGATCTTTGTTTTTCATCCTCTAATTCTTATTTTAATACATTTTATTCTCTACCACTCTCTTCATCTCTTGGTATCTATTAAAATTCTTCCCAACTGATGTTGGGTCTAGTTCTTTGCAAATAGTCTTGAATGAGTAACTAGATGAGATAATAGTGGGAAAGAGCTTGAGAATTACCTTTTTGAAAAGCCTTAAAAATTTTGGTGATCATGTGAAGCAATAATATGGGAATATTTATCTCCATCCCATGCTACAAATGATTCAGGAACATGAAATGTAAGCCATGCAACATATAATACCTTCCTTCGTAGATGAAATATTTGGAAATAAACTCGATAGTTTTAGCCCATCTTCCTAGTAGAGATAACTTTACAGTGCCCTATTTTGAATTTTATAGGCATTCAGTTACTCTAATAAACTTTTATCTCTCAGCCTCAACATCATATTTATCTTGTCATTCTTTCCTTATTCTTTCTAGTCCCATTACATTGTTGATGGTTATTTCTGTCAGCTTTACTTCCATCCCTTTTACCATGGTCAAACTATTATGCAATGTACCATGAAATTCCTCCATAATTCATTCATCAATATTTTGTATTTTATCAAAATGTTGTGCCTATCCTATATGTCATAATAAGAGTAAGATTTCTCAGTTGTTGGTTAGATGGGTGATATCCAATGGTTCATGTTTCACTAGATCACCTCCCATATTGTGAGTTATATGTTTCGGTGTTTGTAGCAAGGTTTTTGGGTTATAGTGTAATGGCTTGTAATGTTTATTTTGGTAGGTGAAATAATCCATTAGAATTAAAGGAAAATCTTCCCCCAACTTAGACTATCACTTGTCCTCGAGGGACAAAGCTGATGTGCACAAAATACTCATGGCAAGAGTAAGGGGTGGTAGTAGCAGTTATGTTATTTGTCACATTAATTAGTGAAGGAGAGGATATAGTGATTAATAACGTTAAGTCCAATCATATTTATAAATAATTAAAATGTATGATAGGAAATAAATATAGAATAATTACCATATTACTTATAGAAATATGTTTCGTAAATGTGCCAATGATGTGTGAAGTGGAAATCATGGCATATGTTATAATTTGAGGTGGAGTACATATGTGATGTAGAATGGAATGGGGGAATACATCTTGTAGAAATATATTTATGTCCTACAATAATAAGTTTATCCTATACAAGCAAGCTTTATCTTATAGCAACAAGTTTATCACTTGTAGTGACCAGTTTTGCATCTATTAGAAAGAAAGAAAATATATTTCAACTCTAAGAGAATGAATAGTAACAAAAAACAAGTGAAAAAAATTAATTTTATTTCATTAGTGCCTTTTCTCTTTTTCATTTGTTTAATCAATGTCAATTAGCTAGTGACTTGGTTTTCTGAGACAACATCCATCAACAATGCCCAAATGTTTTCACTATTGATTTTTTTTATTTTTTTCAATGAATGTCGATCAACTAGTGACTTATTTTTATGAGATAACATCCATCAATAATGTTCAAAGGTTTTCACTACTGAATTTTGTAATTTTTTTTAGATTTTATGGTCCAAACTCAACGAAAATTACAAGAATCTAGAGGGTAGGATTTTATTTAGCTTAAACCAAGTCAATGTGAATGTCTTTTTCTTGACTATAGGAAGATTTATTAATCTTGGAAAATATTAGAGAAGGGTTGATATAAATACCCTTTGGCTTCAGGAACATGTTGATTTGCTTTATGAAGAAGAGAGGGATGTTTTTATTCAAGAAGTTGGTGAGTGAGAGTTTCATTGAAAAATGGTTTTTTATAAATCTTGAGCATGTGGCCATTAACAGATAGTTTGAATTATATAGAGTCAATGTTCATGAGCTTTACATATATATTTTCAAAACCTTGTTTGATCTTATAAGGCCCAAGCCATCTAAACTACATCTATCATATATGATCACTATTTTTATAGTCAAAAAAGAGTGTCCAGTCTCTTGATTGGAAATTTTTTGTCTTCATGCTCCATTCATGCCATCCCACATGTTGTCTTTGAAAAATTTTAGTATGATGAAGTGCTTATTTTCTTAGTTCATCAAGTGCATTCAGCTGCATGACCCTATCTTGTTGAGATTGAGGAATCCAAGTTCAAATCAAGTGTTTTCCTTAATGTCTTATGTTCAAGTTTAAATGGTATAAGAGGGTTCTTACCATAAACTAGCTCATATGGAGTGAAACCAATTGTGTTTTTAAAAGTGATTCTATAATCCTAAAATACTTTTAGAAGATGAGTTGACCAATATTTTCTATGCAAGCTGACAGTTTTGGCAAGGATGTTTTCCAATTCTTGGTTTTGTCACTTTCACCTGACCATTTGACTGAGGATGGTAAGGGGTATAATTTTTGTGTCTAATTTCATATTATTTTACCAAGGTAGCTATGAGTTATGATGTGAAATGTAGGCCTTAGTTTGTGACTATTTCTCTTAGTACTCCACAGTGGGTGAAGATTTATTCATAGAGGAACTCAGATACCTTCTCATTTTGGGCATGGGTTAAGCCTTTATCCTCTGCCCATTTGGTGACATAATTAGTGCAAACCATTATGTATTCTTTGTTATTGGATTTAGGATCAATCGAAACTACAAAACATAGTCCCCATTTATCAAAGGGTTCTATAACTAGTTGTGGCTATAATGGCATTTCATCCAAGTGAATGGGTTTTCCCATACAGTAGTATTTGATCACATCTATGGGTATACATCATGGAATACCTATGTAAAGAAGGCCTATATTATCTAGTAGTGAGTACATTCATGGTAGTTCATTTGGTAATAAAATGTCCCCGACAAGTCTCATCATGTAGGCTCTGAGTTTGTCATAAGTTTCATCTTTTCAGATATATCTTCTCATAAGTGAATATATTCTAATGATAAAGAGATATGCTATAATATAAGAATAATGGTTGATCTTTTGGATCAGGTGTTTCTTGTCCCTAGTTGAAAAATGTTGTGGTAGTGATCCTGTAGTAAGATAGTTAGCGGTATCTATGAACTAAGGAGATTGAATTATCAAAATAAATAAATGTTAATAAGGAAAAGAATCATCAATAATAGGACTGTGTTCATCATTTTTTAATTAAGATAGAAAATTTGATACTACATTATCTTTATCAAGTTTATCCATAATGGTAATATCAAATTCCTATAACAAAAGAAACAAAGGAATTATCCTGCCTATTAAAATAGACTTGTTCATTAAATACCTTATTGTTGCATGATCAGTTTGGATGAATACTTGGTAACCTATAATGTAATGTCAAAAAGTTTTCATGGCATAAACAATAGAAAGAAATTCTTTCTCTGTTACAGTATAGTTAAGCTTATCCCTTGAAGATTATTGCTGATAAAATAGACTGAATAACTCAGAGATTCATCTTTTTGGTCAAGGTCAGCTCCTAAAGTGGTGTCATATGAATCTGTATGAATGTGAAAAGGCTTCTTCTAATCAGTTCCTCTAAAAAAAAAATTTATGAGAATTTTTTTGAGTTGTTGAAAGGTAAATTGACAATCATCAGTGTATACAAATTCAACATGTTTAGTAAGAAATCCAAACAATGGGGTGGTAATTTTATTAAAATCTCTGATGAATCATCTATAATAACCAACATGTCCTAAAAAACTTCTAACATCTTTTTTATTTTTTGGTGTGGGTAAATCCTTAATAATACTTATATTTTTCGGGTCAACTTGAATTCCAGTAGGAGATATGTGATGTCCTAACACAATCCCTTCAGTCATAAGCATGTAACATTTTTCATTACTTAGAGATAATTGATGGTCCTAGTAGCATTGAAGAACTTTATCCAATTTAATTAGTGTTTATTCAAATATTTTCCCATAGATAGTGAAATCATCCATGCAGATTTGAACACAGTCATGGGATAGATAAAAGAATATTCTCAACACAGCCTTTTGAAAAGTTGTTGGTGTATTGCAAGGAATAAATAGAAAGATGGCATAGGCATGGGTTCCCTATATGTAAAAATGGTTTTATCTTGGTCTTGTGGAGAAATTCTTATTTGATTATAAACACTATAGCCATATAGGAAAGAAAATTAATTCTTCCTTGTTAACGTATCTAACACTTGATTATTAAATGGAAGGGGAAAGTGGTGTTTCCTAGTAGTAGCATTTAAATCTCTTTAGTCAACACAAATATTACATTTTCCCCCTTTCATAAGGATACTGACTAGGGGAGAGATGCACTGGTTGTCTATAATAGGATAAAAAATCTTGCATCCAAGATTTTTTACAACTCAGTTTTGATAATGTCTTGACTATAGGATTCATTCATTATTAGGGTTGGAAAATAGGTTTGTATTCTTATTTAATGTAAATTTGATGCGGTCATTAATCTAGAGGTATTCTTCTTATGTCATGGTAATCTTAGGCAAATTCTATTATGTACCATCTTAACATTGTAAGTAACTTTCTTGCTGGGGTGTTAAAGATGTGCCGATGTTGAGAGGTTTATTTGGTAGGATGTCCACATGATTTGTTAAAGAAAGCATGGTTTTTATGTTGGTGATTAAAGGAGTGTAACTGCATTGATGCGGAAGTAATTGATGGAATGTCCAAATATCTCTTATGTTTTTAGCAAAATCATTCTTAGGAAAGGTATTTTGAAGAGGGCATATTGTATATTTCAATAGTTTGGTGGCTATAGGATCTTGTCAATAAGTGTTTTGTAGGATACTAGTAAGGATAGTGTCTTCTTCTTGAGCCTATAACACTGGAACCTAGTCAACATGTAGACAGTCTACAAGGGAATAACTTATTCAAGGTCATAAATATAAGGGATTGGTCCATCATTCAGGGAAGGCTACACTGGTGGATATAACACCAATTTCTTGGTATCATTTATGTTAGAAATTAGCATTTCTCATGACCTATAACCAATAAAAGCATAAATAGTGACCAACCATGGGCAGTGAAGGATGAGAGGAGAACCCCCCAAATTTTAATTTAGATACAAGACAATAAAATATATTGGATATTGCCAAGAATCCACAGTGATAACAATGTCCTCAACAATCCCCTCAAGTTTAATAATTGATATGTTAGCCATCTGGAGGATGGTGGGTGTTAGATAGAGAGTGGTAATCTTCAGTTATGGCATGGTCTCCATGGTCATCACATTGATCATTATACCCAAGTCAATTAAATTATTAGTAATGGGTTAGTCGTGGATGCTAAATTTTACTACAAGAGTTCTCGAATCAAAATATTTCAGGGGAACTATATTTCCCAGCATAATGTCTTCTAATTGGCCAATGACCTGGACTATTTTAGGTTCCTTCTTATTTCTTCTTAGTTTTTTCAAACATAGCTCTTGAACAACTTTATTTTAGATAGGAACATCGTTTATTGCTTGAAAGAGTGGGATTTTGATGCATACATTCTCAAGTTGTCCTAAGATATCAAATTAAGGCTCTTGTTTAGGACATGATATGCTCAATCTCTTTGTAAAAGGAGAATTATCAATTTCATTTTAATATTTTGATGGATTTGTTTTAGTATTGGCTACCAGTGGTTATATATTAGCATGGAATGAAGTTGGTTCAAAGTGTTAAATGATTATGGATGATGTGGGTTGTAGAAGAACATGACCTAAGTGAAGTTGAACTTGATTAATATCCAAGGTGTATGTTAGACATTACATTATTTCAGTGGATTGTGTCAATCCAATTGACTTATTGGTAGGATTGGGAATGGGCTGAGCATGTGATTGAGTGGTTTGAACAAGTTTTTATGTGTTTATCATTGTGGCCTATTATTGTTGTGGTTGTTGCATTTGTTGAGGAAAGTCTTGATTTCCTCTCCATTGTTGTTGCCATGAATTAGAGGGATAAAACCATTGCTTACTTTAAAATTGACTCTGTTGAGGTTATTGTCTATTTTGTTGCATCCATAATTAATTCTGGGGTAGCTACCAACTTCTTTAGAACCAATTTTGATTGGGTATGTTGATCTAAGAACCATATTGAGGATTATTTGAGAATTCAAAATTTACAATCATAGAATTTGATGGCATACCTGGGCTTTGTACCCATGGTTTTCGTTAAGCCACAAAAAACACTTGGTTCTCATCTTCTCCTATGGCATGCAACTCTATTATCTCAGGATTTTTATCATTGATACTGGCTACCCGATCTTTAATGGAATGTCATGTGAAATCCACCTTCTTATTTATACTTTTAGGGTAATAGGTAGCTAAATCTTTCTCAATTTATTCTTGATTTCTTCATGTATGTAATGTATCAAGATGAGTATCTAGGTGATTGATGATGTCCTGTTTCATGTCCTAGAGCAGGTTACTAACTTCACCTTTAGACTTTCCTATAGTAGATGTTATAGGAAGGGTTATGCCCCTACTTTTATAAATGGTTGATCTGAAGTAGTTTTTACATAGAATTGTTAATTCATCAAATGGAAGTGTAGAAACATCACAACCAGACAATATTTCTAGTGCCTTCATAGAATCATCTCTTATTCCTTTCAAGAATATCAACTTGACCAATTTCTTGTCCATTGTAGTTTGTTTGGATTTTTGTAAGCTGAACAAAAATATTTCCATATATTCCTCCAATGGCTTGTCATCAACTTGTCCCATTAAAAAAATGTCATCTCTCTTGTAGTTTTTTCCCTTAGAATAGTCTTGGTATTTTATTAGAAACTATTCCTTCATTTCTTCCCAAGTAGAAATGACATCCTTTCCAAGTCCCATGAACCATCTAAGTGTTGCATCTTTGAATGTTGTTATAAATAGTTTTAGTTTTTGAGCATCTCGATTATAATCATAGCTTTGGCATAAGATGTCAAACTCAAAAAAATATGTGTTTGGATCCTCAAATACTTTTCCTATAAAATTAGGGATGGTAGAGTGAGGGGTATTCTTCATGGGTGTATTTCCATTAGGAGTAAGCATAGGAAATTTAAAATTATTAGACTCATTGGTAGTGTTTTCATCCTGGTGATCCCCTATAAATACTTTTTGTGTTGGTAAATAAGAGGTTGTTACTACCCAATGCTCAAATTTACTATCAATTCTTTTATTTTCTAGGGTGTAGAAGATGGAGACTTTATATTTTTACTTAATATTGTATGGATTCGTATAAAATGGGTATGGTCTAGAGGTTTCAAAATATTCCACTAGTGTCTCGACAAAGAGTCTCTTTAAATTGGAAGATTCTATTATTCTGGTGTTTCTTCTAGGGGTATGACTAGCTTTGAATGCCTCCTTTGAATGAAATTTGGGAGACAGAGGGAAGCGAGCTTAAGATTCCTAAGTATGAAGTGATAAGGTGGGAATTATTAGAAGTGGTACATGTGGATCTATTCAAGGGGTATGAACATATTCAAGATCTATAACTTGTGTTATCAGTCCAGCTAAAAATTCTTCTTTCTCTACCTCTTCTATTGAAAACATTGAGTAATATTTAGGAATTCCTTCATGTTCCTCAGTTAATTTTGGATGTATTTCTGATCTTATAGAAACATTTGATGATTCATGAAAAAATCTTCTTATATAGTCCCCTTCACTTTGCATATGTTAACCACTTTTTTTTCTTTTTTCCCACCATCCCTGCACAGGTTTATTAATATGGGGTTTTGAAATTTCCATTATCCTACTTGTAAAAAGGAAATTTTAAACTATGAAAAAAAGAAATATTTAATCTATAAAAATAACAAGCTTTGGAAAAATAATAAATATCTAGAAATAATTGCTATCAGGATTGAAGATTATAAGTGTGTGACACCCTTCACTAGCAATGATGCTAAAAATGACTAGCAATTAATTCAAAATTAGATAAACTACTCTTGATCATGATGAAAAAGGAGAGTAACCATGGATCTGTACCTTCTACTTCATTTAATTATCAACCTAGGAAAATAGACTTCATAGGATGATGTCATTATATGTACACACTCAATATCTAATTTGGCATTCTGATAATTATATCTAGGATGTTAAACTATAGTAAATAAAATACTTGAAATGAAACATAAACAAAATATAGTAAAATAAATGCTTATGGATGGAAGCTTTTGTAGATGAATCTAAGAAAGAATGTAACTCACACAATTTAGAAATGAAACACATAATGATTAATGAAATAAATTAAATGCTTAGATAACCAAATAAGTTAGAATGTTGTTACATCCCTCCAAATGGGGCCCTTCCTCCTTCCAACTTTAGCTTCAACCCTTCCTTTTATAGCACTAAATTGAACTCAGAATTTATCACTCATATTAATCAAAAGTATAATAATAAATTACCGCATAAAGCTATAATAACAATTACTTAACACAATGTACTTCTGATAATCTCTATTCAACATATACTATTTTCTATATATTTCAACTCTACTGATACACATGTATATACCATAGAGGATATTGTTTTATGCAAAATAATATATACATTCTATTCTAAGATACATTCAAAGTGGGATAACCAAAATTAGTTCCTTTCTCTAATATGTCCTTCATGTAAATCTTACGACCTTTTTTATAGTAAAAACAACATTGTTTCATTCTTAAACCACTTCCTTATTGATATTTATGGAGGTTAGAGTCATTTATATGAGTCGATTGGAAGAGAATCAAAATTTGTTCATTCATGGCTTTGGTCACGTAGTAGCTAAAGGATGGCCTGTGTAATGAGATTCCTTTATTAAAATATACTTCATGTTATATAAATATTTCTCAAAAACATCTTCAAAATATATTTATATAAAAATCACCATAAAGCAATAGAAAATCATCATATATTTAATTTCAATACATAATTTTAACTATTTAAAATAATTTGAAAACATAATTCTATATGGTTTATGAAAATAAGAAACTGATATGGAAAGCATTCAAAAGCATGGTAATCAAGCAGGATGAGTAAAATATATGGACACAATAACAAGACATTTATGGGGCTCATTAGATGCTTCTATAATGTTTTCTCTATCACTGACTTGACAAGACTTTGTAATTTATCTCTTTGCACTTCAAGTGATTACATAGGTATAAAGACTAAGTGATGGATAAATGTAAGTAATCTTTAATTTTATAACTAGTTTAAGTAGCTTAGGATTATTTAAGAGCATGCTAAAATAAAATCCAAACATTTTAATTTTAATTATATGATTTTCTTAACTAGTTGATGGAGATGTAAGGTGGTAAATTATTGAGAGGATATCTTTGTAATGTGTAGAGTGGATATTTGAAGAAGGAAATTTGGGGTTTGAAAATAAGTTCACTAGCATAGGGGATATAACTCCAAAAAAGTGGATAAAAGTGGAGATACATGATTAATAATATGAGATATTCTTCACAAAAATACCAAAGCACTTACATGCATAGTTGTCTACATATGTAATGGCCCAAATTATAAACCTTGGTAGAAGGTATGCATGGAAATAAGAATTATCTAAAATTTCTTAAGAAGAAGATATATTATGTAATTGAATCATGGGAAGTGTTGGGGTTCTATATTTCTACCCTAGCAGAGAAGGGGATTGTTCAGATCTTCCTACTCAATTATAGTCTAATATGGGATTGATCCTAGGTTATGGTTATCTTAAAAGTGGATCAAACCTGTAGAAAAGGATGAATTCCTTATGGATCTATCACCTACACTAAACCTAAACTAGCATCAGCTTGGAAAATGGAGAGAGAATTGAAAAAAATTATAAAAGAAAGTAAAGAAGTAGTGATGCACCACTAATTTAATCACTCCAAGTCACACAAAACACACTATGAGACAATTTTCAAACCAAAGAGCATTAATCTAACATAAATATGTTATAAAAAGGCATTAATCAATTACCAGATTAGCAAGAGAGGGCAAATATCCACTTTCAAACTAGAAAATAGATTCTAGATTGCACTTATAATGACTTGTGAGAATATTAAGCCTTTTATAAAGGTGAGAAAAACATAGACATAAGTGAGGAACATATATTCACTCAATAATAGTGCATGAATTCATAAAACACACTTCAATTTGGCTTAGAAAATGATAGAATTCAATATTTATTGCATCAAAAGGTTTTTCAGGTCAAATTTTGGTAGAGCCTAGTCATACAAAAAAGAGGGATAGATGATCCATTTTAAGGCTTAAAACCCTACATTTATAGAATAAAGAGAAAGAGAGAGAGAGAACTGTGCATGGGGAAAGGACCATTTGCTTATGATGGATTAGCATTAATTCAAGGATGCAGTTGAGTCAAGATATTATAAAGAAGGCCTAATTTCAAAAGGTTTTACAAAATAATTTAATGCTCCATTGATCGTTATCTGGCCACCAAGTCATCATCTCGAGACTCGATGCTACGTTCCCTTGATATGTTGATGAGGACTAATACCTTATACTTTAGAACTAGCTGAAAAGTGCCACATCTACATTAGGTGGCCAACTATACTTATATTATCAAAATGACTAATTATGATAGGCAAGACATAGGTCCACTATAGGTGAAAACCAATCATATACCATTGTTTTTCACATAGTCATAATGTATATGAAAGTCTACAAATTGCTTAGTTTTATTCCATAGTCATTGATCTATCCTTGAATTATGTATTAGACCCAAAATATTTATTATATGGAGCATTAATGGCAATGTTTGGTCTCTAAATTGTGGCCCTGGTTCAAATTTGGTTTGCCTTCAAGGTCGACCCCTTTATATTTTCTTTGCCTAGGTCCCTTTAAACTTATTCAAATTTCATAAAAAATGTCCCAAGATTACTCTCACTTATTGGATGTCAATTTCTAACTTGTACAATTTACATTGTGTCCAACTGCTTCTGACAAATTGATTCCATAGATCCTTATGACTTAATTAATCCACTCGTGTCATTAGATTTGGTTGTATGAATGCACGTTAGTCTTTGATCTTCTACTAGGACCGACTAACTTTAGACACTTATCCTCTTTGTATTCATCATCAATATCCTCTCACCCTTTTTGACTTCTCTCATTCTATTGATCTTGATGTGCATTAATTCTTACAATTTGTTTATTTTATACCAACTAAACGTGCTTGTTCCACTTATCTTTGACTCATTAGATCTTTGGACTTGCTAACCAATTTAACTCATGCATGTCATCAGAGAAAAATATACAAGTTCATGTGTACCATATATCTTCTTAGTCCCACTTTCTTATCAGTTCTTACACCCTATCAGATCATTGGTATGATTTATTATGATCCCTTATTTTAACTTGGACCCATCATTTTTATTAATTATTTTAATCCATTAGATCTTGGATTGATTATTTCACACCATTAGATTATGTCCAACTTGTACATCTTTAAAGTCTTTAACTTGTATAACTTTTGACTAGGTTGAATCCAGTGCAGATTATTAGATCTTATGTGTTAGTATAAGGGATCCCACTAATTGTTAGATCTTGACCAACTTAAAGCATTTTAAGGACATTTTAAACCTAAATGATTACTTTCCTCGATTAAAATTTACATTCATGCTAACATTATTTTACATCTGTGAAGACGTATTTGACATCTTGCAAACCATTAATTTTAATCATAGATAAAAAAATTCTTGGGCTTTATTTTGATGTTAGCACGAATGTAAGATGTTTCAGGTCAAACTTTAAAGGCCTATAACTTAAAGTGCAAAAGTTATGGAGGCACCAAATTTTAAATAAATGTTCTTGAGACTGAAAGGGATGAACCTATTTGATCTATTTGTCTAGAGACTCTTTGGAGTGAATTTATAAAATGCTCAATTTGACTGATCTATTCATTCCCACATCATGTCTTGATGATGATCTAGTTCATTTGGCTAAGTATAAGAAATTTAGGAAAATATGACTGAGGAGACAACATTGAACATGCACAACTTATACCATGCTTTGGAAGATGATATAAAACTTATTTTATAATAGCTAGGGACCAAGATAGATAAACCCATGTGATCACTTTTTCCTGAGACTACCACACGTGTGAGATATGGCCTCTACAAATTAACTATATAGACTTTTCTACAACTTCCACTGAATTTTCAAACTAGGTAAAATTTTGTATGTAGATAAAAATTGGTCAACTCTTTGGTGACTTAACTGGACAACATACATGCTATAATTGAGAACTTAGACCAAATACATAATAATTGGATCATCATAGAAATACATGGACCATTACATAACTATAAGATAGTCTCTTGACTTGTAAATATAAAAAACTCCTAACATGGAAAGAAAACAAACTGAAAGGGAAACCAACCTAAAAAATAAAGGTAACTAAAATACTAAATGATTGTGCAAGAAAGAAGCACTTATTTAGAACAAAATAAAAAGGAAACTAACTAATGTGTTAGAAAACACTTGAGAAAAAAAATAAAAAACTAACTATGCATAAAGGACTTAGTTTTATTTAATAACAATGTTTGAGATGTATCTCATTGATTGGGATAAGAATTTCTTCACCATTTATCCTTCTCATCTAGAAAGTATTATGGGATTTAAAACTAGAAACTATATATGGTCTATTTTAGAGAGAATAATTTTTTTGTGTTTTCCTAGCTTGGATCTATCCTCATCCCAATTGAGGACAAAATCTCCTTCTCGAAAAATTCTTGAAAAAGTTCCTTTGTCAAAATATCCCTTTCTTATTGTTGGATGGGCCTCCGTAGACAACATGGCCCGATGATTTGTCTCCTCTAGCTCCATGATATTAGCATATATTATTTCCAGTGGGTCAGTATTTAAAATCTCAAGTTGATGCATTAATTCCAAATCAACAAATTCAAGAAAAATAGGTATTCTTATTTCTTTACCATATACTAGTTTATACAAAAAATTGGCAATTGATCTTTTGTAGGTGATCTTGTCAGCCCATAGTGTTAAATTTAATTTGATATTCCATGAAATTTGATTATCTTCTAAAATCCTCCTAATGATCTTCAATAAATTCTTATTGTTAGACTTAGTAAGGTCATTGCCTTGTGGATAATAGTTTGATGAGGTACTGAGAAAAATATTATGTTGAACTACCCAATAGCTGATCTTAGATCCTATAAAAGCCATAAAATTGTAAAAAATTATAGTTTAAGGGACCCAAAATATGGTAAGTAAACCTTCATATAAGTCTAAAACACTTATTTCATTAACTTCTTTTAATGGTAATGCCTTTATGCATCTAGTAAAATAATCTATGGTAGTCAAGATCCACTTGTGTCTCGAGCTTGATGGGGGTTTGATAAAACCAATAAATTCCAATCCCCATTGGTAAAATAGTTGATTAACTAAAATTAGTTAGAGAGGTAAAGATTCAAGCCTCATTTTTCCAACAAACATGGCATACTATCTATATTTCTTGATCCATGTATGGTAATCACCAAATAAACTTGGTAAGTAATACCCACCTCTCATGATCTTGTGAGCTATAATCTTGGATGAGTAATGTCCTCCACCATATCCATCATGTAAATATTGAATTAACTTATTTGTTTGACATGGTTCTATGTATCTTAGTACTATAACATTGATATCCTTTTTAAATAATACATTATCAACAAGGAGAAAAGGAATTGACTGTAATCTGAAATATCTCCTCTTTAAAGGAGTGAGATGAGAAGGATAAATACCATCTTATAAATATCTTACCATATCTTGGAATTAGCTCAAATTTGAGCCCTGATTACTTGAAAGTTTTTAATCATTTGACACCATAACCTATTCATTAGACTCCTACATGTCTTGGAATAGATGTTCAAAAATTCCTTTGCATCTAACTGGCTTTGTGACTTTGATCTCAATATCATATTCCATGACCTTGGTTATACAACTAGTTATTTTATCACTTATCTCCTTATTCAGTAGAAATTCTTTGACACATGGATGTGCAACCTTCAAATTTATCTTATTATTAGATAGTAACTACCTAAGATTTTAAAGAGACCTTATAACTGAAATAATGTGCTTCTCAACAAAATAAAACCGTGTTTCATATTCTTCTAATCCTTGATTGAAAAAGGCTATTAGTTATTCCAAAGTCTCTTTATTATACTGCATGAGAATACCTAATATTATATTAAGGTTTGCATTGCTATATAACAATAAATATTTTGTAAAATCAAGGATCAGGAATGTAGGAGCACTGGCTATAGCTTTCATGATTTCTTCAAAACATTTCACTCCTTCTTTAGACCAAATGAAACTCTAACATTTATTTAACATGGTTGTATGTGGCCTAGCTAAAGTAGTAAAATTTAAAATATATCTCCTTATGAAGTGAAATTTTCCTTAAAATATTTGAAAGGTTTTTTTATGTTTAGGAAATGATAGTGAAATAATTAATTCTATCCTATCAGGGTCTATGCTTGTACCTTTCTTTGAAATGACATGCCCAAGAAGCCTACCTTCATGAACAGAGAAAACACACTTTTTTGGATTCAAAGACACTCCAAATTATCTGTACCTTTCAAAAAGCTATCTAAGATGAATCATATGTTCATTTGCATTGTTAGAGAATATTGTTATGTCATCTAGATAAACAAGAATAAAATTGTTGAGGAGACACTAAAATTCGTTGTCCATAGCCTTCTAAATAGTGGCTCTAGTGTTAGATAAACCAAAAGGCATCATTCTTTATGCAAATGTCCCCCACTTTATGGTGAAGTTTGTTTTGTATTGGTCTCATTATTTGACCAAAATTTGGTTATATCCACTTTAACCATCCAATAAAGAGAACCTTCTGAACCTGCAACTAGATATAAAATCTATTCCATTGATGGCAAAGGATAGTGATATTTGAGAGAGGCCTTTTTCAAGTCACAAAAGTCGACACATAGCCTTATTTGACCATTTTTTTTTGTATTGGAACAAGATTTGCTACCTATGATGAGTGATTAACTAAAAATATTATGGATGACTCAATGAGCTTATACAATTTAGCTCTCATTATAGGTTAAATCTTTGGATTGATTGGCCTTTTCCTTTATCTAACTAGCCTAGTCTCATATTCTAACTCAATGGTATGTTGAGATAGACTTGGATCAAAACCTTTAAGGACACTGTAATTCCATGAAAATACATTTGTAAAATTTGAACATAACTTAATAAAATCTTTTTTCTCTGAAGATGTACAAACTTTACCTAGCTTTAAATTTTTGCTAGTTGTTATCTCTACATTTTTGTAGTGGTTTTCCTTGGTTGATAAAGTAAAATTTTGTTTTATTAATTCATCATCTTTTTTGAATATATTTTATAGGGTGACTAGTCCTTTAGGTAACTTATTTGTCTTTAATTGCATAATTTGATCATCACACTATTGTAAATGCTTGTCTTAGTTCTTAAAGGAAAATTCAATTTCCTCTTGTAAGAATCTGGTAATTTAGATATCATCTTCAAACACTTGTCAATTGTCATGGTTATCTATGATATAAGGTCTCAAAAATACCTTGATGTGTAATTGGACTTTGTACCTTTTTATATTATTTTGGATACTAAATTATGATCAAATAACAACCATCCTATCTGCATGGTTGTTCTAATTTTTTTGGTATGGATTGAATAATGAAGGCTTGAAAGTTCTCAACTAGGTCCCATAATATATGATTATAAGACCTAATTAGTGGGTTATTACATAAATTAATTTCTCTTACTTGGTGAGCTACTGTTTCACTATCTCCAAAGACATGTAAGTAATTAGCCTTCATCTTTCTTACCCATTACAAACCATGCACTATTGTTTCATATTCATTGACATTATTGGAACAACCAAACTAAAACTTGAGATAAGATAAATATCCTTGATTAGATAGAGAAATTAACATCATTTCATATCTAATGCTATGTTTATTCCTACATCCATCAAAATATAGCTACCACAATCCATCACTAGGCTACTCATCTTTCATCAATATTGGAATGGATGCATCATTTTCATGAACAAAATAGACACCAAGTCATTTTTATTAAATTAAATTATAGGGATAATTATCATGTAAATTAAAGGCCCATTCATCAAGGAAAATATTTGGGACTCCATCTAGAGGTGATTCAGATTCAACCTCACTGTTTTATAACACCTTGTCTGAGATAACATAATTAGTGTTTACCATCATTGGCATATATAGATCTAAATGAAATCTTGAAATAGGTTAAAAATGTATTATAACTCTAGTTTCATACCTAGTTATAAACATTATATATGTCTAATTAGCTGAAAAATATCATCTAATTTTTGAATTAAAATCTCTTGACAAATACATGATAAAATAGGGAGGTAGGTCCACTACATCTACATCTTGATAAATAATAATATTGGGGAAAGTATGTAATGTAGCTTTAGGTATTTTATCATGCATAATATTATCATTAGTGATCCATCTAATTATAATACTCCTTTTGTATTTATAACATAGACAAGACCAAGCTTGTCTACAATTTGTTTGGGTATGACAGTGTTACTAGCTCCACTATCTACCATATAATTATGGACTAAAAAATCACCTAATATCAAGGAGAGATAAAATGGAGGCTTCTTTATTTAATTGGCATTACTTTTATCTATTTTTTTCATGTTATGTATTTTCTAATCATGTTGCTTGATTTACTGGTCTGAATTGGTCAAAACAGTTTCTTATTTCTCAATTGGTTCTTTAGATACCTTGAGATCTGAGAGTTATTGAATCAACATGTCATTTTTCCTTGGGATGGAAAGGGAATACCACATGATAATACTAACATTTTATTTCTTCATTTGAGCAATAATGTTAAATATGTTCCACTAACCTTTGGTTGCAACTTTTGAGCCATTGGTTGCTCTCTAGTTTGGGGCATTTGGGGAACTTTCACTATCTCTATGTTTTGAATATTTTGTGCTATAATAATAGAAACCTGATCTTTGACATTATATGATATAAAATTAGGAACACTAGAATTATTTCTCACATCTTAAGCTTCTTCAACTGCTCTTCTTTTAGTTCTAGTCAGAGTTACCACTTAACCATTTATGTTGCTAGTTTTACCAACTTGGTTCAATGCAATGTGATCATCAAAATTCCAATTAACAGTGATAACATAAGACTTAGAAATTTTTGAGATTATATTTGGATTTCCATATTCATGAATTAATATTGACCACCTTGAAGAGGGAAATATTCTTGTGTCATCTATGGCATGGTAATCTCTTGTGATACCAAATCTTGATTCTGAATGTTATTTAGATTGGAATGCTATCAACCTTAATCTTGCATTAAGTTATTTTGATGAACAATAACTTTTTATATGGAAGGCACATTGGGACCAATGGTTGCATATGGATTAGTTTGGGTTATAGCTCCTTAATTTTGACAAGTTCTTAAAACCTTGATAAGGTGGTCTTTGGTTATTGAAAGACTAATATGTACTCTATTTTTTCTACTAATAAGGTCTACCTTGGTACTGTTGTCTCTTGAGTAAAATAATTTCATTTATGAAAGATTTTAACATGCTTTTCAAGTCGCCAATCTCACTATATTGATTAAGAGGGGCTACAACATAGAATTTTGGAGATGGAATAGGGGCTATAGATGTAATTTTTGTAAATTGAGGGTGAGGAATAAGTTGTAATTCCAAAAAAAAGGTATTAATGGCTTTGAAGCAAGTTTACCAGCTTCAATCAAGCTATTCTCTACTTTGATAACAATCTCATAGGCATTTGGTAAGTTATTACCACCCATGGACTGTATCATAAAACTTATATCATAATTAAGGGCCTTAAATAAGTACAAAAATGCATAATCTAGGGATGGTCTATCCAATGTAGGGATCCTAATCCATGTCTTTTGGAATCTAAAGTTAATGTCTAACATGAATTCACGGGGGTAATTTTTTATGGTAGTTAGTTATCCAACCAAAGAAAAATGATAAGATTTTTCTTTGAATTGCTTAACTAAAGCTACACCTAACTCATCTTAATTAGAAATGGAGTTCAATGTAATATTCCTATACCATTGCAATGTTTTTCCCTTGAAAGAGGTATCAAGTAATCTAATAGCCACATTATCTTGAGTAACATTATGAACATAACATAGATTGGAAATATCTTGGATATAATCAATAGCAGTAGTCTTATCCCATTATCTAGAGAAAAAAGGGATACCTTTTAGAGAAAACACAAGAATTTCATCATACTAGGCCATATTCAGGGGACTACTCTTTTTAAATGGGACAAACATTTGATTTTTGATAACCATCTAGGAAAAAGGGATTTGGCTTATGGGGACAATGAATTGGACTAAAAAAATGGACTAACCAAAATATAAATACTTCTTTGGAGGATAAACCCTTGTTCTATTGAATTTTGATCTTTTATAAGAAGTAAGAGGCAATTCAATATGTTCAAAAGAAACACCTTTACTTGATACTCTTATTGTAACCTTTGGCATGAAATCTTTGTCTGAAAGATGTTATGAGCTCTACAACCTAAAGGATATTCTATTTTTTATGATGGCAGATTTCTCCTACTACTATGAATCTTTATTTTAAAAATTCAAAATTTAATTATAACAAAGAGACTCGGTGTCCCATTGGGCATGCCAAAACTATTAGCATTCTAGATTTGCATCATAGTTGAGGAGGGGATTGTTCATATCTTGCTACTCAAATCTAGTCCAACATGGGAATTATACTAGGTTTTTGGTATCCTAAAAGTGGATTATACCTCTTGAGAAGGCTGAATTCCTTATGGATCTATCACCTACACTAAACTGAAATTAGCATCAACTTGAAAAAGGGACAGAGAATTGAAAAAATTATAAAAACATGTAAAAAAGTGGTGATGCACCAATGATTTGATCACTTAAAATCACACAAAACACACTATGATAAAAATTTTACACCAAAGAACATCAATCTCACATAAATATTTTAGAATAAGGCATTAATCAGTTACTAGATTAGCAAGAGAGGGCAAATATCCACTTTTAAAATAGACAATAAATTGTGGATTACACTTATAGTGACTTGTGAGACTATTAAGCCTTTCTTAAAGGTGAGAAAAACATAGAAATAAGTGAATAATTTATATTTACTCAATAATAGTGCATGAACTCATAGAACACACTTTTATTTGGCTTAGAAAATAATAAAATTCAATATTTATTACATTAGAAAGTGTTACAGCATAAATATTGGTAGAGTCTGGTCATACCAAAAAGAGTGATAGATGATCCAATTTTAGCCTTAGAATCCTAAACTTATAGAAAAAGGAGAGATAGAGAGAGTTTTGTATTGGAAAAGGGCCAAACACTTATAATAGATTAACATTAATTCGAGGATGCAACTAAGTTAGGCTCTTATAAAAAAGTCCTAATTTTAAAGGGCTTTGTAGATTAATTTATTGCTCCATTGATCCTTATCTTGCCACTAGGTCATCATCTTGAGACTCCATGCTAATTTCACTTGATTTGTTGATGAGGACCAATCCCTTATACTTTTTAAATGGCTAAAAATTGCCACATCTACATTAGGTAAAAAACTATACTTACATTGTCAAAATAATCAATGATGATAGGGGAGACACAGTTATACTGTAGGTGAAAACCAATCTTAGACCATCTCTTTTCACATAATCATAATATCTATGAAAGTCTGTAAACTACCTAACTTTGCTTCACTATCATTGGTTCATCCTTGACTTATGTATTAGACCAAAAAGATCAATTATATGGATCATTAATGGTAATGCTTTGTCTGTAAACTATGGCCCTATTTTAAATTTAGTTTGTATCAATCTAAACCCCTTTATATTTGATTTCCATAGATCCATTTAAACTTCTTTGACTTTCATAAAAAATGACCCAAGATCACTCTCACTTATTACCTATTAATTGCCAACTCAAACTATTTACATTGTGCCCAACTGCTTTTGATGGGTTAGTTCTGTAGATCCTTTTGACTTATTAACTCCACTAGCACCATTAGATATTGATGTATCAATGCATGTGAGTCTTTGATATTCTACCAGGACCCACTAACTTTGGACACTTTTCCTCTTTATATTCATCATCAAGATCCTCTAGTCCTTTTCGACTTATCTCACTTTATCAATGTTGATGTGCACAGATGCTCACAAGCTATTGATTTTTTACCAATTGAACATAATTATGCCACTTGTATTTGACTCATTATCTCTTTGGACTCACTGACTAGTTCAAATCTTGTGTACCATTTGATCAAAATGTACAAGTTCACATGCATCATAGATATTCCTAGTCCCACTTTCTTATCATTTTTTGTGCTCCATCAAATCATTGGTATAATTGAATGTTATCCCTTGATTTATCTTAAACCTATCCTTTTATCAGTGATTTTGCTTTGTTAGATCCTGGCTTGATTATCTCATACTATTGGATTATTTCCAACTTGAATATATTTAAAGGATTTAACTTGAGGACCTTTTGACTTGATTGAATCCAATGTAGATCATTAGATCTTATGTGTTAGTATGAGGGATCTTATGAACCATTAGATATTGACTAATTTCAAGCCTTTAAGGACCTTTTAAACCCAGAAGGTAACTTAAATTTATTAAAATTGAGGTTCATGCTAACATCATTTGACATCCACACAGACATATTTGACGTCTCATAAACCATCAATTCTAAGCACATATAGATTTTTTATTGAGCTTTATTTTGATGTTAGAAAAAATGTCTTATGTTGTAGGTCTAAATTTGAGGTCCTATATCTTGAAGCATAAAAGTCATGGAGGCGCCAAATTTTCAAGAAATTTTCTTGAGACTGAAAGGGATGACCCATTTGATCCACTAGTCCATGGACATTTTTAAGTGAAGATATAAAATTATCAAGTTAATTGATCTATTCATTCCTACATGATGTTCTGATGATGGTCTACTTAATTTCACTAAGTATGGTAAACTTAGCAAAATTTGACTGAGGAGGGTAAATTTTGAACATGCACAACTTTTACCGTGCTTTGGTGGATGATCTAAAACTTAGCATGTAGTAACTAGGGACCAAGTTAGACAAACCCATTTGATCAATTTTTCCTTAAACTACCATATGCATGAGATATGGCCTCTACAAATTTCCTTTTTACATTTTTTTTCTACTTCCACTGAATTCATATACTAGGAAAACTTTGAAATGTAGACAAAATTTGGTCAAAAAGAAGTTATCTTTTTGATTCCTCAGTTTGATTGTACTCTTTTGTAAAATAAATAGATTATGAAGATAATCTTTCATCTCTTAAGTGTACATATTAATAAATAAAATAATTATATATTTTGGATCTAAATACTTCAATATAGAGGGATAAATTCTATTTTTGCAAGTCCTAATTGCAAGGTAGTAGGAGAAGGAAAGAAAGGAGAAATTGAGATAGTGAGAGATAAATTATAAGAACCTTCAGGAAGATGGTTGAGGACTATCGAGAGCTCAAGATGTAAAATAATAGTGAATAAAAAAAAATTTGAATGTTAATATAGATCCAATAAGGATGAGAATCCAAGTCTCAAGGATTTAGTCAAGATCCCTCATAGATCTAGAAGGTTATGTGAACCATTTTCATGTATTTAAAATTAAATCTAAAGATGAAGAATAAATGCAAAATCATGAGTAATAAAATAGGTCCTTGGAAAGAGATCCCACTTAATAGGTTGCTTGGCACCCACTAGAGATAAGTAGTGATTATCCGAGACATGGCAAGACATCAACCATCATCCTATCTCAAACTGATGCTGATGAGTTCTTCATGAAAATATTAGAAGATATTAAAGTGAGGGAATGATAAGAATTTAGGATTTTAGAAGACAAGTGGTTGAACATTGAAATTTAAATATTAGTGATTTTTCCACTAGTTGAGTTAGTAGGTAGTTGTATAGACTTATTTTTTATCCATAGATTAATTTTAGATGTCAATTAGTATTGACATAGGGAACTTGGGCATGCTTTTATGATCATTTCATTATATGATTTTATTGGCGTAATCTCTCTTATATTATAAGTTCATTTATGACCTTTATTTTTTTATCCTAAGCCTTTGGTTATAATGCCATTAAAAAATAAATAACCCAAAAAAAAAATTTAAAAATATTTCCCTAGTATGAATCATGATGATCTCTAAATGTCAAAAACACTAGTTTATCATTTCTAGACATTTTTATAGGACTCTAGTGTGTGGTCCTTGTTTACCAAGAATGTACCCTATGATTCTAGTTTTCCCAAGAATGTAGGGTATAGTCCTCATCATTTGTTTTATGCTTTCCTTTGAACCTTCTCTTTGTTCTTTGATTTTTTTTTCCCATTTTGTTTCTCTCCTAACTTTTGTGTGCTGGTTTTTCTAGTAATATGGCACTAAATTAAATTTGAGAAGTCTATATGTATGCACAAGTGCATTAGTACATATAAGTAGAACATAATGTGATAATAAGAGTGATAAGATTCATTAGAGTAGGGATAGAATGATAAGGTATTTAATATCTCTATAATTACATCAAATTTATATTACAAGTATTCATATTGCATCATTACTTTGATGGTATTGTGAAAGAGCATATAAGGATTATGACTGGCATAACCATGATTGCTTGATAAATTACATTGAGTGTTGGTTTCAAACTTATCAAATAGAAAGGGTATAAATTTTTGGTTTATAATTGATAAATTTCAATGGGATAATTAAGGCATGCTCTTAATAAAAACAACCATTTTTTTTACATTTTTCAAGGTCACATGATATTTTATGGATAAGATTGTGTATAAAGTTTTAACATTCTCATTTTGAGTTCTCTACTCAACCCATCATTAAGGAGAAGCTTATGCTTGAGGAAGAGCAATAGAATAAACTAATTGTACTATGAAAATATGAGAAATACCAAGATTGGATTTTTAATTAAATTGTACAAGAATGAATATAAGATAAAACAAAACAAAACATATTACTAATTAATAATAAAAATTAAAATGATAAACAAATAATTACTAATAATAATAATAATTATAATAATAAAAATAATAATAATAATAATAATAATAATAATAATAATAATAATAATAATAATAATAATAATAATAATAATAATAATTTTATCTTCAATTTGATGGTTAAGCGGAGATGCTTGATCTTATAGAACCTTTGACTAGAGAAAACACAAGTTCGGGGAAAGGATCATCTTTGGTGGATGGAATGGAAGTAGTTTTGGTACTGGTAGGGGATCCATATATGAAGAACCTAACTACAATCTACAAGGATTTTATGGTGGGAGAATCTCACACAATGATACAAAAACCTATAACCACCTCATCAATCCTAAATTCATAATCAGTTTTAGCTAGGAGGTCCTAAGAGAGTGAGGGTAATGACAGGCCTGGGTTAGTTGAGGATTATGACCACTACTCAGTCCTTTCCAATAGCTAAGGCAAACACCAAAGCTCTAGATGGGGGTTTATGGTTTTGTTGGGGATGACCCTCTTCCCCTTTTTGGTGTTTCACCCATGGTGGTAGAAAGGGACTCCTTTGCTAAGGATATTTTGTGACAAGGGAATAAGGACAATGTTTTCTATAAACCCTTGATAGATGCTACTCCAGTCCTTGAATCACATTTAGGGACTATGTAAATGAAGAAGTTTTTAAAAATGAAGATTAGTTTCTTTTTAGGGGACTTATTTTTTATTTTGATAAGTTTTGTCCAAGCCACATTCCACTTCATAAATTAGTGTCAGATTATTAGAAACCCCTCATGGTTGATAGTCTCAAAATCTACCCTTGTCCTAAGGGTTTTCCTATTTTTATTTTTTATGGGCTAGAGGACTAGAATAAGCTGTTCCATTTCAGAAGTTAGAGTTGGGACCAACACTTCTTCTTCTTGAATCCATGGTTTCAGCCTTCAATCCCCTAATGGAAACCCTCACCAATAGGTATATTTTGTATGTTTGTTGTAATTACCATTGTAGTTTTGGGCTAATGCATGTTTGTCAACCATTGGCCATGGATTGGGTAAATTGGAAGCAAAAAATGCATCCATAATAAATTTTCACCATACTATGTTTATTCGTATCTTGGTTATTCTAGATACAACCCAAGTTCTCCTAGCTAACTTCACACTAAAAATCAAGTACTATTGATGGACCCAATCCCTCGATTATGAGGGGATACCTTTTAGACACCTAAAATTATTTCAAATTGGGCACTCAGCTTTAGATTATTGAATCATAAAATGTAAATCAAATTATTTTTGGTGGAAACATTCCCATCCCTCCCATCTTAAAGTATTTTCATGATACACCTTATAATCGCTAACAGTCACCTCAAATAAACCTCAATAAAAAATTCCTATGCAACCATTATCAATGATAGAAAAGGGTGCAAATAATAGGGAATCATCTAAGCCAATATCAGTGGGTGTGAAGGATTCTATACTAGATGGTTCCAAAATAGATGACTTGTGTGAAGAAAAAATGGGTCTCCCATGTCTTGGCATGATAGAATCAGAGGATTCATGGGGAAGTGAGGATTGGAATTTGTTTGTGTATGATATCAATTATTACATTTAATTATTAACTTGATAATTCTTACACATCTAGATTCAATTTACTTAGGTGTGATAAGAGGTTAATTGGTTCATAAGGTGAGTTCCAGTTGGAGTTAAACTAAGTACAGGACTGTGACTTATTCTATGAGTGGATCAAACATTTATGAAATGCTTTAAAAATTTAAATAGGTTAATCTCTTATAGGCTTGTCTACTTAACCCTTAGTGTCAATGAATTGATATTATTCATTCAATAAACCATAATATTGATTAATCTATGATATCTAAAGCATATTTGTAATTTTTGAAGTATCCAAAATAGGTCTAAAATAACAGTAAAATATTTATACTTTGAATTCTATATTCATCTTAGGTTAAGAAGAAATATTTATTTTGAAACCATTATGTCCTATTTTCTTGGTTATTATGCATGTCCCATACAAAATTAGGTGAAAATTGTATTAAGTATTGTTATTAGTTACTTATAAAAGTGAAGACATCCTTAATCATCAATCTATACGCTACCTAGTATTCTAATTTTATCGAACTTAAATACTAGCAATGTAAATAAATGTATATACACTCCAAAACTTCTGAAACAATAGCCAATATTAATTTGTATATTAAATGAATAAAATAATTACATATAAGTGCATGAAATAAACCTCAATTCATAATTGGAGTTAACATACAAAATTTGAGAATCAAATAAAATAAAAAAATCTTGACCTGATATTTTTAATAGCTATATTTATTAGTAAGTTTCACATGAAAGAAACCACAACTCTAAAAATATCCACATATCTCCTAAACACTAAAATTAACCTAACAAATGAATTTCAACTAATTTTCATGTCCATTTACAAAAATACACTAATTCTAAAACTACACAAAACTATAAAAAATATTTAAATTTAGTTTTAGACCATCAGATGGTTATGGTCTACGAAAAGTTTAGAAAACATCCCAAAATATGAATACTAAAGTAAAAGACATTGCATACCACTCAAATTCAAATATGAATAATATTTTATATAGAAGCATTCTCAAACCAACTAAAAAATGACATTATCATGATATAACACAAAATAATAAATAAAAAAAGTCATAAATTATATTGATCTTGTTGTGTTATAAGAAATGGATTGGTAATAGTTTCATGAGAAAAAGTGAAATACTTGTGACTTTAAATATAACATTACATAAGTGGATCTATATATTGAGTGCCAATCTTAAAATTGAAATTAAATGTATTTTTATTTTATCCTTGCTCTTCTCCTATTCTATGAATAATATTGTCATCAAACATCTTAGAAGGCCCTAAGCATGTTCAAATATCTATTCTAAATTATAGTCACTACTATGGTGTAATTCTAATGTTTTTCATGAGTAATACCATTCGCATGAATAATTATGGTCAAAATTATCAAAGTTATTTAAACCAACCAATTAAAGTACTAAAAAATTCTTTTAACATGTTCTTTGAGACTTGGTTCTTTTCCTCACAAGCATACAAGATCATAATTAGAAGTAAGAGGGAGATTTCATTAATGTAAGTGTTTTTAGATCTAACACAAGTAGACATTGTAATTATTATCTCAATGTAGAAAATAAAAATTATATATTAATAGTGGGCATTCCAAAACAATAGAAAATTTTTGTAATCAATTATCTAAGCAAAAAAAAAAAAAAAAAACCAAACCAACTTAATCCATCTCACATTCAGTAAATCAAATTCATTGAGTTCCCTATAGCCATAAAAATTTCAAAGGGAATAATAAAAATTTATGTAAATTTACACATATGTAGTATCAAATGAACACAAAAGAGACTATTATTTTATTTACCATAGACTTTGCCACATCTTCAATATTTTTTCCCCCAAACTAAAGAGATTATCAAGATCACCTTCATTAATACCATTATCTAACCTATCAAGGTTGATATAGATAGTTTTACATTGTGTGAAATTCTCATGACTACCATTTTATAGTGTATCTTACTATTTTTTTAATTACCTCTTTGGGTGAAAATCCTATAGTATAAAAGTTATAAATATAATGAAATCAACATTAAAATAACATTATCTTGAATATAATAATGAGTTTCATCCAAATTCTAAGACCTTCGTAAATGATGCAAGATCCAAGGTTAAAATGAGAATGTCATGGATGGAAAGAATGTACAAAGCCTTCTTAGAAACATAAAAGTCTAATGGAAAACTAGAACCTACTGAAAAAAGTGGGCAGAAGTTATTCATAGGGAAACATTTTACATCATATTAGTTCAAATCAAGTTTCATTTATATTCCTTTTAGTTAAGGTCGAGGTAAAAAACCAAAAACACTAACTCAATTTTTTTTTTATTGATTTAGAACATGATTTAAAACCGTTTCAATCAAGTATTTGAGCTACCTTTAGGAATACATGAAATTTCCTCACAACAAAGATGTCTTAGGACATCTACTGTACAACAACCAACAGTAATCTGCAACATCACACTACATTGTTTTCAAGAGAAGCTATACAAGCATTAATTTATAATAATGCATATTATATGAATTTATAATTTAAGATACAACACACTTTGGATGATTTTTTAACTTCATTTAACACATATACAACAAAGCTTTGAACAACTCTATAATTCACATCCCTTTTTAGGTCTAGTAGGGTTTCTAACCTAAGGTAGCTAATTGTGTAACTTATCATATATTACCATAAATATAAGAAAATTAATCTATTAAAATGAA
Source organism: Torreya grandis (assembly GCA_037957365.1). Classification (NCBI taxonomy): domain Eukaryota; kingdom Viridiplantae; phylum Streptophyta; class Pinopsida; order Cupressales; family Taxaceae; genus Torreya; species Torreya grandis. The sequence goes on along the minus strand of JARHVA010004577.1, from coordinate 342,068 downwards.
GTTGAATAAATTATTCATTTCGATAAACACATTTAATATAAATCTAAAACCATTATGTAGAAAAAATATACTAAATAAAATGAGTTCAATAATCAAAGCTGAAGCGGAGCCAAAACTTTTAGAGGCCATAAATTTTGATATGTAACTATGTTTGATCTATTGTTTATGCCAAAATGACTATCCCAGAAAGTTAGATTCAACCATAATACACTTTATCCACTGAGGGATGTTTTACAAGCTTCTTAAAGGACATAGATGACCAGATGATGGCTCAAAATTGAATTTTAATCTTTTTTGGGGTTTTGTGTATTTTAAGAATTATCATATTTTTATAACTAGACATGAAATTAATTTATTAAATTGTTAGGTTATTTTTTGTGTTTATGAGATATGTGGACATGTTTTAATTTGATCACACTTGAATACAAAACTTACTAAAAATAACAAGTTGAGTTTTTTTTTATATTTTCAAATTTTGCATGTCAACCCCACCTCTGAGTTTAGGTTTATTTCATGCACGTGTGTGTAATTATTTGATTCATTAAATATATGAATTCATACAATTTATTATTTTATAATTTATATGTACTATTCCTATAGATGTATTTTCCTTAAGAGTATTTAGGTTCATTATTTGGTATTAAATCAAGTTTAATTATTTTAGGTGTACGAGATGGTGAGAGGACAAGGAGGAATTACTCAAATTAACACGAATATATAAGAGTTTCATAGGTGATTGGAAAAATTCACTACAATTGTCATAAATCAAAGATAAAGGAGATTGAAAGATGACGAAGAGGAATAAATAGATCATGAAGATGAAGTTTATGAAGAGGAGGAACAACAAGAACAACCAACATCAATTGAAGAGAGTATGGTTAGTGATTTAGAGGAAAGGAATTAAGGAATCGTGGTTGATGTTATGAATTATGAAGAAAATTTAAAACCATAAGAGTTTGTAGACTAGAAAACTCTAAGAGAAAACAATAAAGTAAATTTTGCAGGTTCAAAATTGAAGAGTCATGCAATAATTTTGTGGGATCACCTTCAAAAATACATATAGAGAAAAGGTAAAGAGAAGATAAGTTCATTGAAAAATATGGAGAAAATTAAAAGATAGAGATTTCTAACTTTAGGCTATGCACAAACCATATATAGAACATTCTAGAATTTAAGGCAAAAATATCATAATATATAGGAGTATACATATGAGTTTCAAAAGCTTTCCATACGAGTGAAGAATGATGACATAGAAGAATAGATGGCTACAAGGTAAGCAAATGGTTTAAATTTTTCTATTCAAGATGAATTGAGCATGAATAAAATACTTTGTATGGAAAAGTCTTATCAATTAGCTTTGAAGGAAGAAGAAAAATAAAATAGATAAAATTTTAGAAAATCAATTAGCATTGGGCCAAGAAGAGGAAACTCCCTTCCAATAAGGAATAAGGCGTATTTAATAGAAATAGAGGTAGGCTTAATATCACTAGAGGATAATCTTCAAAAACTGTAAAGGGCAAGATGATATTAGATAAGGGTTTCAATACCAACAAAGAGGAAGAGGATTTTAGAGAGGTTAAGGCTATAGTGGTGGTGAAGGATTGTTTCCAAATCAACTTGGGTCTTATGTTTATTACATATGTGGATAATAAGGACATATAGTTTTTGATTTTCCACACTATATATATCAATAAATGAGGCAATAATATCACCCAAGAGTGAATTTAATTGACAATGTGACTGAAGAAAAAAATATTAAAGTTGAAGCAATAGATATTATAGAAAATATCATGAGGAGGAGAACACTGATTACTCTAAGGAAAGAATAGGTGCATATTAAAGAAGGTGGTAATTCATGGCTATGGAAAACTATATTTCAAGCAAGGTGTCACTCAAGAGGTAAGATATACAAAGTAATTATAGATGGTGGTATTTGTGAAAATAAGGTTTCTAAGGACATTATTAGGAAACTAGGTTTTCAATGTGAAAAACATCTTTAACCATATCAAATTTCATGGTTTAAGAAAGGGAATGAACTTACAGTAGATAAAAGGTTATTAATCATGTTTTATTATGAAAAAACTTACAAGGATGAAATATGGTGTGATGTTATTTCAATTGATGCATGCCATGTGTTATTAAGGCCATGACAATTTGATCAAAAGATAATTCATGATGAAGTTGAGAATACATATAATTTTTTGAAAGGTGGTACAAAGGTAGTTTCATTAGCTCTTAAAGAATAAGGGTAGGAAAAAAGCATATTATCCACACAAAAATTTATCAAATAAATGAAGATGATAGGTTATTGTTATGTATTAGTAGCGAAGAAAGAAGACATAGCAGTGGTGCAAATACCAACAGAAGAAGCACAAGTGTTGAAAGAATATGCATATATTATACTTGATGAGTTACCATATGGTTTACCACAAAAGAGACATTCAACATCATATTAATTTGATTCTAAGATCATCTCTACCCAATCAAGTAGATTATATGATGAGTCCAATAAAACATGTAGAATTAAATAAACATGTTATTGAATTGGTGAGAAAGAATTTAGTACTTGCTACTGCCAATCTACTTATTCAATAATTGAAGAGTTGGTTTGAGAATTATTCTATATAAAATATTATTGAACTCTATATTTGAGTGGTCTGTAATGTATTTTTATTTAGTATTAATGAGATTATTTCCACTTTTAGGACCAAAGATCACAAACTTGTAGTTTTAACTAAGCACATACTTGAAGTCTAGAAAGATATGATGAAATTGTCCTTTCATAATGAATATGATTTGATGTGTGACATACCGTCTATTTATAAAGACATATGTTATGTCAATTTTGTGAAAAATATGCTATGTGCCCTTACAATATCAAAATGCTACATTTCAATATAAATATTCATTATATAATGATTAGGGGCACTATAATTTTTTGACAATATTATAATATTATGAAATTATAAATATAATAAATATATTATAATAAAATCACATTATCTTAAATAATATCATAATATATTATGATATATGTATATTTTAATAAATGTAGAAACATAATGTCTCCTTCCCACACAATGTGTTTCCATGTCATATGAGAAACACACAACCTCATTTTCTAGCATCACCTCTACATAAAATATCAAATTATCATTTCTTAATGTTTTGTGAACAAAATGTTAGATGAGATAAAAATTCATGGGTTTTGAGTGTGATGTAACTACAAATTTACACTCTTTGACTTTACGAATCCCCACTTTACCAAAATAGAAAATTTAATCATGTTAGGGTTTGAATCTTGCACATTATCTATTATTTTTCCTAATTTTAAAATATCCTTGCTATATTTATTTCATGGAATCTAACATAATATTAGTTTGAGGTAAAAAAAATTGTTAGAATTAACATGTTAATAGTTGAAAATAAAAAATTATAATTATGTTGATGAGATTTTATATTCGTTAGAATGTGGTTTTGAAGTAGATCATTTCTTTAGCTAAGATGATTTGGTGTTTTAATACATATAATAAATTTAGGGGTTTGGTGTAGACTGTTTATTGAGGTAATGCTGGATAGGGGTGATGGAAAAAAAAACATGGTTAAAAGAATCAACTAGTATAATTTACACTAAGTGATCAAATAAAGATGCATGCTTAACAAAACATTTTTATTATAATATATTATTTTATTGCAATATGTGTGATGTGTTATAAAGGGATTGAACCAAAAAAGTGCTACAGAACATAGAGTAAACTTACCCAAACCTATTAGTGATTTAAACGAAGCATGAGATCATGAAATGATATTTGAAAGTGTAAGTAAATGTCCATCTCTCTTATCATTAAATTCATCAGGATAATCTGATAGATTAGGATTATAATTATAATTACAAATCTAATGATGAATATAGTCCTTTATTATTTTTGTCTCCCTGGCCATGGTGATAATTATGTTGTTCATAGTCACCAATTCATTAGTGTTATGTTGTATCATTGTAAATATACACATTTGTGATGTTGTACACTTATGGAATGTATATATTTGACTTCCAAGTAAATTAAATGAATTAGAAATAGATCTAAATAAAAAAATGATGGTTTTAAATATACTCATCTATGATGAATATCTCAATGGCATTGGATGATCCATGTGTCCCTAGTATTAATACCACTAATAAAATATATTTCACAAAAAACATGTGGATATTAAAATGAAATTGATATAAGTATTTAATATAATATTTTTTGATAATATTATGGAATATACATAACATATTTTTATAATAAACTTATATTAAATAATTATAAAAATTTATACATAATATGATGGTCGACACTATTAGTAATGAAGTATGTTATACATTATATTAAATATTTATAGAAACTTATACATTATATTTATCAAATTTAGTCATGACAAATCTTTAAATTTGGTGGCTAACACTACTGGTCATGAGCTATGTTCTTTAAATCAAGGTTATTTTTTGATTGATAAGCATACCTTTATTAATACAAAATTTTATTACAATGTTAGTCATACAAAAAAATATGGCTGGAGAATTCACACAATAGAATCCAAGCCTTACAGGGCAAAATAGACCAAAACACCAATAAGAATGAAAACAAAAGACACAAATCAAGAATATTCAAGCCATGTATCCACAATACAACATTTTTTGGTATTTTATTTTGAACCTCAGTTCAGTACTCTAGATGACTAAGATCCATCAAAGTAGTAATAACCATCAAAAGCTCATGATTATGTTGAAAATCAAATAGGGGTTGATCCTTATCAGATTTAAAAGTTTCAAATTCATGTGATCTCTTGATACAACCTCTTGCAACATTATCTACAAATGACATTTTCCAATGAAACTCTAAGCTTTATTTCTTCCCTATGCCATTTTTAAATTATTTTCTAACCTCGATTGGAAGAGTGTGCTCATATGGTTTCCAAAATTTAGGATGATGATGGTCCTTTTTATTATTTATCTATGATGGAATCAGACAAACTCCCTAGAGATGATCAGTTTGGTGATAGAGATAGCATCTAAAAGTGGTGTTTTAATAATCCAACATCTAGAGCCAATGAGAATTATCATGTTTTAACTAGATTAAAGGAATATTATGGTAATTTAGAGAAGGATAGGGATCATAAAGTGAGTTTTAATACTTTAGGTGGAGGAAAATAATGTTTCTATTTATTCACATGGAAATAGAAAGAAAAGATATTGCTACAGGGGAGTGAAAGAGTGGGCTTGGATAAAATTTACAGTATAAATACAAGATCCCACAAAGAAGGGTTCAAGAGTTGGGATGTGCACATTATAAATCATCTAATCCATTATAGTTGCATATGATCATGGTAAATTCTGAATGCATAGATCCAAAGCCATGCTCAACATTTCCCTTGATGTTGCCACTCATCCTATGAAGGTGTATTAGGCTAAAATTGATTCTACCCCTAGGTATATGGAGAGCCACAGTAACTAAAAAAAGATACACAAAGAAGAGGCAGAGGAAATAGAGATGATGTAGGAGTTATTTTCTAAATCAATGTGTTTTTTCGTTCAACAACATCCAAATGTGGGAGGACTATAAGCATGGCCAAACCCATAGTCTCAATTACAATGTGGTTGGTAGAAAAAATATAATGATGAGACCATTTTGATATAAATGTTTTCAGATTTTTTATATCATTTTGGATTATGAAAAAATATTAATATTTTTAATTGAAAAAATATACTTTTATTAATAAAACATAATAGTAGATTGTTAAATGTAAAAAAATGAAGGAAATCGCACATAGAATAGTCACATCAAACTAGGGAAACCTTTAAATTAAAATACAAATTACATCACCAAAACATACAAATTAAAAATTATATGTTTATTTATTTATTAAAAAATTATTTAATTTTTTTGAAGCTTTCTTGGGTTGTTTTAAAATATATATTTATATTGAAGATGCAAAAATAAAAAAAACATACAAAAGAAAATAATGCTTGCAAGTAACAAATATCATAGGGGTACAATTGATACATCTATACAATTTAGGTGAGAAGATAAATTTTGATTCCAATACTTATGTCAATTGATCCTTTTAAAACTTTACTGAACTTCCTTGCATTATCTTTGGTTCAATTCATATAAGGATTCAATACTTAGTTGAGATATTTAACTTTACTTCTTGACCAAGTTCTTATTGACCAAAAGGTTGTTGAAGTTATTTTTGATCAAAAGATTTTTTTGCATTCCATGTTGCATAGTGAAAATATTAAGTAAAGAAGTCAGAGCAAAGTTGATGAAGAGTTAAAATGTAAGAAACAATTTTGTTAAATAAACAAGAATGATATCTAATTTTTTGAATATTCTATATTATAATTTATTTGAATGTTTCAGAAATCATATTATTTAATAATATCATTCTAAAAAAAAACATTTTTCAAAGATAATTTGCTTGTGAAGAAGACTTTAAATCATGTTGCACTTGATCCCATATCGCTTTAACTAATTTTTATGTCTAAAAGCTCTCTCTCTCTCTCTCTCTCTCTCTCTCTCTCTCTTCTCTCTCTCTCTCTCTCTCTCTCTCTCTCTCTCTCTCTCTCTCTCTCTCTCTCTCTCTCTCTCTCTCTCTCTCTCTCTCTCTCTCTCTCTCTACACACACACACACATGCATATACATAGATATGTGTGTAAACACACACACACACACACAAGGGGAAAGATAACATAACCCTCTCAAAGAAATAAAAGTAATTCAACAATAGTGGCGTATATTGAATCACTCTCCAAGTGAGGAATTGGGTATTAGATCTAATTTTAGATCTCTGAACATCTTTAAAAGGTTTCATTGGCAAAAAGTTCAAAACCCAATTGCACTTAACCAGCTTACAACTCCACTTTAAGTTCAATCTTAAAATATTATATCTCTATTAGATTTTATTTTTCAAAAATAAATTGAAGTATATTCTAGCCTTTGAAATCTTAATACTTACGTCATTGTTTCATAGTCATTAGTTACTCATGCCATGAATTAAATAAAAATTTTGTATCGATTTATATTTTTCAAAATATATAAAAATAGTAAAGCTATTTTGTTTCTCCCTTCAAAAAATAACTTGTAGAAAACCAATTTAATAACTATCAGGAACTATTATTTTGTATCTAGAGAATTATTTGCATGGGATCCATGACAATCAAGTGCAATTTGCTTAGCAACTAGCAATTAAATCAATTTTGTAATGTATTAAAGGTATATATCATTTTAATCATATTTTTTGTGTTAATCATAAATGGTGATTAATGTGTTACTCTTTGCCCAATCATGTCTCTTTTTTCTTCTAGCTGCATCAACAAATAAATTTGTAGCCTCCTAAATACATATTTTTTATTAGTATTTTACCTATTCATAGTAGACAATGAATAATCCCTGCAAAGTAAGTCCAATAAGAAGTTTTTGTTGAATTAAAATTTTTGTTAGATTATAATTTTCCAGTCCCTATTGCATTTAACCTACACATTTTTTAGATTACACCTAGAAACTATTAGTATCTCCAACCCAAATGGGTATGAATTAATGCACAGATGTCAGATTACCTAAAATAACATAAAAAATTTAATTTATTCATTGGAAAAAATCAATTTAACGAATCCCTACTATGTATATAATAAACAGTGACAACTATATTAGTGCCCAAAATTGCACAAAATGATTTTGGGCATGTGTTAAAATATTAAAGCCCACGTGAAAATTTAAAAAAAAAACACTCAAACCCCACACCATTAAACCCATGCCACGTGGAAGGTAAAAATCAAATTGAAGTTATGATTTTGAGGCTTGGGAAAACACTGGGTCTAGAAAAGGGCCAACAGAACTTTGAGGTCAACTTGAAAATTTGACCAAAATGCAAATAGCAAAAGGGAGATGAAACTACACAAAACTCCAAGTGTTATTTTCTATAGCAATGTGAAAGGAAATCGATGTCTAGAGAGGTTATGTGTGCCTTCAACACCTGGAAGGAGACAAGACATGTGTTGAAAGGACATGAAACATGCCCAAAGACTCAGAAAGTCCTACCTTGCATAATCTTAATGCCAAATTAGGTTCTTTGAAGCTTGATTACTCAAATTTTATGAAACTCATGACGTTAAAGTACTTGGTAAAGCAGGTCCTAGTGTGTTGTTGAGAGCAGGGCATAGTTTATTTATAATTCTAAAGCATACATATACAAAGATGGAGGTATATCATTTGAAAATGCTATTGTATTTGATGTCTATGATAGGTTTTCTCATGCATATATCATGTATTTGATGTGGAATTAAACTATATACTTGGCAAATGACACAGGGATTAGTTGTTTTTTTAGTGGGAAAGACTAATAAAGATTGTGATTGCATTACCTCATTCCATCTTTGTGAGACATGCATGAGTATGAGCTTTATGGTTATGGCCTCTGTATAAGGGGTTTTTTCATTGATGTGAACTTGTTTAGAGGATCCGAGGATAAAGGTGTGAAATAATATAGATATTATAGGACTTTCCACTTTAGCCACAACATTCGCTAATTACAAGGTCTAAGGGTTGTTACATGGAATGTTATTCCTAGGATTCTTTAATATGATGAAGTTGTTTCTCTTTTCTATGGTTTTGATTAACAATGACAAAGGGATTTGGTGGGATGTCTTTGGAAACATACACATTGAATAATTCTGTGAAATTGTTAAGTGTTTTTCTTGGTGTTTGAAGGATCCTCGTATGTCTTAAAAATATTTTAGTTGATTCTTTTTAATTGGTTGACATAAGAATTGGTGCTTAATAGATCTATAAATCAAGTGAAGATGACATCCCTTGATGTTATGTAAAGCTCATGAAGTAAAATTTCACTTACAATAGTGGAATTAAAGAATTATTTGAGTAATCTATTAGTCATTATTGTAAATGGAATTACAACCAAGCAGTGGGAGGAGAGATGCATGAAAGGTTTCATCTTCACCATTTAAGAGTTATCATTCAAATTAAACCAAGTCGCATGGTTGACCTGCGAGAGTTCCCAAGCAAGAAAACAACATGCAAAAGTAAGTCTTCAGAATGGAAGTTATAATATTTAGTCCAACTTTCCAATCTCGTCAATCAACTCAAAAAATGGTGAAAGTCAACCCGAATGGATCTCTAAGGAGATTTCAAAGAGGAAAGCAATTTTGCAAATTTAAAATGTGCAAATTGTAAAGTGCACTTAGATCTCTCAAACCTGCCAATCAATAATAGTCAAACATGAGATTCTAGTTCAAAGCAAATGTTTTTAAGCCAATTACAATTTTTAATTTGTGCAAATTATAAATTACATTTGAATTTTCCAAGTCCATAGGGCAAATTTTGAAGGAAACTACAACTCCAAATTACAAGTTGTGAAATTTCAAGTTGAAAATTGTGTTTGAAGTTCCCAAGTCCATGAGGGAAGTTTTCAAGGGAACTAAAAATATAAATTATAAGTGTTAGATTTTCAAGTTACAAATGTGTTGCTGAACTCCAGATTCCTACCATACAAAAGAGGTACAAAATTGTGAATTGGACGTAGATTTCCCCATAATGCTAAAAGTGAAAAGTAATGCACTCAAGCATTAAAAAATGTTGTAGAATCCCTAAAAATGTCAAGGTGAAAAAGGCAAAGTGCTGAAAGGCACATTGGAGCAAAAAAAGAAAAAAAGGTAAAATAAACTAAGTCTTGCAAATTTTTATCATGTTTTGCTTGTTTGAACACCTCCATGGGAGAAATTTTGTAGGTTTTCAAGATCAAAGTGGTCCATTGCAAAGAATATTATTTAAATGGATATGGATATGGAGTATTCTAATGCCATCATTGCAAGGCAAGGGTTGTTCTTTAGTATACACAAGAGGAAGGGTAGCTATCCAGGAGATTCCAGATTTGATAATGAGTGGTCAAAGACATGTCCAAGCAGTTGTACAAGAGGACACAGAGTTTTTTTGTCTCCCAAATAAATAGTCTCCTTCAATCTTCAATAAAATGCATTTCCAACCAAGTATATCAGAGGTTTGCTTAAAATTTTCATCATTACATGGAGAGGAAGTTACTAGAATCATTTTCCTTACAAAAGTGTGAAGATTCTAGGCATGACAGAGCATATTCCATTTAGAGCTTATTTATGGAACTTTGAGGGCTATTTTCAAGTTTGCAATATTGCAAATTTCAATAGATATTCTTGAATCAAATAGCGTGATAAATTTGTATAAAAATAGGGCTTGCCCTCTTTTCTAAGGTTATTATTGGTTTTTTGGTTTTCCTACATCTAGTTTCTTCCAAATTTTGTGATCTATTGTTGTGTATGCATTTTATTTCTTGCTGAGGTGGTTGTAGTTGTATAAACATTAGTAATTTTTGAGAGCATTATAATATGTCACTCCTATTCAAAGAGTAAACTCACAATGATTATCTCCATGACAACATTCTTAAACAAAGATGTATGTAAAGTTTTATTTCAACATAATGGAAAATGCTTGTGATTTTAAAAGTTTCCTATTAATGAAGTGCAATGAAATATTTTACATACTTTGCTAATTGGATATCTGGTTTTGTGCCTATGAATGGTTGTCATATTGTGCATATATCTATATTATAAACCCCTTTCTACATTGTGATTTGGAAACATGTCATTGATAGCCTCTTAAGGGCACCTTAGGTTTATGGATTTTATAGGAGAAATCAGATAAAATTATACTTGTAGTGTATGCTTTAGGGTTCTAGGAATCATGTTTTTAATTGCATTGTATTAGGACCAATAGATGCAAACCACTCTTGGTAGTTTCCATGGTTTGTATCTCAGTGTTTTACACCTTTACAAATGAATGATGTGATGTATGTTAAAATAATTCTTGTTTTTTGAAAAACCAGACCACCACACCACTCTTTTATAAGTATTTTAACTCATCCTACCCTATTCTACACTAGAAATAATATATCTATTACATATTATAAGTGTTTTTTGCTTGCAGATTCATGAATATTACATACTTAAAATGTGTCTACATTTTTGCTTTAAAGCCCAAGATTTTAGTATTTTATTTGATGCCTTGTTAAAATTATTTACAATGAAGGTTGTAATAATATCCCTATCTACCTTCAGTAGCTTATATGTGACTTAGAGCATTATTTGATTCTATGTGAGAACCCTTCTCAGGTGGAGTGTGCAAACTTGGTTATGCTATGGTCATATTTGTGTTCTTGTGAGCCAAAAAACCCCATGGAGATTGAATTTTAGTATCTATCCATGTGATTAAGATACCACTTAGGTCCTATCACCTTGGTTTAAGTAGATCCAAAAGTAGAAAAGAGATAACCATACCCTATATCAGTATTTTCTAGTCATTGTTTGCACTCGATTCATCTCGATGTTAAACCCTTCCCTAGGTTTTTCAACTTTGTTTCCCATTTTATCAAAGTGTGTAAGGATGAGTGTAAGAGGTGTAAAACTAGGAACCAACACTTCGATGGCACTATTATTGGGGATAATCCTTGTTATCCATGTTGTCAGGGACTCTTGTAGAGGGATGTATTTATTGTTATTCTCATGTTCTCTGTCAAGAAATATTTTGTGCATTAACCTCAATTGTGTATTTTTAGATAATATCTATCCATATTATCTCATATGTTTGAGATTTGAAGTTATTTTTTATGTATTTACTACTTCAGGTTGTTAACAAATTCAACACATTATTGGCGATGTTGACATAAATTTGAAAGATTTAATAAATTGAATTTTGTTGTATTTATTACAGAGAACTGTTAACATGTCATGTTGGAGGATGATTTCCCCTTTTGAACATAATTATGAATTTGTAGTATCTTTGCTTTCTATTTCATCAATAATCTTCATCATAAGTTTAATTGTTACATGTATTAGAACCTATTCATAAAATAGTATATTCTATAACTTTTCTGTTAGTGGTGACTCCAGCAATATCATCTAATTTTAGAGAATATCAGTGCCCACTTTGAATATCTTATGTTTTAGGTTTGAGTGTTTTCTTATTTATAAAGATAGAAGGACTAAGGTTATCCTTCAAAGGTGACTCACCAAAATAGCTTGTCTCACCTTTAAGTATTCATTAGAGAAGAAGGGGACAACTTTGGAGGCCAATCAAAGGACAAATTTCAAATGCTATGGACTATCAATATTATGCTACACCTAAACTTTTGTTTTTTGAACTTCCTATTATTAAATATTATGATAGACCTCTTAATAATTTAGAATCATATATTCTGATTTATAGTCCAACACCTTCTCAACTAGATGAATCTCCTCATAAGTTTTATCAGCCAAGTCCACCTCACTCATCCCCTCATAGCCCTTTACCATTTGATCTTGAACCCACAATTGAACCAATCATGATGAATGGGGATCAAGATGAGAATGAACATCATGAATTTAGGATTCCCAAATTTGGACCAAATAACTATTGATGAAATGGAGGGTTATCCCAATGAAATTCTAAAATAAGCAAGGAACTACCTTCCTAAGTTTTAAGGGAATAATGCAATGATTGGTGATCAATGTTGAGGGCCTTTCACATTATCATTGAAGATTATGAGGTTGATCATGAGGATGTTTGCATTAAGTTTTTTGTAAATGCTATAATAATTTATTTATGTGTGGTTTAATTTCCTTCTCCATGGAAGCATTAATTCATGGGAAGAAATGAAGAATGTTTTTAAAATTCAGTATGGTGATAGGATTGATCCTAGGTTTCTTTTAGAAAATTTTGAAAACATTAAGAAAAACCCTAATGGATGTGTGCATGATTTTAATACATGGTTTAACAATATTATGTTTAGGCTACCTAAACATATTAGGCTTAGTGATATAGCTTTCTTGATTAAATATTGTGATGCATTTGACAAATATTCTATGTACTACTTGAGGGACAAGGCTGCTATGAACATGAGATTAGAATTCAATATGGCCATCCAAATTGATAATAACATAAAGGGTATAGGTAAGCCCTTCAATGATTGGATTAATGTAAAGTTGGTTAATATGGAAAAAATGTAGTCCACTAAGGCAACCAACCTTGAGGAAACCATGAAAACCTTAGCCTCCACTATTAATGAGATGTCATATAAGCTGACTAGGAATGAGAAGGGAATGCATCATGGGTCTACAAGAGGAGAGAGATCAAACTCTGAATCAAGCATAAGGGAGGCCTACTTTCCACATTAGAGATAATGATAGAGGGAATAGGCTTGTACGTGATGAAATAACAAATATAAATTAGAATAGATGGGCTAGAAAGGAAGTGCATGATCTAATTAATGAAAAAATAAATGTTATAATTATGACATTGACATTTATTGGTGTGATAAATTCTTCCTTCTCCATCCTCCATGTGATACAACTGAATAAATTGATGAATATTTAGATGATATTGAGTCTACATCTAATGATGATGATATTTTAATGGTTGATTGTCAAGTATACTGATGTAAAATGTGTGTCTCCATGGAATTATTGAGTGCTACTACAATTGATTAGTTTTACAGTGCAATATATAAGGTAAGCATCCCAACTCTTGAAGTTATTTGTGATGTTAATATGACACATGCATATGAATTAACCAATCATGTCTTTAAATTCTTGTGCTCTATGATAATTGATGAATATGATGGAATAATTACTTCAGTTGAGGACATGTAACTACTAATTAAATTATTATTTGTCAAAGAGAAAGAATATAGCCTAATAAGTAGGCAACAAGGTATTTCTCCACAAGCAACTACCCCTGCAGATCCAAGGACAATGCATGCAAGTAAGGAACTTAATAAAATTACAACAGTTCCCATTCTTTCTAAACCAACACTTGCTTATAAAATTACTAGACTAAGAGGTAATCTAGATAATAATAGAATACTCTTTATATCTAGTATTCCTAAGGGTGTGAGTGAAGATAGAAATAACCTACCCTTGAAGAGTGTTATAAAACATACACATCTATCCCATATTATTCTACTTTGTATTTTAAGTGATTATATTCTAGCTGAAGGTGTTGTCACCCTTCCTCCAAATATGCCCCTTCCTTAGTATAGCATGTGTGAGATGGCCCAAGTTTTGAGTCAACTAAAAATAACTATGCCACTGATTGAATTATTGTGATTACTTGAGCATAGGAAGAGGGTGTTTGAATATTTAGAATTTGGTGAAAATGCAATTTCAAATGATATGATGTCAACCCAAACACCATATAAATATGATGATGACTTAGATGAGGTTGAATAAATATTTTTTTCGGAAGCAATAGCTTATCAATTTTCTCCAAAATGACAAATGGAAATAACTTTTCATTCCAAATTTTGCTATTTACCAGAGACAACTACGAATATTGGATTATAAAGATGAAGACCCTACCATTATCTAAAGATATTTGGGAATTAATAGAAGTGGGATACACAAAACCTATAGAATATAATGCTCTAAATACTTTTACAACAAATCAATGAACTCAGTTTAAAGAAGACAAGAAGAAGGATAATCAAGCACTATTTACTATCCCATCTGCATTGGATATTTTAATTTTTCCCCATATAGCTGGTATGACAAAGCTAAAGGATGCAAGGGAAGCCCTAAAAACTACATATCAAGGTTTTAACAAAGTTAGATTGGTAAGACTTCAAACCTTATGAAGATATTTTGAAAATTTAAGGATGAAAGAAGCTAAGTCTATTCAAGATTTTATTACTAGGACTCAAGATGTTGTGAATCAGTGTAGAACACAAGGGGAAGCAATTACAAAACAAAAAATTGTAAATATGATATTGAGATCTCTTCTTCATAAATTTGATCCAATGGTGATAGCCATTGAAGAAAGAAAAAATATCACCACCTTCAAAGTGGTAGAGTTGGTTGGTTCTTTAAAATCTCATAAAGAGCGTATGTAATGTTCTATGAAGATTTTAGTACAAATTTTCCAATGTACAGTAAATGTTGAAGACAAATCAAAAACTCATTTTTAAAAAAAAAATTCTCAAGGTGAGCCCTATAATAATAGAGGACTTGGTAAAGGAAGAGAAAGAATCTATAATAGAGGAAATGCAAGAGGCAAAAGTTTTGTGGATAGGAGAAGCATCAAAGGCAAATACTATGATCATTATGGACATTATGAATTTGAGTGTAGAAAGAAGAAATATGACTTGAACAAGTTAAGAGCCAACTATACCAAATATTTTTTTGAAGATCCGAAGCACTCCACCTTATTCACTTGCAATTTGGTGAAAAAAATCAAAAATAGTTGTGGTTATTGGATAGTGTCTACTCTAATCATATGATAGGTAAATCTGATCTCTTTTTCAAATTAGATGCATCTGTAAAAAGTAAAGTAAAATCTGGTAATGATAAAAAAATTTATATGATGGGAAAAATTACTCTTACTATAAAAAATAAGTAAGGAGAAACTACTTATATTCATGATACACTACATGTGCCCAAATTACAACATAATCTTTTACGTATTGATCATCTTATAGCAAAAAATTATAAAATTGTGTTTGAAGACAACTGCTACAAATATATTTGATAAATAAGCTAATTATCATCTTGCAGCAAAGATTCCTATGACAGAGAATAGGTTAATTCCTCTCACATTACATTCTACTACTATGCATGCTTTCAAAGAAACCATAGATGATTCATGGTTATGACATCAATGCTATGGCCATTTGAATTTTCAAGGATTAAATTTACTTCACAAGAAGCATATGGTGAGAGGACTTCCAACAATTAGATCTAGGGGTCTATTTGGGGACTGTATTGATACAAAGTCAGCTAAACGTCGATCCATTTCACACCACCATGTTAATCAATCATCTAATTTTCTAAAATTGCATGTTCTATTCTAGAGTTTCTTGTAATGTGATTCCCCTAGGCATCCTTAATGTGCTCAAAGTTAAAACTAGATCATCCCTTATAAAGTAATATACTATGGATTCATGATAATTTCTAGTTGTTGGACAAGTTAAAGAGTTAGTAGTGTAGTTAGCAGTTCGTCTTGGTAAATATTTGAATATGGACATGGTAGTTTTAGATTTCCCACCTAAATGGTGGATATTGCTATCATGAAAATGGGATACTAGCATGGGTGTAAGAGTGTATATGGACTTATCCTATGACACCATCTTATTAAAGAGTAAGATGGTTTAAATTAATAAACAGCCTAGGTTACTACATGTACTTGAAAATTAGAAACATGCTATAAATGAGGTACTATACAAAGATGTGGAATTGGGTAATTTTGTTTGGAATGTGTATGTTGTTGAAAAACTTGTTATTCTTGATGTTGAGTTTGATAATGAAGGTGATGTTTGGAAGATGACTTTTGACGGGTCTTGGTCCAATCTTGGAAATGGTGTTGGGATTGTCTTCTATACACCCATTGGTAAATGGTTTTGCTTTTATTTCAAGATATCCTTTAAGATCATGAATAATATTTTTGAGTATGAGGTACCTTTACTTGTTTTACAAATAGTCCACAAACATGGAGTTTCAAGTTTGATTGTAAAGTGTGATTCCAAGCTAGTGGTTAAGCAAGTTTAAAATGATTATGCCATGAAAAACATTAGGTTGAAATAATATCATAATAATGTTTGGGATTTATTATAATTCATTGATACATTCATCATTTGCTACCATGATAGAAGTTTTAGCAAAAAGGCTGACAAACTTGTAGGGTTAAGTGTTGAATTTGAAATTGAAGATATGAACCCTCATTGTTAGTTTCAAGTGGAGGTTATTTTTAAGCCTTCAATCCCAAAAATTATTCATCATTGAAAAGTTTTTTATTATGTTGAATAGATTAGAAGATTTATAAACTGTGAATTTGAGTTTCAAGATCAACTCATAAACATGGAATCCATGGTTTAGGTTTGTGATGAAAAAGAAACCTTATTTGGGAAGGACATAATTTAACTAAAGACAAATATACTCCCTAGGGGATTAGTGAGTTTAGAAGAATATTTTAATGGATCAAATATAATTTAAAACTCAAGACCCATTTATCTCAAAATATGTGATTGAGTCCAGTTTACGTTCTCACATGAATCCAACGAAGGTTTGGCTTGGTTCTCACCTAAGTACATCTAAAATGCAAACCTACATGCATTAGATAAAAAGGTAGAAAGACTATTTAGCTTGGTCATAATCCAAATTGAAAGCATATAAGGAATATTTATTTCAACATGTCATCCCATTGCATCCTGACAACAAGCCTTTCAAGTAGAAGCAGAAACCTATTGACCACATCTTGGCCATTAAGATGCAGGATGAGTTAAATAAGCTAAGGGATGGTGGAATTATTTAGACCATTAGATATTCATCATGGGTGGAAAAATTATTCCCTATGAGAAATAAATATGGCAACATCCACTTGTGTCTGGATTTTTAGAATTTGAAATAAACTTCTTTATAGGATAATTATCCCTTACCTAATATGGATAACATGCTGTAATGTTTTAGTGGATCAAAAATGTTGTCCAATTTAGATGGTTTCTCAAGGTATAACTAGGTGGTGGTGAAAGAATTCAAGAGACCCAAGACCACATTTACAATGACTTGGGGCACGCATCTTTACATAAGGATGCCTTTCGGGTTAATGTATTTTAGTGTATTTTTTTAGTAAGCTATGGACATTACTTTTGCATGGGTAATTAACACATTTATATCTATGTATTAAGATGAAATTATGGTATAATCAAAGACTAAAAGGGAAAATTTAGAACATCTAGATAAAGTGTTCATTAGGGAATTTGACATTTTATTGAATCCTAAAAAGTGCCACTGTGGAGTATAAAAGGCTAAGTTATTGGGACATATAGTTTTTTAAGATGGTGTCATGATTGATCCCAAATGAGTAGAAGACATTGATAAAGTGACTATCCCATAGTCTAAGAAAGTAATTCAGTCCTTCTTTGGACAAATCAACTTTGTAATGAGGTTTGTGTCTAATTTTGTATAGATTACTTTACATATCACCTCTATGTTGAAGAAGGACCAACCATCAAGTGGGAGGAGAAGATCATGTAGGCATTCAATGACATCAAAAGATCCTTAAATTATACCCTTACATTGTCTAATCTTGATTACACAAAATCATTTCAGGTATTCTCTTTTGCATCTCATAATATTGTTGGTGTCTTGTTGCAAAAGAATGAAGATGATCACGAGTAACATATAACTTTATTTAGTAAAGTTATGAAAGATTCTTAATTAAATTAAACCATCATGGAAAATCAATATTTCACTCTCTTGAAAATGTTTAACGCATTTAGACCTTATATTTTGATTTCAAAGATTATTGCATACAACCTGCATACCATGGTGAAGGACATATTGACTCAGATTGAAGCATCCAACAAGAGATGCAGGTGGGTCAACAAGTTACAAGAGTAGAACATGGATATTCAAACTACCAAACTAGTGACAGGTATGGGTCTAGGTAAGCTCATGTCTAAGATAAAATTGCAAGCTATTGAGGTAAATAATGTTATTTTTAATGTTGATGATTCATTGAGTCAAATTAGCATATATTTGTGGTATAAAGACATTATTCATTACTTATAAAATATGAATTGTCCCCTTAAATTGGACAAGAAGTAAAAGATAATTCTTAATATTTGTTTCCTATAAATACCTCTTGACTAAAACTGGACTAGCATGCAAGAATATGGATGTGGTTCTCCTAAGATGCATGGTAGAATAACAAGCTGCCAGTATGATTCAAGACTTTCATAGTAAACTATGTGGTGGTCACTTTACACCTCAATTCGTAGCTCATAAAATTATTAGAGTTGGTTTTGGTGGCTATAATTATTCAAATCTATTGCTTAGAATGTTAGAAAATGTGAGAAATGTCAACACTTTGCTAGAAGGATAAAATATTTTGGTTGTTTTCCCTTATGTCTATGTCGATTGAAGGCCCATATAGATAATGGGGAATGTATTTTATTAGGAAATCACTGATTCATCAATTAATTGACATAGATGGATATTGGTTGCAACTAACTACATCACAAAATGGGTTTAAGTGGTCCATACAAATAAGGATACACAGTAGGTAGTTATGGACTTTTTATTGAATCAAATTATTTATAGATTTGGTGCAGCTATCATAGTAATTACTAATAATACCATGAGTTTCAAATCTAAACCCTTGGTGGAATTATTCAAAGAGTACATGATTGAATTAGCTTATTATTTTAACTACAACCCTCATGGGAATGGGCAAGAAGAATGTAGTAACAATAACTTGCTCAAAATCATTAGACAAACTTTGGAAGTAAACAAGAAGAAATGGGGTGAACAACTAAAGTTTGCCTTATTGGTTGATAATATCAAGCCTAAGAGAGCTATAAAATAAACCCCTTTTGAGCTTGTTTATGGAGCTCAAGATATTTTACCTATGAATTTATAATTTCTAACCTATCAGTTTATGTACTATTTAGAGGAAGATGAACAAATCAACCACTATGAAATTAGACTTAACCAGATTGTTGATATTTATGAAACTATAAGATAGTCTCATGAAAGACACCTACATTTCAAGGAAAGACACAAGAGGATATTCGATGGAAAGTTTGATTAGAGAAATTTTCAAGTAGGTGATCTGGTTTTAATTTTGGATAACAAGAATGAGGCAAAAAAAAGTCATGGTAAGTTTGATGTCTTGTGGATCCATTGGCTATAGGATTGGGGAACATACTTTCTTCTTGAGAGACTTAGATGGGGAAATTTTGGAGTAGCTAGTTAATGATAAAATTCTAAAACACTTCCTCGATTCAGTCTGTACTTGTGTATAGTATTATAACATGTATAATTTTATTGCCTTATTTTTTTCTCTAATTTGGCCTTTGTTAGTATAGTTCCTTTAATCATTTTTTGTCATGTTTTTATTTTTATATCTTTCTGATCTATTTTTGTCAGTCTGGCCTTATTTTGTTGAGTTGTCATTAGTGTTTATTATGAATTTATCAAGTGCTGACTCTATAGCCTAATGGATTGGTACCTGGTCTTATTTTTTGTGGTTATTTTCACACCCATAGGGGGTGTTCATCCCTAGGTAAGAGCCAATGTTAGTGACCAAAATTCTAGTGAATAATTTTGGGCCTTTGTTAAATACTAAATCTAGTGTGGAAACACAGGAAAAATTTCAATTTCACAACATCAAATCCATGCCACATGGAATTTAAAAATAAAATGAAAGTTAAGATTTTGAGTTTTGGTAGAACATGTGGGTCTATAAAAGGTTTGGTGGAGATTTTAGGTCAACATGTAAATTTAACCAAAATGCAAATTGCAAAAGAGAGATGAAACTATTAGTCAAAAAGTAACATGTCAATAACATGTTTTAATTTTACAAGATGTAATTTTTTAATTGATCTCCCATTTCCAAAGGCCCATGATAAAGTGAAAATCAACATGTAAAAGCCTGGTAGGGATTTTTGCTGGGAAATTCAATATGTAAAAAACAAAGTTTTAAAATGCACTATGTAAATTACTCACTAGTTTTTAAAGTCTACAATAAAGCCAAACATGTGTAACATGGAAAGTGTGAGGAGATATCAAATTAGAGTACCTATATACAAGTTGAAATTTATTTGTTAACCTCCCAAGCCCACAAAAAGGTAGGTATGAGACCATGTGTAGGAAAATGGGTTGGTTGAAAAATTCCTCAGAGGTACAAGGTATAATTTACATGTGTAAATTGTAAAATGTATTTTGGTTTCTCAAAACCACATTAGTCCATGATAAAAATCATACGATAGAGAAATGTGATGGATATACAACTTAGCAAATTGTGAACTTATAATGTGCATATAGATCTCTAGATCCTAAAATAGAAGGAAGATGATGGATAACTAAACTAAAACTCAACATAGAAACTTTGCTAACTTACAATATGTAGTTTAACTTCTGGATCTTATAACATGGTAAAGCATGCCAACTAGAAAAGGACATAGGTAAAAATTATTCTCAAAGTAAAACATAAGATAAATGTTTATTTTTATAGCAATGTGATGGGAAATTGATGCCTGGAGAGGTTATTTTTGCCTTCAATGATTGGTAGGAGACAAGACTCGTGTTGAAAGTATTATTTTAGACATATAATCGATAATGTAGTCAGAAATGGTTTCATTCAGCCCACAAAATATGTCCCAAGACTTAGCAAGTCCTACCTTAGATAATGTTAATGCCAAATTAGGTTTTTCAAAGCTTGATTGCTCAAATCGTGTCAAATTCATGACATTAAAGAATTTGGTAAGTAGGTCCTATTACATCATTAAGAGTAGGCCATATTTTAATCATTATTCTAAATCATATATATGTGAAGGTGGAGATGTATGATTTGAAAATGTTATTGTTTTTTATGTCTATGATAGGTTATCTCATGCATATAATATGTATTTGGTGTGGATGCTATTGTATACTCAACAAAGCGCACAAGGATCAATTATTTTTACAGTGGCAAAGATTGATAAAGATTGTGATTGCATTCCATCATTTTGTCTTTGTGAGACATGAAGGAGTATGAGATTCATAGGTTATAGACCTTATATAAGGGGTTTCTTTATTGATGTTAACTTGTTTAAAGGATCTAAGGAAAAAAGTGTACAATAATGTAGATATTGTAGGACTTTACACTTTAGCCATGGTATTTGCTGATTATAGAGGTTGAAGGGTTGTTACACAGAATGTTATTCCTGAGATTCTTTAATATGATGAAGATGATTCTCTTCTATATGGTTCTGATTGTCAACGAAAAAGGGATTTGAAAGGATGTCTTTGGAAACATACACATTGAATAATTGAGAGACATTGTTAAGTGTTTTGATTGGTGTTTTAGGGCTCCTCTTGTGTCTTAAAAATATTTTAGTTTCTACTCCTATATCAGTTGACATTAGAATTGGTGATTGATGGTTGTAAAAGTCAATTGAAGATGGAAAAACATGATGTTATGTGAAGCTCATGCAGTACACTTTCACTTACAAAAGTGTCATTAAAGAATTATTTGAGTAATCGATTAGTCACTATTTTAAATTCCATTGTAACCGAGAAGTAGGAGGAGAGATGCATGAAGGGTTTCATCTTGGCCATACAAGAATTATCATTTGAACTAAACTAGGTTGAATGGTTAACTAGGTGGAGTTCCCAAGTGGGAAAAGAACATGCAAAAGTAAGTCTTCAAAATCCAAATTATAATATGAAGTCAAATTTCCTAATCCCAATAGTTAACTTAGCAAATGGATAAAGTCGACCCAAATGGAGCTTAGGCAAATTTCAAGGAGAAATGTAATTTTACATATTTTAAAATGTGCAAATTGTAAAGTGCACTTAGATATCCAAAACTTACGAATCAATGGTAGTCAAACATGAGATCCAAGTTCAAAGCAAAAATTTACAAGCCAATTACAATTTTTCATTTGTATAAATTTCAAATTACATTTGAAGTTCCTAAGTCCACATGCAAAATTTTGAAGGGAATTATAACTCAAGGTTGTAAGTTGTGAAATTGAACTTGAAGTTCCCAAGTCCATGAGGGAAATTTTCAGGAGAACTAAAACTACAAATTGAAAGTGGCTAATTTTTAAGTTACAAATGTGTTGTTGAGCTCTGAATTCCCACCATAGAAAGCACGTGAAAAATTATGAATTGGACCTAGACTTCCCCATAAGGCTAAAAAGGGAAAACTAATGCACTTAAGCATTAAAAAATGTGGTAGAAACTCTAAAATTTTTCAATTAAAAAATTTAAAGCGTTGAAAGGCACATTGGAGAAAAAAAAGAAAAAAAGGTAAAATAAACTAAGTCTTGTAATTTTTTCATGTTTTGCTTGTTCGAACACCTCTATGGGAGAAATGTTGTAGGTTTTCAAGGTCAAGGTGAGCCATTCTAAAGAACATTTCTCAAATGTTTATGGATTTGGAGTATTCCAATACCATTATTACAATAGAAGGGTTGTTCATTGGCATGCACAAGAAGAAGAGCAGTTGTCCAGGAGATTCTAGATTTGAAAATGAGTGGTCAATGACATGTTCAATTAGTTTTGCAAGAGGACACAGTGTTTTTTTGGCTCCCA
Organism: Torreya grandis; assembly: GCA_037957365.1. Taxonomy (NCBI): domain Eukaryota; kingdom Viridiplantae; phylum Streptophyta; class Pinopsida; order Cupressales; family Taxaceae; genus Torreya; species Torreya grandis. The sequence goes on along the minus strand of JARHVA010004577.1, from coordinate 318,933 downwards.
AATGAATATTCACCTTCAAACTTGAATGAAATGCATTTCCAGCTAAGCATATCAAAGGTTTGATTCAAATTTTCATCATTACATGGAGAGGAAGTTACTAGAATCATTTTCCTTGTAAAGACATGAATATTATAGCCATGACAAAGAGCATGTTCTAATTGGAGCATCTTAACAAAAATTATAGGGGTAATTTCAAGTTTAAAATATTATAAATTAAATAGTTATTCTTAGATTAAAAAGGGTGAGAAATTTGTATAAAAAGAGGGCTTGTCCTCTTTTCTAAGGTTGTTGTTAGTTTTTTGGTTTTCCTAGGTCTAGGCTCTTCAAAATTTTGGGATCCTTTTTTGTGTGTGAAGTTTTTCTCTCTTTCTAATGTGGTTTTAGTTTTACATCCACTAGCAAGATTTAAGAGCATTGGAATATGTCTCCCCTATTCAAGTAGTAAACTCACCATGCTTATCCCCATGACAACATTCTAAAACAAAGATGTATGTATGATTTTATTTCAAGATAATGGAAAGTACTTGTGATTTTTACTCTTTATTATTAATTAAATGCAATTAAATGTTTTACATACTCTACTGATTGGATATATGGTTTTGTGCTTATGTATGGTTGTCATCATGGGCTTATATCTAGATTATAAACACCTTTGTGCATTGTGTTTTGGAAACATGTTATTGATAACCATTTAATGGCACCCTGGGCTTATGGATTTGAAAGAAAAAATAATTTTAAATTCTACTTGCAGTGTATGCTTTAGGGTTTCAAGAATCATTTGGGTATTTGTATTGTATTGGCACCAATGGAGGTAAATCACTCCTAATACTTTACATGGCTTGTAATTAGTATTCCACATTTTTAAATGAGTGATGTCATGTATGTTGAAATAATTCCTACTCTTTAAAAAACCACACCACCACACTACTCTTTTATAATTGTTCTAACTCATTCTACCCTATTCTACCCTACAAATAATACATTTATTACATATTATAAGTGTTATTATCCTACAAATGTAAGAATATTACATAATTAAAATGTGTCTATGTTTTTTGCTTTAAATCCCAACTTTGAAGTCTTCTATTTAACCCCTTGTTAGTGAAAATTCATTAGAATTAAGGTTGCAATCTTATCCCTATCTATCTTCAGTAGATTGTGTGTGACTTTTAGCAATTGTTCATTTTGTGTGACAAATGTGGTTATGCCCTAGTCATATTTATGTTATTATGTGCTAAAAATACCTATTGAGATTGAATTACATTATCCCTCTATGTGATCAAGCTACCCCATAGGTCATCTCACTTTGGTTCATGTAGAGCTAGAAGTAGTAGGTTGCTAACCCTACCCTCTATCAGTGATTTCTAATCATTGTCTGCACTCGATTCATTCTGATTTTAAACCTTTCCCTAGCTATAGTGACATATTAATATGTTTTTCATCTTTGTTTGCCATTTTTTAAAAGTGTACAAGGCTGAGTACAAGAGGTATATAATTAAGAACCAAAAAACTACATACATAATATTTATAGAGATTTTCCACTCTTATAGAGGCTATTACACTTGTTTGCTTTTGTTATGAGCATGTTATGCATTTCCAATGCCATTGACATAACTTGCAAACTATACTAAACCTTTTAAATATGTGAAATTAGGAATTAATTGACGCCTATTACTACTTTGGCCTACTCTACTACTACCATTGACATATAATTTTTTTTTGTTTCCCTTTTATGTAAAATTGTAGTAGAAATTATTTTAACCTTAGTTTATTGGGTGAATAACACTTATAGAGTAAAATTAATTAATTTGCATAAAATGATTGATTTAAACTAAAGGTTTGTTGGTATAGAGCTACATATCCAAAAAATAAATTGGGCCTTTAAAAAATCTTGTTAATCAAGAGTAAAATTAGGCAATTTACATAGAGCAAAAATCATGAATAACCAAAAAAAAAAAGTTAACAAAAACACACTGCACATAGAAATACAATATAAGTTGTCAAATCCTTGAAATCCCAAAATATGCTTCCTAAGACCAAGTAACCAGCATATTCCCTTAAAAAACATATTTTTGAAATAATTCTAAAATTAATTGAACTAAATGTTTAAAAAAGACACAAGCGCCTTGAATATATGAAACCTCATTAAAATTAAACCAAATAAAAAATTCAAGTTTCTATCAATAATTAGAAAACAAATGAAATGAATCATGTCTTCAAACCTAAAGTCCTATCAAAATGAATGCAAATGCTCACCCACAATGGCAAAAAAAAAAAAAAAAAATCAAACCATAAATTGAAAAAATAGAACAATCTTCAATCTTTATTTAAAACTTGAACAGGTAAAAACCACAAATTTTTGATACCATAAATCAAAAAATAAAACCATAAAGCACAACCATAAATCATTAATGTGTATTCCTCAATTAGTCAAAATTGACTAAAAATTACACATGCCTTTCCAAACATTGTTGAATTAGTAGACATAGTGTGATATAGGCTGCAACATTAGATAATACTACCAAAGCACCAAGTTAAATAGCCAAAACATCTTGCCACATAGGAAAGATGCCTTCCATTATAGATAAAGGAAGTGAACATAGCTCATATATGCCATCACAATAAGCAAGCAGTATTAATCTTATTGTGAAAAAAAGAAATAACATCATAGAAGCATATAATTAAAAATAAATCAATTCAAAAATTAGTAGTAAGTATAGGATCATGATCACTTACTATGATCTTTGGGGTTTCATGTAACTTATAAATTTTATTCATAAAAGTTGATGCTAGTATTAGATGAATCAAAGGTGTCATGCATGGTGGCAAGTGAGATGTATTGATTCTTTTTATTATCTTCTCTTTGGATTAGAAGTTACAACTATAATAAATGTTTTATGTTTAACGTGATTGGTTTTAGTGTTGTTTTTCTATCTTGAGAGTTGTAACCATAATAAATGTTTCCTACTTTTCATTTTTAATATAAATTGAAATAAATTTAATATCTTTATCAAATATGTAAGTTAAATATAAAAAAATATGATAAACATTAAATAATTTTAATTAATGAAAAATTATAAAAATTTAATTAAATCAAAACATACGTATTGATAATAATTTATCGGTTAATAGGAATATTAAAAAATATTAAAATTTCATTCAAACATTATAAAATTATAATAACTATTTTTTAAAAATGAATTCATATTGATTCGAAATATTTTCCAATGCAAATTAATTATTTTCGATGAAAACAATAATATCAATAGGTACTGATAAGTACATTCCTCCAGCCCCCAAAAATGATAAATAAAAACTAAAGGAAAGGTAAGGGAATTGGACGGGATGGGAGCACGATGCTGAACATAACCAACATACATAAACCTGCGTAGCTAGTCCTAGCACTACCACCCCGTCTGATTCCCCATTTACTTCATTTCATTATCGTCATTATTCCCCTATGTTAGCATCCATAATAATTGTCAAAAATACAACACGAGACATGGCAGTTGCCCCTTAAACCATCATCATTTGAATTTACCCATGTGCCTGCCTTTATTTTGAAATCCATTTCACGGTTATCTATGACACAGGTCTAGATATTTAAAGCTAACAAGTGACGACTTGAAGGACTCTGCTCCACAATTTTTATTTTTATCAGCTCCTTAGTGAAACATTAGTAGATATTCTTCGCTATTTTTTAACATACTAAAAATAGGAAAGAAAATTTGAATACATGTAAAATGTGTTTGAATGTAGGTCGAACGAGTTTGAACGTAGGAAAAACAGGTTTGAATGGGTAAAAGTTATAAGAGTAGCATTAAAAAAATTGCATGTATAAAATTTGTAGTTCACTAGGCATCTATATATTTTGTATTAGGAAAATGATTCAATGTTGGGTGTTATTATAAAAGGATAGCTTCATTTATTCTATGGGCATGTTAGGTGGTGGTTGTGTGGCATCTTTTATTCAAATTGAAGGATGTATCTTTTTTATCAAGAAAAGGAGAGAACAAGAGGGACTTTCCTGGCAAGATTACAACTTTCATAAAAGTTGTTTAAATTATTTTGAATGGCAAATTTTGACTTTTTGTATTAATAACCATTGAAATAAAGTTTAATATTTCTATTGGATTCCCTACCTATCATCGCATAATCTATATTTTTGTGGTTTCGTACTCTGTATTATCGTGACAACTTTTAAACAATTATATGTGAGTGTGATAATATGAATTATTACTGTTGTGTAGCATGTTTCAAAAATCATGATGTATAAATCTCTACAATCGTCCTCAATTACAAAACCATCATTCAAATTTATTCTTGTATACATACCCTATATTGAGTGGTCGAGTTGAAAAAGAATTTTCACGTTGCAATAGCCAACACAACTTCATATTCCATACTAAAAATGATAATTCACTAACACGTCCACTCCAATCTATTAAATGCATTTTTCTATCTAAAATTTAAATCCATTCAAATGGACAAAGAAATATTAAATAAAAAAGAAAATTAAATTGTATTATACCTCGAGAGAAATATACAATATGTCCACTTAAATGAAAGAGACGTATGTCCTATTAAGATATAACGATTAACAATGGCTTTTCTTGAATTTTTTTAAAAATATTCACTTTCAATGGCATTTAAAAAATATTTGTCATGCAATTGTAAAAAGTATTAACTTACATTTAAATACAATAAAAACGTTCCAGTATTTTCAATTATGTTCAAAGGACAATATGCACATTATCGATTACCTTCAACTTCCACCATAATATGTGTATTCCTTAATTTGAAAAATCAAAATGTTCATCCGTAATACCGGAATCATAATTAACTAGTTTATCTGAACAGTTTCCTCTATATACCATACTCCAAAGCGAACTTATGGTATCAAGGCCTAAATTTTACATTTAAATCATATGAAGCTTAAGATTGTATATGTTTTCTTGAAACACGGAATGTATACAGTTATATATTTATATATTCAAGGAATCAATATTATTCTCTATACAAGAAATTTATTTTAAGAAAAAAACTCTTAGAGAACATACAGTTGCAATACTCAAATTAAGAATTTTATGGTTTATAATTTCATGATTAAAAACTCAAATACATGAACAATAGATATGGATGGAAAATAAGAAATCCCTCATCCATAAGAGTTTTACTAAAGGTGACCTTAAACATTTTCTACACCAAAATGGTTTGGAGGACCTATCAGATTATGTTTACTTGTTTAAAACATTTTCTATGTGATTGTTTTGTTTAAGAATAAAGTCCATAATATTTGTTTGGTTTACTTGATTTATATTTTTTTTCATATTTTTTACAAATAATGTTTCATCAGAAACTCAGTTGAGTTTTGATTTGGATGGAGGTTTTGTTATACATATAAATTTCCCATGTGGCACACTATTCATAAAGTATTAAAATACATATTATACAAAAATGAAAAGGAAAAATACTTAGGAGAATATGTCAAGCATCTTCATCATCACCATCCACATAAAGAACTCTTATACTAATACAGAGGATTTTACATAAAGATCTTTTATACTAATACAAATGATTTTTATTCAAATCTAGATCATTTAGGTTTACATCTCCTGTTATATACACTGCTTGATTCCTTTGATAAGTGTATCCAAAACTTTCAATTCACCAAAACATGATAGGAAAGAACATTATCAACCAAGAATGAAAGGGATATAATAGTCGAGTATTCAAGCTAAAAAACCATTATTAGAAAGTGCATGTAGCATGCAATATAAAATTTGTGGGTTTAACATTCTTGGCTAAATTTTCCCAAACCACACTAATATCATCTAGACAGATCTAGTTAGATGAGGTACATATCCTTTGGAAATAATGCTAACTGATCAAATAATTTTGAGAACATATATTTTTAGAAAACTATATATCAATATATGAGAGATATCTAATATGATTTAACACTATACAATGTGCATGTATATGAGAATCCAAAATCAAAAGAGCATCCAAATTCCTTTACAATTGGTATAGATTCTATTTACTTTATATTCTATTTTGATTCTGTGAAATAGAGAAAGGGGATTTGGTATTGTCCCAAAAATAAAAAATATTTGAAGCCAATAATCCCAATATTTGTTCTTCGTATTAATGGCTGAGTGATCCTTTGTATTTCAATCTTTTCAATTTGTTAAGTTTTTGGATTGAAAATTATTTTATATTAAAATAATATAAAATTATACATCACTATTTGTACACAAAAAGTGAGAGGATTGGAATCATAGTCGAATATAAAACATTAGATATTAAGAGAGGATAAGAAAATTTAGTTAACTAACTATATTTCATTTGTTTTAGTTTCTTGTTAGTTTTATAAGGGGAGTTACATGCTCTTTGGGTGTTTTATTTGTTTGTATTTTTTCAATTGTTTCTTATTCGGATCTAGTGAGGATCAGAGCTCAAAGAGTAATTGACCCAGAATATGGATATAATTTATTAGACATATTTTATATATCATCTCAATTATGTTCAATTATGTATTTAATAAATGTGAAACATTATATAAGAAACTTATTCATTCTTTTTCATGTAAAATGAATTATTCTGTTAAATTATAGTTGAAAAATTAGTGTTGGGATGGTCTATCCATTCTTACTTTCAAAAAAATTAGAAGCCTACAAATGTTTAAATTGAGGGTTTCATCAAAGAAATTAAAAGCACAAGTTATCAAAATTAGTGTTTTCTTAAAACTCTAGGTCCTCCAACTTGGAATGTCACCTTGCAAAATAGGGGTTACTGGGCTCAAGTAAATTAAATTCGACCTCAAATAATATTTTATCAATGAGAACCTCTTATATATCCATATACTCTAAAAAGGGCCTTAGACTAATATAGTTCTCTTCCTTATGTAGGCTTGTGTTTTAACAATTGTGTAATTTGTTATATGTGAGTGAATGTTATAATATATATTGTAACTTTAAAAGTGCTACTAGAGGGATTCTCTTTAAATGATTCATACCTAAAACAATACTTCTCCTATGACTTATTTGGAAGTAGTGAAGAATAGGATAGTATATCTCAATTATGCAAATGATTTTCATTAGTGTAGTGTGAACTTTATTTATGATTGACAAGTATTTCATTACCTTATAATTAATGAAATTTTAATTGTATTTGTACAACATATTTTTAAATTATCCCATGGCAAGGTTAAATAAATAAGATAAGGTGGCCCACACATTAAAACTATTTAAAATTTTGAATGTTTTGAAGATAGGGACACTAGTGTCAGAGTCGAGATACTAGTGTCCTAATGTGGATGGTAGTTTCATATAGACTAGAAAGATAATTGGGATATGTAACTATAAAATCAGCATGCAAATCAATTTTTAAAGGACTATGAGCTACATGTGATCTAGACGATAACAACATCAATGTCAAACTATAGTGTAAGCATTTAGGCAAAAGAAGATGGTGAACACAAGCCTTGTGGTAGAAAAAGGGTCTTATAATAAAGGGTTTTGGCATGATTGTAATTTTAAAGTGTAAAAGACTAGTATGCAATGTAAAATCAAATTTGAGTATCTCCTGATACAAGTGAATAACCATGGGGAAATTTAGTTTTATATATATTGGTCTTAAGTAGGCTTTGAAGGTCAGGATATATCAATAATTATCTTGTCCATGACTTAGTTTGTATTAAATTGGTTATGTTTAGATGTTTAATTTACATTTAGGTCATTAGGGGGGTTTTAAAATAAGTATGTTTTCAAATAATTCTCATATAAGCTATAAAATTGTTTTCTCAACAAAATTGTAATTCAAATATTTGAATCATTATCTAGGTGTCTAAGGTTTTATTAGCTTCTAGTGAATTGTACATTCATGATCCTTTATGTGAGTGGTTACTTAGTTTATGGGCATGTTCTATAATTTATCTTATGGTTTAAATAGTAATAAATATGTTAAACTTAGCATAAGATCTAGTCCTAGTTAAGTAATGTTAGTGTGGTAATTGATTGAAACTTTGATGATATTATTGATAGCAGATAGCAAATATATACAATGGAAAGGAATTGGTTTCAATAACTGTAACTAAAATATAGTTACGACACCTAGACCTAACCCACACTAACTAAAAACTTAAGATAAACAATATGATAACATTCAATCTATGCTAATATCCCCACCGCCTTTATTACATTGTTTTTAAAAATGTACCCCTAAAATAGATCAGATTTCATGTTGCTAAGAGACTTGGTGAGTATAACTGTTATTTGTGAATCCATTAGGTAGTACTAGAGCTGAATGTGGTAGTTCAAAAAAAATTCTCTGATGTAATGAAATTAAATCTCAATGTGTTTGGTTCATTCATGAAATAATGTATTCTTGACAAGCTTCAACACACCTTGATTGGTGGCCGATCTTCAGGAATCTCTATATCAGATAAAATGTGACATATCCATGTAGCTTCACACATAACTCCTCATGCAACATGATACCTTGCTTAGATGGATGAGAGAGAAACTACTGATTACTTTTTGCTGATCCATAAAATGGGTATAGATCTAAGATGAAGAATGTATCCTGAAGTAGGTTTTTTGTCATCAACAGATCCAACATAGTCTGATTCAGTGTACCCCTATAAGAAGAATTGACTATTCTTCTTGTATTCCAGACCATACTCAAGTCTACCTCAAACATATCTCAAAACATGTTTTTCTAAAATCTAGTAACATTTATTCAACTCTTACATAAATATGGAAAGATATCACACAAAAAAACATAATTTTGGTCTTGTGTAGGTCAAGTAGATGAGACTCCCAATGAGCTGTCTATAAAGAGTTGCATCCACTTGAGGGGAATCTTGGAATTGAGGGAGTTGTAAACCTTTCTCCATTGGTGTTGAAAGATATTTACAATATGACATTCTATACTTTTCTAGGAGTGTCTTAGCGTATTTCATCAAGGAGATAAAAATTGATTCTATTTCTACCATATCTCCAAGCCAAGATAGTAATGTAGTAGCCCCAAATTAGTCATGTCAAAGTATTTCTTCAGGTCATTCTTTGTTGCATCAACAAGATCATCTGAACTACTAATCATCATAACATCATCCAAATACAAGACAAGAACGACAATATATATATATATATATATATATATATCAACCTTCTTAAAATACAAATTAGAATCAGAGGGGCTATAAATGAAACCATGTTGCAATAGGTGATCATCTATTTTTATGTACCATGCCTAAGGTGCTTATTTAAGTCCATAAAGTGACTTAAATAGATGACATACCTTTTGTGGATCTTTGTCATCGATGAAACCTTTTGGTTGGGTCATGTATACTTCTTCTTTCAGATTACCATTTAGGAAAGCACTCTTGATGTCCATTTGTTGAAGTTTACATCCATACTATGTTTCCAGTGCGTAAACAATTCTAATGGTTTTGATATTCATAGTGGGTGCAAATCTCTCCTCATAATCAATTCCCTCTTAATGAGCATAACCATCTACAACAAGTCATGCTTTATGTTTGTTGATGGATCCATCTACATTTTACTTTGTTTTGAAGATCCATTTGCAAGTAATGTATTTCATCCCAATAAGTAGATCAACAATTTTCCACGTCCCATTCTTGATGAGGACATCATATTCTACGTCCATAGCTTTCTTCCATTAGGGTCGAATTAATGCCTCTTGAACTGTCTCTAGTTCAGTGATGTCAACCACTAAACTCATGATTGAAATATTGACTTCATCTCTCACCTATCTTCTTGTTTAAAATCTTGATGATGTGTCTAGAGGAAAGCTCAGGTGTGAGTCCTTGATTGTGGAATCTAGCCATTTAGGACATCATTATGGATATTTATTTAATGAAGAACTTCCCTATAGATTACCAAGATCAACGAACAATTCTCGTTCTTGAAGCTCACATTCTTCAAGTTTGTCATCTAAATGTGTAAAAAGTCTGTGAGAGGTGGTTTGGTCTATCTACTTCTATGCCAATGAGTCAAATGATGACTTATCATAGACCACATCACAACTTTCATAAATCTTCTTCATCTCAAGATCCATGAGATAGTATGCTTTAGAGGTAGTTCTATACCCCAAGAAAATACACTGGAGGGTCTTTGGTTCAATCTTCTTCCTCTTCTTATCTAGAACATGCATATAAAAAGTACAACCAAATACTTGAAGATGGGAAATTAATGGTTTACGACCACTCCATATCTATTCTGGTGTCTTGTCTAGCAAGATCTTTGTTGGTGTTGTATTGAGAAGATAGACAACCATTTTTATTACTTCTACCCATAATTATGCCATCAAATTTATAATGGATAACATGCAATGAGTCATATCCATGATTGAGCGATTGCATCATTCTACTATTCCATTCTAATGAGTCATATAGAGAACAGTCAGGTTTTGTTTGATGTCATGTTGCTTTAGAAATGCTAAAAAATCTTTTGATGTGAATTTCCCCCCTTGATCTGAGTGGAGGAGTTGAATTTTCTTACTAGACTGTGTAACAACACATTGATAGAAGGTCTTGAAATATGCAAGATCTTCACTCTTATTTTTCAGAAAGAAAACCCAAGTCTTGTGAGAAAAGTCATCAACAAATAACTAAAAGTACTTAAATCCTTGATGTTATGTGGGCATGGGTCCACACAAATTAGTATGCACCACATCAAGTTATTCATTGGCATGTGAGGAACTCAGCTCAAATGGAACTTGATGTTATTTGCCCACAAGACAACCAGAACATATTGGCAAAGAGTGAGAAAGCTGAGGAATTCCATGTACCATTGCCTTGTAACTAAGCTAGAAGAGGGAATCAATAGATAGATGCCCATAGTGGTAGTGCCAAAGTGCAGTTGATTATGCCATAGAGGAAGCAAGTGTAACTTCATTGCTTCAAACTATATCTAAGGCAAATAATTGATCCTTCAAGAAGGATTTAGAAATAACTTGACCTTTGGAAATGAGACAAGATTTGATGCCTTCCTAAACTAGAAACTCTAATTTTATCTTATGATTAAATATTTGATTGATAGATAAGAGATTTGTTGTCAAACTAGGGACATATAGTACCTTCGTGAGAACACAGTATCTTGTCCTGAGAGGAATGGTGGCATGCCCAATTCTTTCTACAACATACTCTTTATCATCAACAATTCAAACTCAATCTCTTGTTGGATGAGTTGTCAGTGAATCAAAGAGTTCCTGATATCCAGTCATGTGCTTTCTAGCACCAGAGTCTATTAACCAAACTTTGCTCACTTTTGTCAAGGTTTGGGAAACTAGTATAAAATCATCATGGGCTCCATATGTTGTTTATTCTACTGCTTCATCATCTGATGCATTCTCCTCTTTCTTTTATGATGTTACATGCCCTTTCTGCTTCCATTGTCGAGGACGTCTCTTAGATTTATTTGAATCTTTTTTACTAGAAGAGCCCTCGTGACTAGATTGTCCTTGAGTCAAGGCATTATACCAATAATGATGAGTATCAAGCATGTGGTTTTTTCAAATGTAACACCACTACTTTGACTTCTCAGTCTTTTGCTATTGTTGATGATGTTTTAGTTGCTTCTAAGGTCCTTTCTTGAATTTTGGACCCCATTGCTTGGATATTGGGGCTTTGTCCTCAAATTCTTTGTGCACGGATTGTATTACTTCCTCCTGTTGAAGAAAATTGACCAGTTCTTCGAATGACACCACTTGTTTGGTAATGTTGAGTGTCATAACAAATGTGTGAAACTAAGATGGGAGAGCTCTTAGAATGATCAGAACCAGCATCTTATCCTCGATATTTTATTTAAGCGCAATAAGTTTTGCTCACAGTTCTGCAACCCATCGTAAAAATTCTTCAACCTTTTCACCTAATTTCATACTGAGTGTATGAAGTGATTGAAAATGCATAACTTTGGTCTTGTTCTTCACCTCATAAATTGTGGATAAAATTCCCCATGCCTCCTTTTATGTCTAAGCATCGTGAACATGCAATTGTACTTCATCAATAATATTGAGAGTTATCAGCATGAGTGCTTTCGCATCTAACTTGTCAAACTTCTTTTACTCATCTAGTTTGGTAGAACAGGGCACTGTTCTAGTGAAGATGCCCCATAATTCTTCAAATTAAAGAATCATCTACATCTGCGTCTTCATATTCCAAGCATAAAAATTTGTCCCTTTCAAGAGCTGGACATCTGACAGTAACAACTTGGGTGCAGACATATTTGAGTGTTTTCATACTTTACTTTTGCAAGAAAATTACAAGCAAAACAAGATATATGGCTTCAAAATTTCCGTATAAAGCAATGTACCTCTCAGATATACTGCCTTCTTGCATGACACCATCTCTCAGGCTTGTGCTTTGGCTGTGTGTGAGCAGGTTTCAATGCTCCAAGCTTTTGTTGTGCATGATCCGCTTCTACACTTCGGCTGCCAACTCTTATTGCTAAGGGAAGAAGTTTATCTTCTGATTTTTCATCCACTTCTCTCCACAGGTTCTACACTGTCAGGCTTCTAACAGATTGCTTTCCAATACTTTGCCGATCAGGATTGTTTTCTTCTTCATGATCTACTGCTGCGACTTCCTCGGCTGGTTTGCATCAGACTTTGCTCAGCTGTCGACTGCTTTACTAGCAGTTCGCTCTTTCAGGCTAGCGTCGATTACGAAGGCATCTATACCAGAGTGTTGCACGGCGATCAGGCTTGCATCGATCTCTTAAAGCAGTATTATGTTCTCCAGGTTTCATGGGTTTGCTCCGATCTTTTACACACAGCCGCTGCATCCCAAGCTTCTACAAACAGGTCGTGGCTTCCAGGACTTTTGCGTAGGCTTTGAACACTATGCCTAAGAAGGCTCTGATACCAGAGTGTGGTATTTGATTGAAACTTTGATGATATTATTGACAGCAGACAGAAAATATATACAATGGAAAGGAATTGGTTTCAATAACTGTAACTACAAAATAGTTACAACACCTACACCTAACTGACACTAACTGAAAACTTAAGCTAAATAATGTAATAACATTCAATCTACGTTAACAGTTAGTTGCCTACATTTGGAAAGAGTTTGAAGACAATTGAGTGAATAATGGAATAAAGTTGATAATAAAATAATTTGTTACATAGATATAAGGAAGATAGGAACGTTAATAATGTTCAATAGATCATAAATAACATAAATAAATCAATTTTACTTCCAATGGTTTGGAGGAGAAGTTCATTAACATAGAGGTCTACAAAAGTCTAGAAGATAGTGTAACAAAGTTTTGGCATTAGAAATAATAAAATATGCTTGAATAATGATTACAATTTCATTTAAATAGCATTACATGAGTAATTTTATGTATTATACATTATTTTCATCATACGTGTCCCTTGTTTAGTTCGTTTAAGTTGTAGGTCTGTATTAACAGTCCTGACTACATTGGCCAAGGAGAAAAGTTATTTTCTCTCATTTAAAGGATCAATTAAATATTATTATAAGTTATGTGCAGAGAAGTATAAAGGTATTTATATTATTTTAAATTTTAAATTAATTTAATATATTCTTTTAAATCTAAATTCTCCTTAATCTTGAGGTTATTGTCTAGATATACTATTCGCAGGTCTACGATAGTCACATAAATAGATGATTTCTCTCCATTTTCAAGATTGTTCCTTCATTGAAACACATTTTTAGATAAATTAAAAAGTATAAATATCTCATTTAAATATAAAATAACCATAATGAATTCATAAACCTTGAATTTTCATTGGATTTTTTTCAATGTTTTATACAAGGATAAAATACAGCATATGAAGGGTATTAATAGTCTAAAAGAATGGTATTTATCATATTTTGAGGGTTATTTATGCATGAATATTGATTAAATAAATAATATAAAACATTAAAGAGTATATATAATACAAAAATATTTTAATTTAAGTGTTATAAGTTGAGCTATTTCTTTTTGTCCACTCTCGACTTGTGACATGTCTGTATACTCTAACATAGGGTTTTAACACACTCAAATTGTCATAACGAGAAAAGCAGCAGTAAAAACCTTATGTAATTATATATAATGTTATAGGAAGATGTATTTTATATTTAAAAAATGGTTTAATGATTTTAGGGTACCTACATAATGAAATTTCCCAAAATAGTAGAATTGTTGTCCTTAATCAAGACTTAAATGAGTTTTTAAGAAGAAAAAACATTATATATACTGGAGTATTGATCAAAATATAAAGAATATTTATATCAATGTGTATTATAATTAATTTGATTTTTTTAGAGTTTATTTAAAGGTTTTGAGGTACTTGGTGAGGAAGTTAGTGAGAAAACTCATAAATGAGACCTGCACACAAGGTTTAGAAAAATAGTCACTAAAACTTCAATATCATGAAAAATAATTGTCAAATATTTAAAAAAAAAAAAAAAAAAAGGAATTTATGGAGTATTTTGAAGTGGTTTAACATTTTATGTACGCCAATATATAAAGTTATTCTTAAAACACAATCAATGGGCATGTAGGTGAAGATTAGCAAAATTTATTTTTTATCTTTTAGTCGAAGAACCAATTTAGAGAAGAGTGAGGGTTGTGTAATTATTTATATGAACTAAGGATATTAAGAATAATATTATAAATTATAAATAATTTAAATTTATTCCAAATAATAAACCAATAAGTAAGGAAAGGTAATATACATAAACCAAGGTCTAATAAGATAGAGTTATGCTTTCTTATTAAAGATTGATAAAAAGAAGAATGCAAGTTATGTCATGAGATAAAGAGCAATTACAAAAGAATAAGAGTTTTATTCTAGTATAAAAATATATATATTAGAGAGAAAATATTTATCCAAGATGGCTATAATCCTACTATATGAGAAAACCTAGTTCAAGAAGAGAGAGTTTTGAGATTGTTAGAAAAAAACAAATTTAGTGAAAGAAAGATTACTTTCCTAACTTTTATAAATATTTAAAGGATATATAGAAATTATATGAGTCATATTTGTGAGTTTAACTCACAAATAAAAATAATATAAACCAATTCAAAGTAGTGGACAATATCTTCAGGATCTTAAGTGAAAACCTATTAGAACAAACATGTTTAAATCAGTTTGGAATCAAAAATAGAGAGAGAGTTTGTGGTTGTAATTTTATGGTATCAAATAATAGGATAAATATGGTGGTTTGGTATTCATAAGTGATTATACAATAATAGATTCAAGTTTTTAAATAGAAACTTGGGGATGGTAGGTGGTGAAATAGTCACTTGTAGGAAAGTGTGAAACTAGTAGAGAGAAAGTAGTCCTATAGTCCATTTAGGATTAAGAAGATCATATTAAGGATAACGAGGAATGAATCTAAGATGAAACATACTTGGAGGTGTCTAAGGTGAAAAATACTTGGTAAGTGTAAAAAAACCAAGTAGAAAGTTTGGGTTAGGCACAAGAAAAAGAAGTCGAAATTAAATGGAAGGATTGAAAAGAGAGAACCAAATGAAGAAAAAAAAATTTAGTGAGGAAAGAAGAGGAGTTTAAAATGGAGATATATGAAATGAAGTAGACCTTAATACATATAATTTAATGTTTTTAGGAATTGATACAAAATCAATCAAGATAAATATTCATCTTAAAAATTAAGAAGGTGGTCAAGTGGGCAATTAAGAATATTGTAAAAAAATAAAAGGAGACGAGAAATCAAAAGTTGGATAATGATTATAAGAATGATAGAAAAGCAATCCAAGGAATAAATTGAAGAAAAAATAAGACCTCAATATTTTGATTCTAGAAAAACATCTAAATATGTGATTTTAGGTATAGAGGTTATTGAGGAGAGGGCCCAAATTTGAGGCCTCAAAATTTGAAAACAACAAAGAAGTTAGAATATTAGTGGACCACAAAATGCTAGTTGTAGAATAAAAGTTGTCATGTGAGTAATTGAAACAATTTTTGGAAGGTATCAAGAATAATTCAGAGTAGTAGATGAGTGAGAAGCAGTAATTTATCTTGAAAAACAAAATTAAAGGAAGGTCCTCATGTGAAGTGCCTAAAATAGAATCTTAGAACAATAAGGGAGAAGCTATTTTAAAGCAGTCTATAAAAGAAGAAATTGATGTTTGGTATGAGAATATGATGTCTTGCATGAGAGTGAAGCTAGAGGAAAAGAATAGCCAGGAATATTTGAAAATGAAAGAGGATGGAAAATAAGAGGACAGTCAAAAAAAAAATCCAATAATCAAAATGGTAAGAAAATAAAGAGAGTAAATAAGATGAATTACATGTTTCCATTATGGAAACTTTAGATGCAAATATGAAGACAAATAACTTTGATATAACATGTATTCAATGACAACTACATGAACATGATGAGGAAGAGGCATAACGTAAAAAAAAGAATGAAGAGTGGACTAGCATGAATATAGTTGAGAATGGATATTTTATATTACATCATGTAAATGAAAAGAATGATTAACACATTAAAATAGGATAATGATTATATATGATTCAAAGGAATAATTAATAAACTATTGATTAATTTAATGAGTTTATTTCGTGTGTAGGTGCAACACTAAGGAATATAACAAATGGAACTAAATGTGGATCAATTAAACATGTCCACATTTATGAGATGCTAGTTGAATAAGATATATAATCAAAATTTCATTTGCATGATCAAAAAAAAATATATAAGACTCATGAGAAGGATCTCATGAAAATTTTATATTCGAGGAGCCTAATATAGGTGCATGATCACATAGAAGTTTATTTTTGTTTATATTGGTCTTAAGCAGGATTTGAAGGTCATGAATTATAAATAAGAAGCTTGTCCATCCTTTAATTTTTATCGAATTGGTCATTTTAAAATATTTAAAGTTCATTTAGGTCCTTAGGGAGGTTTTAAAATAAGCATGTTTTCAAATCCTCCTCATGTAAGATAAAAATTGTTATCCCACCAAAATTGTAATTGATATAATTTAATTAGAATATAGGTGTCTAAGGTTTTCTCAGGTCCTATTGAATTATATGGTCAAGATCCTTTATTTTAGGGGTAAATTAGGTTAATAGATTTTTATATAGTGTATCTCATGGTTTAACCATAATAAACATGTTAAACATAGCCAAAGATCTAGTCCAATTTAATCCATGTAAGGAGCATATGTTTGGAAGGAGTCTGAAGTTATTTGAGTGAATAATGGAAACATATTAGCTAACAAAAGTATTTTTTACATGAAAATAATGAATATATGAAGGTGAGTAATGTTATATATATATATATATATATATATATATATATATATATATATATATATATATATATATATATATATATATATCATAAAGATCCTTAATAAATTAAGAAGACTTTCAAGGGTTTGGAGGGGAAGTGTCTATGCATGGAGGTCTATAGAGGTTTAAAAGACTATGTAACAAGGTTTTGGCATTGTAAATAATAAAAATATGATTGAATAATTATTATGATTTAATTTAAATATATTGAAGTGGTTAAGTGTTTTTTTTTAAATTACTTTTTTCATTAGTCTCCTTTGTTTAGTTCTTATTTGAGTTGCACGTCTCTATTAATAGTCTTGACTCTATTAGGTAGTTTCTCACATTTATAAGATTAATTAAACATTAGAATTCATGTGAATATAATTATAATTGTATAAATATTATTTTTAATTTTAAAATAATCCAAATTATACCATTAAATATGAATTCTCCTTAATCTTGAGGTCATTGTCTAGACATAGTATTGATAGGTCTATGATAGTCAAACAAATAGATGATTTCTATCCACTTTCAAGATTGTTATTTCATTGAAAAAAATTTAAAAATAAGTATAAAGATATAAATATCTAATTTAAATATCAAATATCTAAAATTATATCATAAACCTTGATTTTTAACTGGATTTTTCTCATTATTTTACACAGACAAAAAATACAGTATATACAGGGTCTTACTAGTCTAAAATAATGGTCTATATTAGATTTGTAGGGTTATTTATGAATTAATGGTGATTTATGAATTAATATACAAGTGTATAGAGTCTATAGATTATATATGGAGTCCAAAATAAGTTTTATAAATTGATTTATTAATTTTTGTCCACTCTCAGCCTGTGACAGGTCTACATACCCTAACTTAGGCTTTTAATACACTCAATTTTTCATAACTAGAAAAATAACAATAAAATACTCATGTAAATTTTTATAATGGTATATTGATATGTATGTTATTTAAAAAAAAAACATTCATTATTTTATGGTGCTTAAATAATGATATATCCTAAAATATCAAATCTGATGTCTTTAAATAAGGTTTAAAGGAGGGTTTCAAAAGACAAAAACCATTATATATCCTAAAGTACAAATGAAAATATCATGAAACTTTGTATTAATGTGTATGAGGGTCAATTTTATATTTTATATTTTAATTTTTTTAGGCAAATGGTGAGGAAGTTATTGATAAAACTCATAAATTAGACTTGCATGCAAGGTTTAGAAAAATCAGTCACTAGATCTTTAATATCTGAAAAATAAATTATCCAGTATACATTAAATTTTGAAAAAAAAAATGTAAAATATAATGTATTATAGGCTATATAATTTTTTTTATTTGTCTTGTACACATGTATATAATGTTATTCCTAAAATGCAGTTAGTAGGCATGTAGGTGAGGATTACTGAAATATGTTTCTCATATTTTGGTGAAAGAACCAATTTAGTGAAGAGTGAGGGATGTGTCTTTGTTTAAATTAAATAAGGAGAGTAATAATATTATTAAATTATAAAAAAAAAATTAATTGATTCTCAACAATCAATAAAAAAGAATTGAAAGGTAATAGACCTAGAACAAGGTCTAATAAGACAGAGTTCTGCTTTCTTGTTAAAGATTGATAAAGAAGGGAATAATATAAGTTATGTCATAATATAAAGAGCATAAATAGAGGAATAAAAATATTTTTATAGTAAAAAAAGGTATTAATCATATAGAAATTATTAAACTTATAAGGATATGAGCCTATTATATTAGAAAACCTAGTTTAAGAAGAGCCAATTTTGATATTGTCAACAAAAAATAGACTTGGTGAAGGAAATATTAGTTTCATGTGTTGTATAAATATTACGGGAATATATACAACGTATATGAGTCTTATTTTTGAGTTTAATAATAAATATTTAAAATAATAGAATAATATTCAAATTCATAAACAAGATTATCAAGATCTTGAAGGCAAACCTATTAGAAGAACTCTGGTTATATCAAATTTGTTGACTATGCTAACATTCCCCCATTTATTAATGATGAGGAATAAAATTTGTTCCAAATAAAACCTTATTTATATGAAATGAAAAATGAATCCAAAAGTGGTGGTAATTGAGGCTTTGAGCCTAGTGAATGCAGATTTGGTAACATCAAAGGTTTATTTGAATGCTGAATTAGATAATGGTAGCAATGTTATGAGATTATTAGGGAAATAAGATGATGGAGATCTGAAGTGGTGGGGTTTGGTAGACAATGAATAAAATTATATTAATGAAGGAGGATTTACCAAAGGAATCACATGGATAAAGGGTCAGACCCCTGCTTCCTCAAGTTAGAAACCACCATGGATGGATCAAGCTATGTTTGTGATAGCAATAAGTGAGAAACAGGGTAGGGATGACCCCATGATTCTGATGGAAATAACATAGTCTAGGCTATATGAAGATATTTTGTTAAAGCTATGGGAGGATGCAAAATCTACCCCATGGTTCCAGCCAAGGAAACCCTAGTTTTTCTTATTGTTAAACCTAAAATGAAAGCCATTATTGAGAGGGAGAAATGGCTCATCAAGTAAGGAATTATATGTATTTTTCAAGGTTTGTGTCTAACTCTTAAATCTCTACATGAATAGATCTCATCCTAATGGAAGCATTTGGTGGAAGGTAAGATTTAGAATTTCCCCTATTCTTAGGGATTTTTCATTTTGATTTTTAATTTAGTAGAAGATATAGAGTGTATTTTAAAAGATAATGTGTGGGATTAGGATAAACATACTTCTTTGGTTAAGCCTTGACATATATATTTTATTTCCAAAACTAAAATATTCAATGTTAAACCAATTTAGGTCAGACTCCCAAATCTTCCATATTAGTTTTGGGATGACATGGTATTTACAAACATTAGAAATACTTTAGATAAATTATGGGTTGTTGATAAAATGACTAAGGATGAGGGACACACCACTTTATCATGTATTTTGATTCATGTTGATTTTTATAAATATTTACCTTCTCAAATAGAACCAAGAGTGGGTGAAAAAAATGGATATAACCCTTAGACTATGAAGGGATCCCATTTAGATGTAGAAGATGTTTCAAAATATGATATCTTGTAAATGATTTTTTGAGCCTAAAATACAAGAAGATAGTTTTGTAGTGAAAAATGTAGAAATTGAGCATATTACGATTCCAATTATGAATGATAGTGGAAGTGAGAATAAGGGTTTATAATTAAATATCCTATTGGAAGCAAAGGGGTGGAATCAAATTACTGAGACACTTGATTATGAGAAAAAGATCATGAAGGAGAGGTCATTGTTGGTACAAGAGAAGACTAATGGAAATGTAGATATTAAACCAAATCTCTCAGCCTAGACTCCATTAGAAGGACAAGCTATATTTGAATTAGAATAGACACTGAATCAAGAGAAATCCTTAGAAATATCTATCCCCATATTGCCAAATCCTGAAGTGGGAGGAGAATGGAAAATTGTTAGCAATAGAAAGAAAGGTAAAGGTAATATGGGTTTGAAACCTATAAAATGTATCTCAAATCCAAAAAATAAAATATTATGGGAGATGCCTAGTTAGTTTCTTTTAATTTTTAGTGTTGGGTAGCATCTTTTGTTGAAAATGTTGGCCTTTGAGGCCACCTTTTGCTACTCTTTTATTGTTCTTTGGCTCATTTTCACCAATATTTTTTTAATGCCATGTGTTGTGTGGCCTCAATTTTATGTTTTTATTCTAGGGTATGGGTCCCTATCTCAAGTAAAACCCACCATTTATCCTTTAAAAAAAATATTCGCCCTTTATTACATTGTTTTAACAAATGTACCCTTGAAATAGATAAAATTTCACCTTGCCAAGGGACTTGGTGAGTATATATGATACCTATGAATCTGTTCAATAGTATTGGAGCTAAATGTGGTGGTTCAAGACTTGTTCTCAAATATAGTGGCACTAGACCTTAATGTTTTTGGTCCTCTCATTAAATTATAGATTTTTGATAAGTTTTAACACACCCTAATTATCACAAAAAATAACTTGTAGTTGAAATTTAGGAATGTTTATGTCAGACAAAATGTAATGTAACCAAATTACCTTGTACATAGTTCCTCATTCAACATGGTATTATTCCTCTATGGATGAGAGAATAATTACATATTTCTTCTTACTTATCCATAAAATTGGTCTAGATTTTAGATGATTAATATACCCAGAGGTTGATTTCCTATCATCAACAAATCATCATAGTCTGAGTGTGTGTAACCCTAAAAGAAGAAATTTGATTTCTTATTGTATCCCAAACCAATAAACTATACCTTGGACATATCTCAAAACATGCTTCACTATAACCAAATAACACTTCTTTGTCTCCTACATAAATCTCAAAAGATAGCTAATAGAAAAACATATGTCTGGTTTGGTCTAAGTCATGTAAATAAGACTCCCAATAACCTCTATATCATGAGTTTCATCTACTTGAGGTGTCTCCTAAAATAAAGATATTTTCAAACCTTTTTCCATCAGAGTTGACATTGGTTTATAATTTGTCATCCCGTATTTTTCAAGGAGCATCTTGGCATTTTTCATCTATGAGACAAATATGATTTTGTTATTTCCATATCTCCAAGCCAAGAGAATAATGAAGTAGTCCTAAAACTATCATGTCAAAGGATTTATTCAAGTCATTATTTACTTCTTCAAAAATATCATATGAACTTCTTGTGATCACAAGATCATCCACTTAAAAAACAAGAATGACAATCTTTGTTCCTACTTTATTAATATATAAATTTATATCTAGGGGGCTATGAATAAATCTATGTTAAAATAGATGATCATCAATCTTAATGTACCATGCCTTGGTTCTTATTTAAGTCTATAAAATGACTTAATTAGATGGCATTCCTTATGTGGATATTACTCATCAATGAAGCCTTCTATTTGGGTCATGTACACTTCTTCTTTGAGATCACCATTCAAGAATGCACTTTTTACTTCAATCTACTAAATCTTCCACACATTTTGTGTTGCAATTGTACAAATAAATATGATGGTCTTGATCCTCACAGTGGTTGTAAAGGTCTCCTTGTATTCAATTCTTTCTTTCTAAGCATATACCTTTTCAACAAGTTGTGTTTCATATTTGTCGATGGATTCATCTACCTTGAAATTTATCTTGAAAATCCACTTATAGCCAATGGATTTATTTATTATAAGCACATCGACAAGTTTCCACATCCAATTTTTTATGAGGGAATTATATTCAGCATCCATGGCCATTTTCCATTGATGTTGACATAAAGCCTTTTGAACTATCTCTAGTTTAGTGCTGTCAACTACTGAACTCATCAATGCAAGATTAACTTCCTACCTCACCAATCTTCTGGTCCAAACTACTAATGAAGTATCTAGATTATATTTAAAGTGGGATTCCATGATTAATATCTCTACCCTTTTTGGACATTGGTGTTTTTATTGATTGGATGAATAATTGTCATTTTTAAGATCAATGAAAAACTACCCTTGTAGTACCTTCTTTGTGATAAGATTCTGCATTCTTATCATATACCTATGGGAATAGTCTATGTGAGGTGGTATATTTTGACTCCTTTTGTGGCAATAAGTCAAATTATGACTTATCACAAACCACATCTAGAATTTCATATATTTTATGTTTTAGGATCCATGAGATAATATGCTTTTAAGGTAATATTATACCCCAACAGAAGGCACTAGAGTGCCATTAGTTTGATCTTCTTCCTCTTTTATAAGGGACATGTATATATGATCCAAAACCAAATACTCTAAGATGAGAGATCGAAGGTTTATAACCACTCCATACCTCTTTTGCTATCTTTTCATGTAAGATATTTGTAGGTGCCATGTTGAGAAGATATACAACTATCTGAACTACTTTTGCCCAAAATGATGGATCAGAATTCATAGTAGAAAGCATGCAAACAAACATCTCCATGATTAAATGATTATGTCTCTCTACTATTAAATTTTATTGTTATGTATAGGGAGAAGTCATGTGTTGTTTGATGTTGTGTTACTTCAAGAATGATAAGAATTATTTTGATGTGAATTCTCCCTCGATATGAGTGGAGGAATTGAAGAGGTCTCCCTGACTATGTGATAATAAAGTGGTAGAAGACCTTAAAATGAGTTAAGGCTTCAATTTTCTTCTTTAAAAAAAACAAGCATGTATTTTGATATAAATCATCAATGAATAACATAAATTACTCGAATCCTTGGAAATAAGTAGGCAGGTGTTCAGACAGATTAACATGTACCACATTGAGATGATCCTTTACTTGTGAGGAACTTGGATCAAATGGAACCCTTTGTTGTTTTTTGGTAAGGCATTCAGGTTATATTGGCAATGAATGAGGTAGATGAGGAAGTACATAGACCATGGCCATAGAGATGAGTTGGTATAAATAACTAGTAGAAAGGTGTCCATATTGATAATGCTACAATGTTATAGATTCTATCCTAGGGGTATAAAGAGAAACATCATTAGATGAGACTACATCTAAGGCAAATAATCGATCTTTAAAAAATGGTCTTGTAATGACCTAACCATCCTATGAGAGGAGACATGATTTTATGTCATTATTGATTAATAACTCTACCTTAACCTTATGATTCAAGAGTTGAATTATAGATAAGAGATTTATTGTGAAGGCAGAGACATACAGTACATTTGTGAGAGTACAGGTTCACATCCTTAGAGAAATTGTGATACTATTAATTTTTTTTGTAACATACTCTTTATCATCTTCAATTTAAATTTGATATCTAGTCGGTTGATTTGTCAGTGAATCAAAAAGCTCCTTACATCATGTCATATACTTACTAGTACTAGAGTTGATAAATAAAACTTTGATCATGTATGATGATGTTAAGAAGACCAGAACTACATCCTTATATATTTTGTTATATTCTTCTTTGTTGGGTACATCCTCTCAAGATTCATTATCTTGTTGATGTTGTGTTGCTACATGTTTGTGTTACTTCTATCATCAAGGATATCTCTTTGATTTATGTGACTTATCTCTACCCAATGTGCCCTATTGACTAGATGAGCCTCGTTTCAAGGTATTATACCAGTAGTTATCAATAGCATATGTATTGGTGCATAAAATTTGACACCATATTTTTGTCTTTTCAAATTTTTACTATTATTGTGTCTATTTTGGTGGTCTTTTTTAGAATTTATGACCATGTTTCTTGGATATTAGGGATTTATCCTTGAACTCTTCTTGCATAGACTGCATTGATTCTTCTTATTGAATTAAATTCACCAAGTTTTCTAAAGACACTACTTACTTTGTGATGTTTAGTGTCATGACAAACATGCAAAATTAAGAGGGGAGATATTTTAGTGCGATTAGAACCAGCAAATTTTCTTGATATATTCTCCAAATGCAATCAATTTATCTCATAGTTCTACTACCTAATATAATAATTCCTCAACTTTATCATAATCTTTCATATTGAGTATGAATCCTTAACTATAAAATGGAGTATCTTTGTCTGATTATTTGCTTCATATATGGTGGACAAAATATCCCAAGCCTCTTTCAATGTCAATATATCCTGAATATAAGGTTTAACCTCACCACTGAGAGTGAGTGTCATCAATATGAGGACTTTTACATCTAAATTATCTTATTTTGTTCACTCATCAACTCTAGCCAAATGGGTAATCACACTAGTGATGATGCCCCAAAATTATTTGAATTGAATAATTAATTTCATCTTCATATTATATGTAGTGAAATCTATCCCTTTGAAGAGTTGGGCATCATATAAGAGGTGTTTGGGTGTAGACATATATTTTTTCTAACTTTATACAAAATTTTAGAATCAAAGAGATATTTATTCTTCAAAAATTTGTATAAAAGGCATGTACCTAGTAGGCTTTTAATCCATTTCATGCTTCTACCTTTACATCTCTTTGATACAAGTTGATTAATATTTATATTCACTTTGAAGGTTCATATATAAGGAAAAATTATATAATTTGATCAAACTATTGTCATCAAGCTTGACATCTTTATATATTTAGTCCACCAGCTCTTAATCCATTTGAGTCATTATCATTGAACTCCAACCATTGCTTTGGTGAAAATTTGTGTGCTTACCAAGTTTGTATCCTATAACTTTGTGAGTTATGTAGAGAAAATGGAAATATTCTATCAGATTTCCTTTTAAGCATTAATAAAGCTTTCATGTTTCTTTCATTTTCTATGTGTCTACACTCTCTTTAGGTATCACTACTTTTCCACCTCAGATTTCCATACTTTGTTATACATTACACTTTCCCCTTGAAAGAATCAACCAAAGGATTATAGAAATCTTAGGCTTTGAGGTCTCGCATTCTGATACTTGACTTATTTTAGCATGAATCAATCAATACTTCAAGGCAACAACCAATTTTTATCATACTATTCCTCACGCTTCTATTGTGTTATGAACTTACTCCATCAGGCTTCTAGTTATGCTTCATGACAATCAAATGAAGACAAAAACAGTTCTCTCCTAGGATTTGATTCTTTCTCCTTATGAGTTACTCTGTTACCACATGTTGATCTATAACTCATATGTACCATCTAAGACTCAAACCTAGGACCTTTTATTTACTACTAGAGTGATCTACCAATTGAGCTACTAGCCCCTTTATGGCCAGCCCATCATTGGTCTAGTTGTGGATTTTTTCCAATAAGATTGGCATAAAAAATAGAGAGAGATTTTGTGGTTCTCATCATTTACATTCCACCCCCATTGGTGTAATATAATAGTGCATAAGGATGAAATTAATAGGTTTAAAGTAAAGAAATATGTACCTTGGTGTGTACAACACACCTTCATTTGACTTGAGCCCCATTTGAATGTGTTGCTTGTGTAATTTTTGCTCCTAATAGAATCTTACAATTTAATTATCAAATATAATCTAAAAATGAATAATTTAAAAAATAAAAACTTAATAGAGTAAGAAAGGAATGCACCTTTGTGTCGATGAAACCATGCTTCCCCTTGGTACTTTACTTTGGTGATGATGATACATTATTGAAGCATTAGAGAGAGGTTCACAAAATAAAATTGGAGTAATGAAGAGGAAATTTGAGGGTGATCATGCCCCCAATATGGTGTAATTATGAGTTTTTTTAAGGTCATTGGGAGAACTCAATCTCAATTACATAACCCAAATTATGTAAAAAATAACTTAAATAGTCTAGAAAATGTAAAGTGGTGTAACCATGTGAACCTAAAAATGGGAGGAGTACCAAAGTCATTGAGGGTGATAAATCATGATTCCACTAATTAAGGAAGCCAACTAATGTGAAAAATAAAGGCTCAAAATGTGCATCTTAGAAAGGTTTGTGCATCAATGTGGTGATAAGGGAACAAATTATGTTAATGACCGTCATCAAATATTTTGTAAGTGATGTATAATCTAAAAATGTATCTATGATTTGGTCTATTTTCATGGCATATACACCTCTAACGAGTCTCAAGATGATGTATCTATAAAATAAACTCAACCTCTAATTTTTAAATTATGTAATATATGTCACAAATTTGAGAAACTCTACATTAAATATATTAAAATTGCTGAAAAATACATAGGAAATTGTCCCAATTGTATATATGCATCATCTAAGCTATATCAAATTCTTACAATTGTACTAATTTTGTGTGTCTATGTGTGGACTCATGTCTCTATGACATGCCTCTCCTTTTGAGGTGAGGGGAATGTAATCTAGAAGTCACCTTCAAATCATAAGATAACCATGTTATATATATCAGTAATGTAATAAAGAATCATATAGTGGTATCATGTCTAAGTTTATATATCAATGTTAATATTATACTAATGTCTCATAGGATTTTATGGTCGTGAATCAGTATTAGTCAAAGGGAATAAATCATCATATGTATATCCAAAATGTGTGAGTAATGTCATGGTACACACATTCTCACTACATCCATTATCAACAATAACACTTCATATAGGCTGGTGATCAACATGTTCTCTAATAAATAATGAGTCAAGATCAGAGTCATCATCATGAATTTCATTGCCATCATATGAAATAGAAAGATTTTGAACCATATGAGGGAATGTGTGTGTAAGTGTGATAATAATCCTATCTAATGGATTTAGATAATGGATTGGAGGAGGATGTGCATAATATACCATTTGGACTTTGGGTGTTTCCTCAAAATGACCTTCTAATGGATTGTTGAATATCTTCTGGTTTTTATGATAACTAGGTTATGATATATAATCTTTTGGAAGATCATCAAAAGTGACATTTTTAACTATATTTGAAGTCTTGCATCCTATATTCATCTTGTAATATATGTTTGTATAATTCCTAAGACATTGGTGATAGTCATAATAAGCATTTGTATCATATAATTTTGGTAGAGGTTGACACATATCAACCTCTAAGGGAAGAATGAGAGATATGAGTTGACACTGAAAAATATTCATAAGGAGTGAAGATGGAGACACTAGAAATTATGTAAATAATATATTAGGTTAACTAGGTAAGATGAGCTAATTAGGTTGTTGCAACAAAGTACTAACCATTTTAGTTTCTTCCTTCTTATCATTTTTAGGTTTAATGTTATAGGTCAATTTGATATGAAAATTTTTAGTAGACGAGTTCGATATATTTTTTACATACTAAAGGTATATTAATGAAAAAAAATTCATTTCTTGATCTTGGATAATATGTTATAAGACATAAAAATATTTAAATTTTTTGAAGATAATAAACACATGTAGTAGGGAATGAAAACATTGCTTAAAATAGATTTAATGTTTTTATATTCGACTGGATTTGTAAATTTGGCCAACATTATTTTTTATCTCAAAAATTCTTCATTAATAGGCTCATTGGTCCCTCGCTTGATTTTGGTAATTTATGCATATGACATATTTTCAATTATGCTAGTTGAGAAATGTTATAGGAATTGATTTATTTTAGGTTTAAATGATTTTATTTATCCTAATGGTAGATAATAAAACCATCCTATAGTCATTTATGCTTCTTATAAATATTTTTTAAAAAATATATCCCTGGAAGCATAATTAAGGCATGTTGTATAAAAAGATCAGATATGTTGCTCAGGGTCACCCTTGACATAATAAAGTGTGAATTTGGGTGTTAAAAAATTTTTTGGAAAAGGGTGTAAGGATATATTAGGTTCAAGAATATTTTGTAATACATCTAATGAATTAATAGCAAGAGTTCATTTTAAATCATTTTTCTCAATATTTGTAACCTTAGCTTCTAAAGCTTGAATAAATTGGAGAAGAGCTTTCACAATAGATACATTGGGAATAATGCTTGATATTTAAAGAGTTACCAAAGGAGATGTAAACATTGATTGTGTTGATGTAAGCACTGAAATTGATAATTGATTTGACGTATTGATTATTCACATGGAGAATGCAACAATATGTCTTTGATTATTTGTGGACAATGGCTTGAAAATATATACAATGCCCCCACTAGATGTAGGAATCAATGTTTTACATGAGGGAGGAGATAATGAGATTGATACCAAGGGTTGTTTACTAATTATTTTGGAATTTTTTATTACCAATACAAAATTAACCATCTTCATGGTTTTCATGAATTCTCTCTCAACAAATGCAATAGATTTAACTTCCTTTTGATCTAACTTCTTATGTTCATTATTCTGATGTGCTTCACTATTTTTATAATCATATTTATCCTCTATGAGATCTTTTTTAGTATTTTGGTGATTCTCATAATTGGTAATTTGATTATTGGTAGAATTTGACATGGCATTGGATTTAGACATTTTAGGTAAAATAAGAGAAAGCTATAGATACTCAATAGGTACACCACCTATTCTTTAAATACACCTAAGTTGCTTAGAAATAATAAAATATGATTTAAATAATCACTACAATATGAAACCCTAGAACGTTGAAAACTGCAGGGAAAGCTAGTGTTTTGGAATTGGATTAGGGGGAAATAACATAATCAACTATGGAGTAAGATAGTTTAAATGTAGGCCAATTAAATTAATTCAGATAAATATGTTGAATATAAGAATATGTTAATCATAGATATGTACAATACCAAACACTGAGTTTGGATGTTATGTGGATCCCCAATCCCAATATTCCACTTCTCACACTCCATTAGACATATCAAGTAAAACGAGCAAAAAAAGGAAAAAAATGAATCAAAGATATCTGGAAAAATAAGTCTAGATAATCCATATAAAAAAAATGTGTAGAAGCAATCTCAATTTCAAAATGGATACCTTATAGATATTTCTATAAAAACTAAAAAGTTAACTCAATGTCTAACTGCAAACCCTATAGATATTTTTATAAATAATAGACTCCCATCCAAACATTTACTATATCATATTAACATCTATTTTTAGTTAAAATATATAAATTATAATTATCATTTTAAAAACTCATAGTGTATATATCTGTGTGTAATGTTTGGACAAAAAAGAGGATATATAATATATAAAAGATGAGAATTTTGATGTTTATAGTCCATGAGAACAAGTATATTATTTTTAGATGTTAAATGTGTATAATATGTTTGATCTGATACATTTGAATCACCATCTATGATTCATCTATCTAACATATCACACACATTAAGACCTAAAAATAATCTATTTATTATATATAGAATTACAATTAAAAGATAATACTTATCTATTTATTATCTTAAATTTATACTTAATATAAATAAATATTTATATAATAAAGTATTATAAAAAGATAAAAATATTTACATATGGTTATGAATAAAAATAATTAAATTGTTAATTTATATAATTAAAATGTAAGATAATTGATACTGAATATTCAATTGCAAGTACTTTTTAATACGTTGGCAAATTGTTTTTTAGAATTGAATTGATATCTTTGATGGCAGTAAACATTTTTATGTTGGATTTTAATGTGTACATAAAGATAAAAAGGTTCATTTGATGTGTTATTAATCGAAACTACCAATGCCATTAATGATATATATTAAAACAATCTAATCTATATGAGTTCCTTATCTATGAGAGCAAGTCCAACACCTTATTTTTGGTACATGGGTGTGCATAGGTTAGAGACTAGAAATATAGTCATTATGAGGTGAATTATGTTCCATTCAATGCCTCTAAATAAATGTGATGAGATATTTTGTTTGTCTTGGATTTATTGATGACAATGATGTCAATTTCTCTTTATTTTTTAAATAAGTACATTTATTTTTGTGTTAAACATATTTATATGTCTACATGGTTATAGTTTTATTCTTGTCAAAGTAGTGTTTTATTTTATTAGAAGGTGTTAAATATTAGCATCCAATCAATGTAATATTTTTCCTCTATAAAAGTTGGTTTCTTTTAAATAGAGCTTCGTGAATGGTTTATGGATATTTTCTTAGGTTTTACATAAAATTGGGTAGTGGATTTGACAAATTGATTTGTTTTGAACCACCTCCTCTTCCTCTATTTCCTATTGAGTAATTATGATTCCTATCTTTTCATTATCCTTGGTTGCCTTTATATTGTCTTGGCCTTGTACTTGGTTCATTTTTTTACTAGTCTTAGTACTTTCACTCTTTTTGTCTTTAATTTTAAGGCAAAATCCTTTTGATAACTTTCTTCAAATATGTCTCTTAGCCTTTCTTTATGGGGCACAAGATATCCATCTAGGTGATCAAACTCAATAATAGTCAAACCATTAATTTTTTAATGATAATTGCAACATGGTTCCACCTTGGTGTTAGATACCTTAACACCTGTTTCACCACAACCTCTTTATTCAACGTTTCTTCAAGTATAGTGATGTAAGAGCATCCATGGCAGACAAGATATCCTAAATCACACAAAAATAGAGTGATTGTTTCTAAGTATTTTTGTGTTGGTTCTTGGTTTTGTGTGTGTGTGTGTTTTTATATTTATTTGCATCAATTTCCATGTTATCCATTCTCTCAATGGCATGCTTTGGTTAACATTTAAAAATATTTCTTTCCTCATCATTATTATAAATTTATGTTTTCCTTAGTGTTTTAAAGACACAACTCATCTTTTAAACCTTAGAAAAGTTACAATTTTAATTATACTTTCCTAGTCCCAGATAGGTCTTAGGAAATTCAAGAATACCTTGCAGTTGTATTCATGTTTTGAAACACTGAATACGTTTTTCAAAGAGTAAAATATTATTACCTTTGATAATCATGCTTATTTAACTAATTAGGTCTTACTTTGTCTTAAAATATTCCTACACTGTTAATTGAATGTCAAATGTATGATTAGGTCTTCACTAAAGCTTTTATAATTTGATAATTTAAATTGGGAATCACTTCACCAATTTGGTTGACAGAATACAACTTAGATGATGCATTTGTAATTAGGGTCATTCTCTTAATTAGGTCATGAATGTAATGAAGGATGACTCAAGTGATTTTAAACTTTCATTTCCCAATTGGGTCTGACCAAAGTGGTTAAATCAAGCCTTTGTTAATCGAGATAATTTTACTGATTTGGTTTTAATGTTGAACAAAGGATGCACACAGTTGTAATCATAAATTGGAATTTTGAGCAGGTCTTGAGTTATCTTGAAGAGTATTCCTTTGATAATTAGGTTTGAATTTATCGATTAGATTTGTACTCCAAATTATTCTGAAAGTGGTAATCAAGGCTCATATCCCTTAAGGATTTTTGAATGTAATTTTATGTTGATCAATAGGATTCATCTTGATTTGAATATAACTAGAAAATATTGAGGAAAATCATAATGTGAACATATTATTGTCAGTCATTTTTTTTAATATAAATCACATAATGATTTGTAAGGAGTCTTTTTAGGGATATGTTAGTTGTTAATAGTTATTTGTTAGAAAAACTATTTTTCTATAGAGTAAATGGTTATTCAAACCATTGTTATATAATATAATGTTATTGTTAAAAAATATAATATTGTTGTGACTAATGCCTAAATTTTGTTTTGTGCACTTCAAGCCTTCAACTCCTTCACTCATTATAGGTTAAATCCTAACAGTGGTATTAGAGAAATTAATTCAAGACCTTTTTGTAAATTATAGTCGCCTATGATTTTGTACCAAAATTATTTTTGAGTAGCATTTTTGTGTAGGCCACATGCAACTATTGTTCATACATTCATACACTTTGCTTGCACATTATCCACAAAGTGTAGCGAAAACCATGTCCATATTTTTTAGCTACACCACCCATCTACCATTTCCTCTCTAATTCCATCCTACTCATCCTATTTGCAGTTTGCTAAGCCATCATTTTCTTTGTTTACATCCTAAAAAATTAGAACATATATATAGAGGAGTTTTTGATTTTTGGGTTGTCTATGTTTTAATTCCTTGGAACTGTTTGTTCCACGTATCTTTAAAAAAACATATATATGGAAAATTTAAAAAATTGATACATGTTAGTGAAACAAACACACACACACACACACATGCACGCACACACATGCGCGCACGCACGCGCGCGTGCGCACACACACACACACACACACACACACACACACACACACACACACACACACACACACACACACACACACACACACACACACACACACACACACACACACACACACACACACACACACACACACACACACACACCATACTCATAAGATATGGAAGATTTAATTATCTTGATCTAGATTACTTGAGAAGACAACATATGACCAAGAGAAGCTTAAATAATGCTGAAAATAACATGCCTTTGATAGAGGATGTATTGTGTAATTTATAATATGTCTCATAGTTGTAAGAGGTAGTCATTCATATCTTTTCACTCACTAGCAAAGCAACCCAACTTATTTATCTATAATTGAATCTTCCATAAATCAGAGAAATATAAATCTACATTACATTTTCACCTCAGTCCATCATCCCAATCTACATCATGGATCTCTGTCTTGGCCACTTAACTATGATCAACACCAACATTTATTGGTTCAGTGTATTTCTTGATATCCATGGTAGTCCTCTCATTTTCAATCTAAAATGACATATACAATATCCCTTCCAAGTGGTGCTATTAATTTCTCTATATTAAGTGGCAATAGAAGATCTTTTTTTAGGATTGTTTGTTTCAATTTTTTTATTAGCACTTTTTTTATATTTAATCATCTTTTGGTATTAGGTTATATATTTAATTCAAGTTTGTAAGATATGTTTAATATATTACTTTATGTTTTTCATGTTAAATTTGTTTTTATTTGGGATTTAGAATTTATGTTTTATTTTGTGATGTTCCATGGTTCATTTTAGGATATGGTTTATCCATAGATATTTTAAATTTTTATATGTTTTTGATTCAGTATTATTTTTAGGATGTGTTAATCTTAAGTCTTATTTAATTTTTTGTTTTCATTAGTTTCATTTTAGAATTATAAATTTATTTCAATTAGTAGTGTGTTTTATGATTTTTATTATGTTTTATTATTTCATTTTTAGTATGTCGAGTTGTTTTTTTATAAATAAGTCATTTTTTGGGTCATTTTTAAGGACAGTCATAGTCTTATTTTAAAAGTGTCAAAGTTTAGATTCATATTTGGTTTTTTTATGTCAAGACGTTTTTTAAATAGTGACCTTCAAATAGGCCTTAAGAGGCATGTTTTTCAACTAAGCCGTGAAAGGCAATTTTTAATAAAATAAGGTTTTTTGTAATGGAAACATTATGAGTAGAAATTGATGTCTATGTGTTCAACTTATGAGAGGGAATATTGATGAAAATCATTATGCAACATGAACATATAATTATTAGCAATTTTTTAATATAAATCACATAGTGATTTTCTAGGAGTCTTTTAGGGATAAGTTAGTTATTAATAGTTAGTTGTTAGAACAACTAACTTATTATAGACTAAATGGTTATTTGAAACATTGTTATATATTGTAATTTTACAATTGAATAAAATAATGTTGTTGATACTAACCCCTATATTGTGTTGTGCGCACTTTTAGCCTTCATCTCCACCATGCATTATGGGTTAAATCCCAATAAAAAATGCATCCATAAAGGAAAGCATCTCATACCTAGTTGTAGAATCAACTATCTTATGTGAATATTAGATAGATATATATAATAATTGGGACTCGTTTTATGAGACTCTAAAGTCTATGTAAATCCTAATGCTCACATGGGGCATTGATTATTGGGTTTGGAAAACTAATCAATTTTGATTTACTATTTTACATTCATTTTAGGAGTAGTCAATTTTTTCTATATATTTGTGTTGTAATTTGATAGAAATAATTAAACTTACAAGATTATATTCAAATATCTCAATCTTTATATAATCTATTATTCCTTAAATATTAAAATTATATAAAATATATTATATTAAATCCCATTACATCCTTGAAAACATAATATAGGTTAGTCAAAGAATGGAATGGGCCAAGGCATAAAAAAATAAGTGTTATTTCCTATGTCAAAATTTTAAATAGCCTATGATTTTATGTAATTTTCATTAATTTGTCAAACGTTTAAAGCTTTAGGTTTTGGTAAATTTATAATATTCACAACCCAGTCTTTGTTTGTAGATGTATTTTATTTTAAATACATTAATGATCAAAATTCTGAGAGGTGTGGCATATTTCATTCAAATAGGCATGGATTAACTCATGATCTTCCCTATATGTTATTTCTACTTAAGCCTTTTTTTATATCTTATCCCATAAAACTAAGAAAAAACTTATCAATGGTGTTATTTTCCATGATAGGAAGAGTCAAATTATTAGCAGTCCTTTTACCGATGTTTTTTTCTCATGCTTATTTAAAATTAAGGATCCTTATATGAATTAATATCTTACATTGATAATTTCTATAAGTATTCAACCTAAATAAATTAGTTGAGTAAAATGCAATAATATTGGAATAATATCATGCCTATGTCAAAGTGGTTGGAATGTTTCAGTTGTACGTGTATTGAGAAGTGATATGTGTTTAAATTCATAAGAATACCATTCATATTTTAAATTTCCTTTGCCACTCTTTGGTAATATTTTCTCCAATGTATTGAAAATAAGATATATTATTCAATCCCTAAACCTATATCATTATCTATAAAATTTTATGTATGGACTAAAAATCTCATCACTACTCATGTCTACTATTCTTTATATTGGTTGCCATATAAAACATATGATGGAATTTTTTTTGGATAATTGTACTTAGACATGAGGATTTTAAAAAGTTACATGGAAAATATTTTTCCTTCCTCAAGGCAAAGCAAGATTGGAAATTAGTATTTTTCATAAATAGATGACTAATTTAGGAAATTGAAAGGTCTATAGCTTAGAATTTTTTTAATTATAAATTGAATTTATATACATGTCCCATATGGCAAGAAGGTCTCAAATGGGTTGGGGTTTCAAAAAATTATCATCGATAAATCCCCATTTAAAATTCATGTAAATTTTATTACTTTATCATTTGTAAACCTTTTGAGTCTATGAAACCCTTTGTCAAGTGGGTTGGAATTGATTTTTGAAACAAGATATTTTTCAATGACCATAATTTTAAGTGGTACCCTATTTAACCCTTTTTATAAATATGGTGTTAAATGTTAAGTGGGTAGAATAGCCTATACGTAAGGAATAATAAAATTAATCTAGAGCATACCAATTAATTGAAAAAATAGATAAATGAATATTATGAATTAAAATAGTGAGATATGCTAAATATAAAAAGTACTAAATTTAAAAATTGTTCTACTAATTGAAAATCCAATGAAAAATGATAGTTAAATGGATTTATAATGTGTAGGGAGTTTTAAATTGTACATAGAAAAAGTGTTCCATATTATGATACTAAGATAGTTTTCAGATTCTAAAAATGATGTTTCTGGAGTTGTGGATGCTACTATCAACCTTGAGATACTACCTTCGATGTTATTATTATTATTTTGATGTTATTGTCTAGTAATAAATATGTGTTAGATTGTGATTGGACCAACTTCAATATTATGGGTTTTTTTCATCATTTTTTATGATGAATTCGGATATGGAACACATACTATATATTTTAATTGTGTATCAACCCCTAACTCTATACCCTTATTCACCATTGGATGTATTTGTCCAAAATGGGTTAGTGGGATCATGGTGCTAGGATGACCTCAAATACCAATATATAAATGAGCATTAACTACATATATAATACTCTAAAGAAAGACTCCAATTTATTTAGTTATACCCTATGTGTGAGATAGTGTGTGAATATTGTTGTAATATGTTATATGTAGATGCATGCAAGTATTTATCATGTAAATTGAAAATACTTCTCATGCGTTTATATTTGGATGCTTAAAACATTTTTTTATAATTGATCCTAAGACTGATATGAAAATATTGAGCAATATTGCAATAAAACTCTATTGTGAAATTGATTGAATGAGCTTGAATAGGTACTTTATTAGTATTTTTATAGATGTTTAATGAGAAGGATTAGACTTGTACTTATACCACAAATTTTAAAATATCTAAGTATAGCATTTAATAATATGAATATGATAACCCATTAGTTTTAAATGAATTTTAATCTGGATGACTTTTGATGACTAGACACTAGATGAGGATCTAGGCACAAGCATCGATGTTAGTGTCCTTCCATGGCCTATAGTGAACATAAGGATATAAAATAGGTATGGATCGGTAAATGCTAGTGAAGGATATATATATATATATATATATATATATATATATATATATATATATATATATATATATATATATATATATATATATACATACATACATACATACATACATACATACATACATATATATATATATATATATATATATATATATATATATATATATATATATATATACATACACACACACACACACACACACACACACACACACACACACACACACACACACACACACACACACACATATATATATATATATTTGATCTTTATATAGTGCACAAGTGGTCTAGGTCATCAGATTGATAGGGGTTAGACTATAAAGTAAACATTTACTCATAGTGAGATGATAAATATGAGCCTTTCAGTATTGAAAAGGTCAAAAAAATAAGGGTATACCATTGATTGATATTTATTAAATGTACAATTTATTAATATGTTATAAATATTTAGTTTTAGAGTATAAGTTCACCCATTTAATCTAGTAATGCATAAGGATGAAACTACTAGGTTAAATGAAATAAATGCATATCTAGGTGTGTAATACACACCTTGTCTTTGTTTGAGTCTACTTAGAGTGTTTGGATAGTGTATTACATGTAACTAAGAGAATTTTATAGTACAAATCAATGCATGTAATCTAAAATTTTAAATAATTGAAATGATTGAAAGGAGTACACCTATGTATCAATGAAGCCATGTTGTCCTTTTATACTTTGCTTTGGTAAATATGATTATTTATGAAGTATTGGAGATGAGAAACATTAAGAAATAAACATATAATATTTGAAGAGGGAGATTGGAAGGTATTATCTCCTCAATCTAGTATGAAAATGATTAGTAACACATCTATTTAGATCACTAAATCTAAATCTCATAACTTAGGTATGAATGTATAGTCTAGTGAGGGTGATTGATTTGATCAAATCATCCTATAAATATGGTGAGTTTTGGTTATTTAATCAACCCAAACTATAAATATTATGAGGTTAAATTATTTATTCAATTCAACATATAAAGAGAGTCAAATTCTGAAGATAAAAAAGGTTTGATCATAATAATTCATGTTGTAAAATAGTGTTTCTTAGTGATAGTAACATGTAGATATAATTGGTAGATTTAAAATTATTATTTCACTTGCATGACATAAATGTATCTAATATGTCTCAAACATAATTTTATATGTCATAAATATGAAAAATCTAGTTTCAAATCTTGTGAAAAATTGGTGCAATGTATAAGATTTTGACCCAAGTGTATATCTAAGTCATATAACTATACTTGAGAATGTGCAATTGTAGAGGTCATGTATTTGTGACATGCATCCACTAAAATCTAGGATTACTAATAAATGAGTAAGTGTGAAGGTCATGTCTCTAAAACATCCCCCTGTTAAAATATGAAAACTATGTAAATGTGGAAATCATGCATTAATGAAATGTTCCCACTAATATGCCCCCTTATGAGGCAAGAAAATAGAGTCTAGTAGTTAACTTACCTCAAAATACATAGTATAACCATATCATCTATGTATTAATAATATAGAATATATGATTTACATGTATATGTAGAGATATCAATGAAGCATTCAGTATGTGATCACATCAAGCCTTATAATTCATTATATAAATCATGGTAACATCTAGAAAGTAACAATACAAGATCAACAAAAAATCAATCAAGCATACAAGATCACTCAATTTATTGAAAAATAATGGTCTAAGGATACCTCATATAAGGGTCATGTTCAAATGATACACAATCAAATGGAAATGACATATTCAAATGTCCAATTAACATAGAATGACATATTCAAATATCTAGACAATGTACAATGGCACATGGGCCAACATGAAAGGAACATATTCAAATGTTCCTCAAGAAAGATAAAATAAATAAATGAAATATACTCAAGGAAGTGGAAATGTGATTAAATTATGTATAAATAAATAGTATAAGAATATCATACTAGTCTTTGTATATATGTGTTAGTAAAAAATATCATATAACATATTGTGAAATATATGAGGATAGATATAGACATGTGTAAGACTTAGTATATAATATCATACATGATAATGTAGAAATGATCATAAACGATATTTAACCTATACCAATTGTGATCAATAAAGAAGATGCCCCCAACATATTATATGATGCATGTAAACGCAAGGTCCAACATTTATATGTGCATATTTCATGTGTCTGTGGTATGCCTGTATCATACAAAAAGGTGCATGAAACATGTATGTGTATAGAAGTGAAATTATATGCAATATGATAACATGAAGAAAATGACAGATGTGCCAAAGAGCCAGTAAACATGGGAATGTAAAATATTTTCTTATATTTTTGAATTTTGTGAATAGTTTTGTATTTCATTTAATATTTTATTGTTTAGATTTTTGGAATAGTTTTTTTTTATATGTTTAAATATTTTAAATATTATATTTGATTAATTAAATCATTTAGATGATGGTTAAATAGGTGAAAATGATGTTTGGCATGTTTTTCTTCAGGATTTACTTGTGTAGTAGAAAGACAATCACCATCATGTGGTATGTATACCAATTTTCCATTACGGAAAATGAAATAGCTTGTTTATTTGAGTCAATTTGAGTTTCCATTTGGTATGTTTGATAGTTTCCAAATTTAAACAAATATTGAGATGTATGGGCCATAATCCAAACTTATGTTTAAACCACATAAGGACCACAAGAAACTAATATTATGATGAAACCTAAGGATTTTTTCCATCATCCTTTTTGATGTAACTATTTAATATTATAGACAATTTGTGACAAAAATATTACATTATAATGGCTTTCATTTTCTAAAATATCCATATGGATATGCCAAAAATAATCACAACCCATAAATAATGCAATTGTCAAATCTTTTTAGTATGGATGATTTTTAATTTATGTAGTTAGGATTATTTATTTAGAATGGTCATCTTAGATTGGTCTCATATTGAGTAAATTTTACAAAGGTGACATTTATATGTTAGGAATGACAGATATTTCTTTGTGATCTTCACACTTGGCAATTCATCTTCCTAAAGTGAATTTAGAATAAATATTTTATATTTGGTAGGACATATGTTAAGATCTTTGGGATATTTGAGTATGAATGAAGAATATCCATGTATATCCATATATAAGTGGCTAAATTATGTCTATTATTTATGGAATGTTATTTATTTTAATGCATAAATAAGACCTCTACTCAAAACCAATTATAAATCCAAATTTTAGGGTTGATATGGTAATGAATATGATGTATTTTTATATAGAATAACATAGTCTTCAAGGTATTTATCACCATATTGTTTGAAGTGGGGCAATGGTATAATGTAAGTATAGACAATTTATGTATATTGAAATCTAAGAATAAATATCTTCCAACTGTGAAAATGTGGTTAAGGAACCATTTGGTAAGCTATAGAACACAACCAAAGTTTCTTGTGTAAGACCTATATGGAAGGATTTTAGTAATATTTTCTCATATTTAGTCCATTTACCAAAATAATGTACATATTGATTTATATGGGTAAAGGTATATTTTTTACCAAAAAGAGAGGTTGTGTTGGCATTATAAAATCTTGTGGATAAGTATATTCTAGTACACATTTTTCAAGAGTTTGATTATGAAGAATGTTATCATTGGTATTAGCATTATAGGATGCCATTTGCATTTGGACTAAATATACCATCTTTTGAAGATCACCTATATACTCATCATACACATGTGATAATAAGTGAGAATGGTGGTATTTGGTAAAGATGTGATCATGGTTTTAATTTACCATTTATTTTGAACTTACGAATATTAAAATGATAATCATTATGAATAATAACTGTAATATCAGAATCATTAATTTTTTTAACTTTTCACAATGGCATTTCGTTTTGAAATTTAAATTCTTTTGGTAATGGTATGTATTTTAAGGATTCAACTACATTTGGTAATTATATGAAAATTGGAAGTTAGTGTAGCTTTATTAAAATAAAAAGTTTGGAATTTTATGAAATTTTTATGATGGTGAAGATTTAAAAATATAAAGAACCTTTTGTTTTGATATATTGGTTGGTTTTGGGAAGAAATACATGATATCTTTATGGACATTTTTTTATGTGTTTTTGATTAAATGAAGGAAGACTTTATTTGTTATCACTAATAAGGGGTAAATGATTTATAAATTTTAG
The DNA here is from genome assembly GCA_037957365.1 of Torreya grandis. Lineage (NCBI taxonomy): Eukaryota > Viridiplantae > Streptophyta > Pinopsida > Cupressales > Taxaceae > Torreya > Torreya grandis. The sequence continues at coordinate 277,696 of JARHVA010004577.1, read as the reverse complement.
AAGCTTGGGGAGCTGAATCAAGTTGAATGAATGAATATTCCCCTTATTATTTATTTATATATCAAGCATATTATAATTATGAATTTAGAGAAAGTTATCATGATCAAACAATGGAATATTGTGCTCATATACATCAAATGTCATTATAGGAGGTAGAGTGGCTTGATCATATTCATTAATATTTATCAACTCATCTCTTGGTGTGGTGGTGGCATGGACCTTGTCAGAGGGATGGTAGCTATCACTATCCAAAAATTAAAGAGGAAACTTTATAAAATTTAGAAGATAAGAGTAGTCAATTTCCACTCCTATGTGTATAGAAAGTTGGATAGTTTATTAACCATAGGCATAAAAATAATAAATATCATCCATGAGGAGTGAAATACAAAATTAAAATATTAGGGAGGAAATGGAAACAAGAATTAGCTATATTATGTTGATGTGATAAGCAGATTCATAGGTTGGGTTCACTAAATGTTTAACCTTTTTTTTAAATATGGTGCTAAAGGTTAAGAGTGTAGAATATTATATCCAAAAAGATGAAAAAAACTATTCTAAACTAGGTAAATTATTTAAAAATTTAGATAAATGAATATTTGAAATTAAAATAATGACATGTCCTAAATAAATAAAGTACCAAATTTGAAATATGTTCTATTGATTAAAATGCCAAGGATAAATGATACTTAGCTAGATTTATAATGGACATGAGGATCTAATGGGTGCATAGGTAAAAGTGTGCCAGATAAGGATTTTGAAATTGTTATTAGATTTTATAAATGATGATTTTAGATCTATGCACACTACCACCAACCTTTGGGAACTATTATCAATGTTACTATTTGTTTCATGATGCTAATGTCTAGTACATAACATGTGTTTGATTATGATGTCACTAAATTTATTTTTATCAAATTTTTTATCCCCTTTCAACTGATGTTTTCAAATCCAAAACACATGTTTTATATGTTTTTTAATGGATCAAATGGTAGATATTTACCCTTCTTCACCCCTGGGATGTTTTTACCAAAAATGAGTTAATGTGATCACAGTGTCAATCTAACCTCAAACATCCCTTTGTCAATGATCATTACCTACATATCCAATACTCCAAAGAGGGCCTTAGAGTTATCTAGTTCTCCCCTATATATGGGAGTGTGTGTAACACATGGTGTAATATGTTATATGTAGATAGATGCATACAATTATCTAAATTATGACTAGAAAATATATAGCTCATGGGATACTCTTTGGATGCCTTATACCTTGTGCATGACCCCTCTTATCCCTTATATGCCAATATGGAGGAATAGGGTAGTAACAATAAGTTGTGAAATTGATTTAGTGGTCTTGAATAGTTATTTTCTTGATATTTTTATATCAATTAATGTGAAGGATTTGAATTATATTTACACCACACCTCTTTAAAATATATCACAGTTGGGTTCAATAATACAAATAGGTTAACCCATAGGTTTCAAATAATATTTAGTTAGGACGCCTTTTGAGGATTATACACTATGTTTTTTTATGAATGGAAACTATATAAGGATATAGGTTCTATAATAAATGCTAATGTCCCTCTATGGTTATTAGTGTCTATAAGGCTATAAAAAAGGTATGGAAATATAATAAACTTTAAATGATATATACAAGTTTTGAGATTTACATCATGTACACATGGTCTAGGACATCAGAATAATAATGTTAATACTATAATATAAGTATTTAGGACTAATGAAATGGTGAATGTGATCATTTCCATAGTGGGAAAGTGTATAATTGAAGGATAGATCCTTGACTGGAATTTTTAAAACATATGAGACTAAGATCCTATAGATACATAGTTTTAGTGCCTACATTTCCATTATTAATAACATAAATCTATTTTTGGATAAAATTAATAGAATTAACGTAGATTTCAAAATGAAATTCAAAGTATTAAGATTATTTTCTATTAGAGGTATTATAATTGTTTTCATACTTGATAGAAGAAGTGAAAGCTTCACTTTATTGATTTGTCTTTCATTTTTTGTATTCATGATCTCATATCTAATGTTATACATTAAAATTTAGGGATTCAACCATTATCACTTTTGTCAAAATAATTTGGTTGGAAATTTGATACATTATTCAAAATTAATCTCCTTTCTTAATATATAAATAATTCTTATCTCATTTGACTATGCCTTTGACAAACTTAATAATGGGTGGGGTTTGAATTATTCATTTAAGACTTGGATTTTTCACCTCGGATGCATTTGGGAATTCAATCTTGCATTTATGATAAAATATATTTAGGATAATAATTGCATCAATATATGGAAATTATTAATCCAAAATATCCTACATGTGATAGGCTAGAGATATTCAAGCATCTCTTATAAAATTTTGATTCCATGTACTGTGCTTATAAGTGGGATAAATTTGTTTGATTTTTTATAATCCGAAATCCATCACTTAGAAGATTAATATTTTAGGGTACTTTAGTTAATGAAAAATTTATGTTTATTTTTGTTTTTATAGGATATTTATTATTTCATTTATTAATTAAATGGATAATTCCTACACATTTAGCTTCAAATTGCTTAGGTTATTCTTTAGTCAACAATAGTGAGGTGTAACTTATTTTAGCTAATTAGTTGTTACATAATTATTCAACAATAGTATATCAACAGTTAACTCCATGATTCTAG
>JARHVA010004577.1:262500-267500 GCA_037957365.1 Torreya grandis | reverse complement strand
GCATTAACATTGTTTCCATATCAAGTTTTGTTATTTTCTTTTATTTAACTCAACCCAAGAGCAACATTGCCACCATTCATTTTATTGCATTTGTTTCAACTCAAGTGGAACCACATTCCATTTCATTCAAGGATTTTAATGGACTCAGAAAGCCCCTCTATGCTTTTAATAGACTACAAATGTGTTTCTCTCCATGTCTGTAAATCGACGGGAATCACCCTACATAGGAAGAGGTCCACTTTCTTCAGAAGGGGGTAATTTATGTTGTACTGAGTGGGGATTTTGATTGATTCTTATAAGGAGAATAAGAATAGGCATTCTATAGGGAGGCCTTATTTGTTGTAGTAAAGGCATCAAGTAGCTCATACTGAAATAAGAAGAAGCTTGGTTTCCTTTCAGGTAATATTTTAATAAACATAAAGGACATTATCCACTCAATAAATATTTTTAATCTGTGTAATATTTTTTAATATATTTAGAAATATTGTATTTCACTTCATAAATACACTTCCATACACTACTGATATTTTATGTATAAAACAAAAGCATTCCTTATTAGAAGACAAGTCTGTGAAGGGTTTCCAATTTCAAAAGAGAGTTCCCTAGTGAGCAAGTGTATTTTATTATTCTTTTTTGTACAAAAATCAAATAAAAAAACATAACATTTAGTCTCACTTTATTCATATGGATTAATAATTATGTCTGAAATAAAACCATAATAAATAAATTAGAAATATTCAAACCAAACCAAAATACATAAATTACAAATATCTAAACTATTAGGTCAAAATCCTTTATTTTAAAAAAGAGTAAATAAATTATAAATACTTGAATGTATGATCAAAATCATTTTTTTAAATTCTCAGGTGATATGCAAAGCAAAGAGACATCTCCAATTTATCCAAAAAAATATATAAGAAATAGGGTAATGCAAGGCATGACACATTGGCCAGGACATATGCCCACATGTCACATGTATCTATGCCACGGACTAGCTTAACCAGCAACTGATCTGTCAATCGTGTGTCAACATTGAATTTATCTTAAAAAGCATATTTGTTTCCTTGTTTCATATGAGATGAATCTATGGGCTTCGCCCATTGTATAAACCTTAGGCATAATTACTACACTCTCAGGGTAAGTCCTCTCTCTCTCTCTCTCTCTCTCTCTCTCTCTCTCTCTCTCTCTCTCTCTCTCTCTCTCTCTCTCTCTCTCTCTCTCTCTCTCTCTCTCTCTCATTTCGCAAATGGTTTCCCTTTTCATTGATACATAACATCAACAGCCAAATACTATTTTTAATTTTGACATTTTTGTTTCTTGCAATTTTACAATGTTGCTATGCCATGTAATTGAGAAAGTCTTGCTTTGTATTATATATAATCAATTGGATTTACATATGGTTAGTGATTTTTTGCAGCCAATTTATCTATATCAATTGTCACTGTGTTAGCTTGTTAGTATACATTATAATGATACAAACCTTAGTTATAATTTTTTTGGTGGTTTCTTTCAAAAAATTTAACTACAAACAAAATACATATGAAAGCTTCTCAAGATACAATATTCTTTTATAAAAAAAATATTATATTTTATGTACAATTAATAAAGTCAAATAATTTTTTTTTTTTTTTCTATTTTTATTATTACATTCTTAAGACGTTAAAATTTTCATTAATTAGATGAAACATATTTTATTTCATAAAACATATCAATGATTCCTTAAATTTATAATACACTATAAATTTAGTTTTAAAAATTATATTAATTGACCATATTTCCTATACTCTTGCCTAGACATTTACTACCAAAACATTATAAGTAGTAGTTATTTCATAGCTTTTATTTATCTTGATAACAAAAATATTTTATCTTACTTTAAAAGCGAAACCATTGATCATTTATCCAAGTTTTTTTTAATATTATTTAAAAAAAAATTATTGCCCTGGTTTTTAAAAAAAATATTATACTCTTCACTAAAATTCGTTTTCCAAAGTTCTTCAATATTACAACATAAATTTACATTGCATCATAAAACAGAATATATAATATATATGTACCCCATCATATATACATCGAAAGAGAAAGATACGTCACCCCAGCGAAAGTTGACAAAGGCTAACGTTCTTCTAGATACATCAATGATACATCAAAAAGCAAATGTTATCCCTTATAAATACGTCAAAAGGCAACTGTTATCTCTTATAAATTCGTCAAAAGGCAACTGTTATCCCTCATAAATTCGTCAAAAGAGAAAGATACGTCAAAAGAGAAAGAAACGTCACCGGCACGTAAGAATGTGGAAAATATTAATAAATTATAGAGATGAGGTTCAGAACGCAACTGTTATCCCTTATAAATACGTCCACCAAACACATCAAATTTCTGACCACAGCGTTTCCATGTTTTGTGAGAGAAAGAGAGAAGAGGCAACCATGAGCGTACCAGATGACGAAGCCACCATGTTGAAAACAATGCACGATTATTTGCTCGGGGACGATTACTCCCCCGATAATACCACAAATGCGCCGGAGCAACAATATTCTGCCATTGCAACACATGGAGAATTTTCCAACCCCTCCACTCTTGTTGCTTCTGATAACGCATCGAAGGAGGCTGCAAATACTGAGCTGAACACCGCTATGGCGTTAAAGGGGACTGAAAAAACAGAAGAGGCGGAAACGTTGAATAAAGACGGAGAAAAACATTATAGAGGAGTGAGGCTCATTAAGGGTCGAGGAAAATATGCTGCAGAGATTCGAAACCCCGACAAGAAAGGTTCCAGAATTTGGCTGGGAACGTTCAACACACCCGAAGCAGCTGCTGCGGCATATGACCGTGGAGCTTTCAGCATGCGCGGTTCAAGAGCTATGCTCAATTTCCCCCTCAACGTTTAGTCCGGATGTTACGTGGATCCCCATTCTCAGTCTTCCTCTTCTTATACTCCGTTAAACATACCAAATAAACGGAGCAGAAAAAGAAAAAATGAAGCAGAGATATCCGAGTGATAATCCATAGCGTAATGAAAAAATGTCCACAAGCTTGCATCATAATCATGATTATAATAAATACTTCTTGCAGGCGTATGTATGTAATGCTTACTAAATATTTTATATACAACAATATAGTCTGATTTTGTTTAATTTTTTTTCGATTTCGTAACACGTCATTAAAATTTCAGTAATAATACATTCACTCAATTTTTAACTACAAACGCACATATTTCTATAAATATTAGATCCGCCAAAAAGAACATAAAATTAGTTAATATTTATAAATCATAATGGTTGTTTTCATTTTTATAACAAAATTATACAGATACAGAAGTATGAATATATATTAATCAATCAAAAAAGAGAAAATATATAAATAGCTACAGTACATTTATGGTCCCTTGATATTTATTACTTGAAATCTATATCCACTAAAAATATAATAATATCATAAATGTAGTATTATATAAATATCTGGAAAATTATATATATATATATATATATACATATATATATATATACACATATATATAAAATTTTCCAGATATTTATATAATACTACATTTGGTAAAATATGTTAAGAAATTACAGAATCTATAATAATAGATGAATAAAAGAATGTAACATGAGAGATAATTAAATAAATAAAATACTCAACATGTATGAGAAAAAACACAAAATTTACATGATAAAATTTTAGTAAGTTAAGGAAATATTTACGGTGCAAGATATTAAATTTTATTATTTCCAAGATGAATGTGTTATATGTGAACTCGTTGTGTAAATTACATGCGAACTCTACAAAGATAAATATTGCTAATTGGTAAAGTACCATTAGGATTCCTCTTCTTAAAAATAGAGTGAAAAAACACTAATAAGACTTTCCTTCTAAAAATAGAATCTGATGGAATTCATCTTCGTAGAAACAGGGGTTCAACTCGTTATTTTTTTTGCTCTTTCAAAGAATGTAAGGTTGGCTTGTTCCTACTATGTTTTTCATTTTCTAGTATTTGAGAGCCAAAGAGAAACTCTTTAAAATTATCCCATAATAAAAGAAACCTGTTTTTAAAATCTACATGTTACTCATTTTTTAAACTAGATTCAATGGTCTATTTTATAGACAATGAAATAGAAGTTACCCCAGGATCTTCATTATCTATTTTGGTGCCTTTCAAAGATTCTATGAAACCATTACCTCTTCATCATCATATTTGTACCTAAAATTACAAAATGATTAGAATTAAACCCATGTTAAACATCATCCTTCTTAGTCAATGAATATTAATGGGCTTTTCCCATTATTTCCAATTTATTGAAATTCCTCTAATTCAAGATTTATTTCCAACTTCTTGAAAACATTTTTTTTTCAAATTTATTTTAGTGATTTTCTAACAGGAAAATCATGATCCATATGTACATGGGTACCCCACATCCAGCACTATAAGAAATTACTTTCATAGTCAACATCTTTCTCAAATACATCTCCTTTTGGATATTTTAACCATAGTATTTTAGAAAGGGGTTTACTCACATCCATTTGAACACATATATTAACATAAATAATAATTTTTTGCTATAAGTTTCAATTCAAAACTACATAATTTATCCAAAGTAGTTACCCATCTGATTAGGAGTGGTGTTTGCTTTCAAATGTTTAGGAAAATTAAATATGCTTACCCAAACTGAGGCAACCTTTAAATCATCTTAATTGAAATCAAAACTAAGGTTCCATGGTGTCATGAATAGACTCGATCTACCAAAAAAACTATGGTCCCTATTTGAATACTTGAGCTCTGTCTTATTTAGAAGTGAATACAATAATGAAGAATCATCTTGACCTATAACAAATATCCTCTTCTCCTATTATTTTCTAATTCCCTGAGACCTAAGAGCACAAAACCTAATCACATGGTTGTCAAACCACAAACTTAAAAATCAATGCCAATTTGGACTCGATAATTATTTCTTGTTTCAATTCATTATGGTTGAAGGTAATAATGTATTCTTGAT
>JARHVA010004577.1:225000-257500 GCA_037957365.1 Torreya grandis | reverse complement strand
CCAGCTTTAAGGAGTGTTGCACTTTTGCAACAAATAAGATTACTTTGTATTTGTATCTGAAATATGTCTTCCATCATAATCTAGTGTAGCCTATACTCTTAAGTTTTTGAATATTTAATTAATTTCAATTGATGGGTTTTTTCATTGAAGCATGCATTGTTTATTTTTTTTCTAAACATTTTTTATTGTTTCTTTGTAAAAGCTTCCACCAGGTTTAAAGTTGTTGTTTATTATTTTTAGGTGTTTCTTTAAGCAATTTTTTTCTTCTATTTATCGAGGCATTGTGTAATAATTTTAATTATCTGAAAAAGGTTAATACAAGCCAAAGTTTTCTAATTGTATAAGTTTTTTTCTAAGTCTGATTTTAATCTTCGGTTTGGTATCAGAGCCATCTAGGTCAAAAAAACACATAGCTAGCTGAATAGTGTGGAAAAAGTGCAGCCAACAGAGTGCTAGCTTAGAAAAAGAACTAAGTTAGTGTATGGAGTAACAAAATCTTAGCAAAAGGTAGATCCTGTAGGCTAGCCACTACCAAAGAAGTTGTATAAATTAGAATAATAAAAGGGCATATGGTATTCTATAAATAATGTATCGAGGAAACACTAAGGTAAAAGTGGATAAATTATAACCTCTAAAGAGAAGTTTTGAGAATATGCAAATAAAAGATTCAGAATCTGTAGACTAGTTTTTAAGTTAAGTCATGAACATAGTTAATCAAATTAGATCATATGGAGAGTAAATACCTAATCACAAGGTTGTGAAAATTTTATCAGGAGTTTACCTTGTAAGTTTGATTTTGTTGTTTCTTATATTGAAGAATATAAATATCTAACATAACTATCCATAAATGAGTTTATGGGGTCTCTATTATCTCATAAATCTAGAATGAATAGAATACTTCTTCCTCTTTAGAAAATGCTTTTAAATCACATGTTTCATTTAGTAGAGGTAGAGAAAGAGGAAGGTTAATCTTGAGAGGTAGAGGCATAAATAATAAGCAAAGAGACAAAAGTAGTTCAAATCAAGGTGAAAGGACAAATCAAAATTTCAATACTCATAGTTCCAAAGGGCAACTAATATTATCAGCATTTTCAAAGGTATGATAAATCCAATGTTCAGTGTCATTATTTCGAGAGGTTTGGTCATTATGCATATGAGTGTTAGAAAAAATGAACAAATGAGGGTAAACAAAATAATTTTTTTTATTATATCTAAAACTAATTTTGATTCATTATTCATTACATTTCATTTTTCTCAAGAGAGTTCTCATGATATTTAGTTATTAGATAGTGGATGCAGTAATCATATGAGAGGAAATAGAGATTTTTTGCAAGTTTAGATAGTTATATGAAGTTAGAAGTCAATCTAGGTAATGATAATAAAGTATTAGTGATTGGTAAAGGTGCGATTAACATTTTCATCAAAAATGGTGAAAAAAATTATATTTTAGATGTTTATTTTATCTGAAGTTTGAAGCATAATCTCATGAGTGTTGGGTAGCTTGTGAAAAAAAGTTACATAGTATCATTTAAAGATAATGTGTGCACTAGAATCAATAGATTTCCAAGTGACAAGTTGCTTGCAAAGATTGAGATGATTAGGAATAGAATGTTCTCACATCGAATCAAGAGTGAAAAGTCAAGCCAAGAAGAGCTCGAGAAAAATTACAAAGAAGCATATTTAGATTCAACATGGTTATAACATCTAAGGTATGGACATCTTCATTTTATAGGTTTGATTTTATTTCATAAGAAGCAGATGGTAAGAGGATTACCACCAATTGAGAATCCATTGAGTTTATCTGAGAGTTGTATTTTGAGAAAATAACATAGGGAATGTATTCAAATATGAGTGTCTTACAGATCAGAGGCACAATTAGAGATTGTTTGAACTAATATATGTGGATTTATGTAAACTCCAACATTAGGAGGGCGTTTATATTTTCTAACATTCATTGATGATTTTAGCAGGAAAACTTGGATATATTTTCTCAAGCAAAAGTTTGAAGACTTTTAAATATTCAATTAGTTCAAAGGAATGGCTAAAAAATAGAGTAGACTATACATCAAGGTACTCAGGTCAGATAGAGGTGGTGGATACACTTCAAATGAGTTTCTAGATTTTTTAAAAAAACATGAAATTAAGAAATAGTTTACTAAAAGATACAAAACATATCAAAATGATGTTTAGATAAGAATAACAAAATAATCATAGATATGGCTAGGAACATGTTGAATGCTAACCACTTATCTAATGAATACTTTACAGAAGCAGTTGCATATGCAGTTTATATTCTAAACAAATGTTCTACAAAGAGTGTCAAGGATACAATTCCACATGAATCATGGAGTGATAGGAAGCATAATGTATCTCACTCAATAATATTTTGATATGGCATATGCACATGTGCCATAATAAACAAGAAGAAAGCTAGATGATAGAGGTGAAAAATATACCTTTATTGGTTATAATGAGTAGTCAAAATCATACAAGTTGTATAATCCCATTACCAAGAAGGTAATTATTAGTATAAATGTTGAATTCAAGGAAGATGAATCTTGGGATGAAAGTATTGATATAATAATTAAAGTTGAAGCAAAAACTTCTCAAGAAGAAGAAGAATCAATATAACAAGTTGTGTAAGGTGGTCAGCCAATTTCACAAGCAATAAGTACTCCAACAATAAATGTACTAGAAGCTAATTTAGGAGACCTAAGAATACCATGAAATTTTGTTCCATGTAAGACATTAGTGCACGCATGTCCCAATTCATAAGAAAATAATAAATCAAATCCTAAACTTTTATCATCAAGATAATGGTACAAAGGTAAGAAAATAATAAGCTTAAAATAAATTTATGATTGAGGAGAAAAAAATTTAGATTTACATTCAAATTTTGCTTTATTAGCTCGTGATCTTATATATTTTGAAGAACTAGCTAAGGAAGATCATTGGATCAAGGCTATGACATAATTTTAGTATTTTATATGTTAAATAAGTTCATTGTATAAATTAAGGGGGAGTGTTGCAGTCTTGAATTAGTTTTAACTGATGATTTTTTTCGTTAAAGTGTGGATTATTTCTTTATTTTAGGTAATTTTTATTTTTTGTTTGTAAAATATTTCATTAGCTTTAAAACTGTTGTTTATTCTTTCAAGAAGTTTCTTTAAACCATTTTTGTCCTCTATTTATTGAGTCGTTGTGTAATGTTTTTAATTATCAAAAAAGCTTAATACAAGGCAAAGCTTTCTAGTTGTCTGAGTTTTCTTCTACTTATAATTTTAATCTTCAGTTATCTTAAGTACTTCATTCTAATTACTTTACAAAAAGAGAGTTAAGCCTACAGATAATTACTTGTTGGTTTTGTTAAGATGGCATTTTTGGCCGATTGTAGTTGTTTGTCTACGTATAGTTTTATTTCAATATAATTTTATTTTCCTTCCTTATAGAAGAAGATTATATCGACTTTTTGATATTCTCCACAATTCCTCTAATTTTATGTTTAGATTCATATTCAAAAGAATCTAATGAATTATTAACATAATGATTTCATCATTTCAAATTTTCTTGATATCTCAGTCTGATTTGCACTCTAGATTCATACACAAATCAAAAAATAAAAAGAAAAAAATCATCATCATCATCATCATCATCATCATCATCATCATCACTAGTTTTTGCTAACAGTTGATTATGTCAAAGCAATCTTCTTCATATATTAGTATGTTTTTGTTTCAATGTTAGACAACTTGAGTTTCTATGTATGGCATGCACCTTATATTTTGATTTTGTTTGCATATCCTCAAATTTAGATATATGTATTTTTCATAGTAACTCCCATGTACAGCATGAAGAAGAATAAGATTATGAGATTCTAAACATTTTTTTAACAAAGCAAAATAAATCTTTCATGGTTTGGAATATCATAACTCTATTCACATCTTTTTGATAATATCTTGAATTATATTAAATAGTGTATATTTTATACATTTTAAGTTATATATTTTCATTATCTACACTGCATAATTCACAAGAAGATGCTAGCGGATCTGTTATATAGTTTTGTGCCTCACCTCATACTCAGAATCAAAATCAACTAATTCATAATATGAAGTTTGTTACAAAAGAGTTACATTTGCCCTCTTTTAACTTCATGCGAAAATGCTCATGCACTGCATCATCTAGAGCAAATTCATCTCTATGGATGGAATGTTTTTACAAATATTATACATTAAAATATCTTCTAACTTTGTAATTAAAATATTCATTTAAGGAAAAAGTGTCTTGATAAATGTAGTTACATATTACTATAGATTGTAGTATGTAGAATAGGTCAAGTGTTTTCTATCCCTCCTTGGTTTTTAAATTTATAGTTATAAATAATGCAAATGGTTTCCTCTTTCATTGATACTTAACATAAACATTCAAATGCTATTTTAAATTTTGACATTTTTGTTTCTTGGAATTTTACAATGTTGCTATGGAAAATAATTTAGAAAGTCTTGATTTGTACTATATATGATCATTTGGATCTACATATGGGTTGTGATTTTTTGCAGCCAACGCAGTTATATCAATTGTTAACCTCTTAACTTGTTAGCTTACGATATAATGATACTGACTTTAATTATAATTTTATTCAAGATTTCTTTCAAAACATTTAATTACAAATAAAATACGCATATGAAAACTTTTCAAAATACAATGTTATTTTATAAAAAAGTAATATATTTTATGTACAAATAGCTTATTTAAAAACTAATTTGTAATAATTTTTTAAAAATATCTATTTATAATAAAGTCAAATAATATTTATACTTTTGTTTTAATATTACATTCTTAAAACTTTTGAGATTTTGTTAATTACATGAAACATGCTTTACTACATAAAATACAACAATGATTCCCTGGATTTATAATGTGCCATAATTCTGATCTTAAAATTTGTATTAATTGACCTTGTTTTTAATGTTCTTGTCTAGACCACTACTAAAACTTTACAACTACTAACCATTTTATAACTCTTATTTATTTAATAACAAAAATAATTTATATTATTATAAAAAGCAAACCAAATAATCATTTGGCCATGTCTTTTTGAATAATTTAAAAAAAAAATTATTGCCCTTACTTAAAAAAACAATATTATACTCCTTTTCCCTCGAAATTCATTTTTAACAGTTTTTCAATATTACAACATAAATTTATTTTGCGTCTTAAAACAGAATAAATAGTATATACGTACCCCAGCGTAAGGTTTCCATCGTATATACGTACCCCGGGCGTAAGTTCCCAGAGGCTAACGTCCTTATAGATCCTACTCGGAACTGCGTTTTCCGCTTGAATAACTTTTGTTAGAAACGGAAAGTGAACGCGATTCCGAAGGTAGCCGCCGAAGAAATGTCAAACGAAACAGATACGTCACCGGCACGTAAGAAAGTGAAAATTATTAATAAATTATAGAGACTAGGTTCAAAACGCGAAATATGATACATAAGTACGACATAAGCGTTATCCCTTATAAATACCTCCAACAAATACATCAGAATTCTCACCAAAGCGTTTCAATGTTTAGTGAGAAAGAGAGCAGAGGCAACAGTTGACGAAGCTACCGTGTTGAAAACCACAAGTGCAACAATATTTTGCCACTGCAACACAGGGAGAATGTCCCACCGCCTCCACTCTTCATGCTTCTGATAACGCATCGAAGGAGGCTGCAAATAGCGAGCTGGACACCGCTATGGCATTAAAGGGGACTGAAAAACGAGAGGCGGAAACGTTGAATAAAGAGAGAGAATAAAATTATAGAGGTGTGAGGCTCATTAAGGGTCGAGGAAAATATGCTGCAGAGATTCAAAACCCCGACAAGAAAGATTCCAGAATTTGGGTGGGAACCTTCAAGACACCCGAAGCAGCTGGTCCGGCATATGACCGTGCGGCTTCAGTATGCGCGGTTGAGACTGGATGTTACGTGGATCCGCATTCTCAGTCTCCCGCTTCTTACACTCCATTAAACATATCAAGTAAACGGAGCAGAAAATGAAAAAATGAAGCAGAGATATCTGAGTGATAGGTCCAGATAATCTATAGCGTATTGAAAAAATGTCCAGAACCTTGCATCATAATTACAATTGTAATAAATATTTCTCGGAGGCGTACGTATGTAATGCATAATAAATATTAGATCCGCCAAAAATAACACAAACATTCCCTAAACCATTTTAATGTCTATTTGTATAGTTAATACTTCTAAATTATAGTCATTTGTTTTATACTCGTAGCAAATATATATTATATATATGTGTGGGGATATATATTAATTAATCCAAAAAAAGATGGAGTTAAAAGTATATAAATAACTTCAGTAAATATATGGTCCCTTGATATTTATTACTTAAAATTTATATTCATAAAAAAATATAATAATATTATAAATGTAATAGTATATAAATATTTGGAAAATAATATATATATATGATAATTTGATAAAATATTAATTACCATAATATTTCCAGTTGATAACTAATAGCTTTTTTTTAAAACATTGATAAAGATTTATGTGTATAATTTTTTCAGGATTTTTATTATATTGACCATCTAACTCCATTTCATTACGTGGAGGATATTCTTTTATATACTTTTAAATATTTGGGGAAGAAAAGTATAAAATGTTTTCTTTAAGATTTAGTTTTTAATTAAACGGTTTTATATTAAGAGTTATTGTCTTTAAAATTTTGGATAGAGTAGTTCTATGCATTATAAAAAAGTTAAAAAAATGTTTACAAAATATCTGCACCTTAAAATAAGAAGTAACTACTATTAAAAAACAAAGTTTGAAAAATGTGAATTGCAGGGAGGTGAAGATTTGCACGACTAATATTTTTTGGTTGTCAATTATAAATTTACATCCAATTAAATCTATTTCTTTTTTTTTAAACATATATTATACAAATTTTAAAAAATATAAAACAAATAATAAAAACATATTCCGATAATTTTTCCGCACCTACCTAACCATTATTAAGTATAGACATTTATCCCTAATTTTATTTCCTTTGCTTAGTCCGTCTGTGTTGCATATCATTTGGGGTCGTATTTATTTATTAATAAACTCATATCCAGATGGCAACAATTGGATCTTTGAAGAGAGATGTTTCTGCTGATTTTCTATCAAGTACTAATACTTTAAAAAGAAAACCATAAAATTAGACTGAATTCGGAGGCATGTAATCTTATACATCGGTAGGGAAAAATTAAATATTTGATAGTCAAATGGGAGAGACAAGGAAAAATCTTGATTCTACCCACATGCTATGAACCACACTTTCATACAAAAACCTGATCTAATGTGATATCTGAAAAATAACGAATAACAGAAAATTAAATAAAGAAAACAATCTCATAAACTAAAACCCATAAAATATCATGCCCTCTGAAATCAGTAGATGGAAACCCATAAAACCTCCACCCAAATACATGGAACCATACAAACAGGAAAAAATTGCCAACTTATATATAAACCAATACTCATGTTCGTGCATCCAACATAAAATCTAGAGGTCAAGATATTAAATAGATCAATAAAAAAGAAGATGAACTAAAAAAAAAAGATCTGATCAAATTGAGTACTTGTTACCTGGTATTTCTGTTGGATTTTTATTAAAGAAGTGTGTGATATGCGGCCCTGCAAGCATCAATCCTTGCTTTTGTCACCACCCAGATTGCCTAAATCGAGTAACATTTCATTTTCTTTCTTTTGGTTCCGTGTCACCGCAGGATAGATTATTAGGTGCTCCATATCATGGAAAAGCTACCTTAATAACAAACAATCTGTTTTTAGCTCTTTACTGGAGAATTTTGGCATGGACAGAAGAAAGGGTTGGATTATATTTCCATAAAGTATTTCAAATTGAAATCTCTACACTGCTTCCTATATAAACCAATGTGGTATAAACGATACCTGGTTCTTTTTAAAATGTTTTTTATTAAATCATTTTATTGATTGGTTATGTTTATTATATGTTTCTTTTTGATATATTTTATCTAATTTTACTTGTGCATAATTTGAAACAAAGCAAAGCTTACAAGACCAAAATAAAATATTTAATTTGAGTTTTTTATATCAATATTTATATTGAATTTACCTTTATTCATTTATTCATGTGTTTTATTTGAATGCTATCTGCTTACATATATCAATAATTGTATTCTCATGTTATTATGAACAACTTGTCAAAAATGTATTGATTAAAAATAATTGAGATGAGTGTCAGCAAAAAATTAAAGAATCTACAAGTTTAATTTATGGTTTATGTATATTGATTTATTAAAAAATATAATGTTTGAAATCATGAAAAAATAAAATCATGATTTTGTAGACTTAAATTTATTGTTTTTTAAAAAAAAAATAAAAAAATAGCATCATTTATCAACAATAAAATTGAGATTAAAAAATTGCTCATCACATTCATTTATTACATGCCCAATGTTTGGGTTATGTGCATCAAGCTATAAAAATGAATCGTTAAACTTGTTGTAATAGATGAAGATTTTATATATAGGTTTTTTTCAATGATATTAATCATATGAATGGTGAGTTATCAAAATGAATTACAATACTTTTTTCATAGATGAAGAGCCCATATCATAAAAAATAGTATTAATAAATTTTGGTGAATCTACTAGTGATCCCCATGCATTGTGGCACGACCACAATGGAGATTGAAAATAGATTTTAGATAGTTTTTAATGTCGTTGTGGGTTTTTGATAGATGTGAGTGGATGGAAAAATGGACAACACCACAAATTATAACCAAAAATTGTTTCCAAGTTTATGGTTCTCACCTTTGAAAACATATGATTTTTTTGGTTACGAGGATAGATATAACCAATAAATCTTGCACATGCAATGGGGCTAATTATTGTATAAAAGATCAATTTCATCATAGTAAGTGCACCCCTATCAACATAATTAATATTTCTAATAATTAAAACAAAACATCATTGATAGTGTATTGAAAAAATACATTCTATATGCAAGCTCATCATTTATGAGAGCAAATTCATAATGTGTACTCATTTAAATTAATTTTTAAGTTGACCATTAATATTTAAAATGAGTTTTAGGCAATTTTTTCATATCATTATGGGTAATATTTTTTACATGCTCATCATCGACATAAAATTAAAAAAAAATGGTGTTGATTAAATATAGTACCCTATTGACCTTGTGTGTCTTTCACCTAGTTAATTATGGACCAAAAATGACAAATAATTTAAAAAAATAGATCTATGCCTCACATTCATGTAAACCGATCATTCACACATCAACAACAGAGGTGACTATAATATTGAATATTATTTGTTGCATACCCATATATTGGTCATGCAAATATACAATGATACAACTTTTTAAAATATTTTGACATGTTTTGTGGTGGAAATAATGTAGGGATATTTTTGTGTATCCTTATGGTATAAAATGTCATTTTTTTATTGTTGAGAGTTATAAACATTTAAGATATTTATTCTATTTGTATTTATGTAAGAGTAGATTATAGGTTTGACATTGATATGAATCTTTTAAAAATAATTAGTGACCTTTTTCCTTCCTTATTTATGACCTATTTGATCATGGGCCAAGATAACTATGATAAACCCTTTTTCAACTATGTTCCCATCTTAGAGAATTAATAAGTCATTTCAAATTTTACACATCTTGATCTTGTAAATTTTTCCTTACCACCAAATGGTAGAGATAACTGCAAACAAAAAAATTATAATTACTACAAGGAAAGATTATACCATTGAGAATTCAAACCTACATGACAATTAAAACACATGATGACATCAAAAAAATTACATAACCAAAAACTAGTATATCAAGAGATAAACCTTCAATATCACATTGAATAAATAAATCAAATCTTTTGCTAGGAACAATCCATATAAATAACTAATAACTTTTACTTTCCATCAAAATGATATATAAAACTATACACACATATTTTTCACCGCTAATGATTCAAATAAATAAATAAAAGAGCTCAAAATGAATACATGCCTAAAATATGTTAGAATAGGCTAGTAGGTGATCTTTTGGTAGAGTGAGCACACAAGTATTTTAAAACAATAATGACCTTATCTGTATTCATAAAAATGCAAGAAGATGTGCAATAATTTCCTTCTATATTAAATTCCTTACTAATTATTTGCATTGCACTAATTTTGATTAATTATAATAGCATGGTGAAGAAGAATATAAAGGAGTAGGGGAAGTTAACTCACTAGAGAATGATTGTCGATGTGAATGGAAATCTAGCTCTGAATGTGCATAAAAGGTGATGTAGGGGCCAAATATACAGTCTACATGAAGTGAAAAATGGATCTAGTCATAATGTTTTCTTCTTAGATGGGCTCATAACATGTAAAGACAACATCATCATGTAAATGCAGTGTTCTAAAAATAATTTTTTAGAACAAAAAATGTAGTCCTTTATAAGAGGTCGATTCAGTTCTAAGTGTGTTGAAGGTGATGTGGAGATAGTAGAACCCCTCAAGAGCCATTTGAGAAAAAAATATAGACCTTAATACAAATATAACTTACCAGGTGGTCAATCCAAGGAAATTTAAAATTGATATGATGTTGTGGAAAGTAAGTCTCTGAGAAGAGAAGATGAGCAATGAACTATTTATAAAATCCAACCTTTATTTGTAGTCATTATGTTAGAAGCCATGTTTCCCTTAATGAAGGATTTGCTCCTTGGGTGGAAATTTGATTATGTATGGATAAACACTTGTGATAATCTCCTCATATTTAAAAAAAGAGACACCTAAAGAGGGTTGAGAAAAAGCCATGCAATACACCTTCCAAAGGCTCTATCAAAGGATGTCGAAAGAGCTTGAAAAGGAAAAATTAAGTTAGCAAACAAAATTAGATTGTTAATATTTGCAAGTCCTCCATTCTCTTTTAGGAAACCTCTAAAAAAATTCAACTAGATCTGCAACAAATGCTTCAAAAAGTCGATGTAAAAGTATGCAAATGCCAATATGAATAATATGTGAATTATTCTAAATTAATTCAAGAGAATAAAAAATAATAAATCAAATTGATGCTCATTACCAAAACCTTAATATATGATACCATGCCAAAATAGGCCATTAGGTGATCTTCAAATTGAGTGAGCACATAAGTATTTTGCAACAATGATGACTTTGTCTATATTCAAAAACATGTAAGAAGATGTGAAATAATTTCCTTCTGTATTAAATGTCCTTCTTACCAACTATCTGCTCTGCACTACAATTGGTTAATTATACTAGTATGGTGAGGAGGAATATAAATAAGGAGTAGGGGGAGTTAACTCATTAGAGAACTCATAGTTAGTTTGAGTGTAACTCATTGTGGAAATCATATGAGAACTCACAGTTGTATTCAGTTGAATTCTAGGTGGGACTCTATGTGGAACTCACCCTCTCACCAACTCAACCTCTTATCACACCCAAGTAATCTAATGCTACAAGTGTAGGAATTATCCATTTGATAAGTAAATGGAATAATTAATATCCTATACCAATAAATTATGGTGTATTCAATTCAAGATATGAAAACCACACACAATTTCATGCCCATAATAGAATTAAAAACTATGTAAAATCACTTTTCAATCTTTATTTTCATCTCAAAAATCCATAAAATGTTACATTACCTACAACTAAAAATCCAAATCATAACCATAAATTAGTTCTAGGTTTACATCAATACACTTCAGACATACAAATTACTATCACTGAATTCTCACTGAAAAACAAAAATCACCTCACATAAATCATAGAAATCATAACCTTTGTGATGATTGAATAAGTTATGAAATTAAAAAACATATAAAATGTTATTGTGGCATTAATGTAGGGACACTAATTCTAACTTAACTCACTTGAAAATGGATACAATCCCAATCTCTCATCTATGTGCCTCTAACTCTTAAAACAAGACAATATTTTAAAATGACAACCTATTTTTACATTAACTACATGCAAAATTTCAAACCCAAAAGAATATGAAAAATTCAAATAAATACACATACTCTACACTATGCATGTCATACCATCAAAAAGGCATAGATGGCATGAAAAAAACTATACATTTTTTTTTGTATTCAATGTGATGTTAAAGAAACAAAACTTATGTGTTACCAATGACCAAAAAATAAAATCATAACAAAAAATTGTTTTGAGTATTGTGGTTCTTACCTTTACAAACTAGTCATGTGGATATTAAACCATGCATAAAAATTTTCCACCATAAATATTATTGTAATAAAAATTTCATCCTTATGAGTAATAAATCTAAGATGAACAAAATATGATTTTGACATTCAAGTAGAGATAATATTTCAAGTTTATCTCACATCACAATGACTTCATTTCAAGTCTCTAAACTATGCACATTTAGATATCAAAATAACTAAAACTTTCAATCCCAAAAACTATTTTTACATAAATCATTAAAAAAACCATAAAACAGTTACAAAGATCAATTTAAAAGAAACCAATTCATAACTCTATAGACACATACATAATTATATGACAAAAAGAAATGTGTTGATTTGAAAAAAAGGGAAAGAAAGACATCACTTTCATTTTTTTTTGAAAAAAAAAAAAAACATACTTGCTAAAATCATGCATAGGCATTTAATGAATCTTAACTCACCCTACAATTACTACAAGCCTTGTCTCCACCCTATGCATGTTGAGATATCAAAATAAAACATCAAACTTTATCTCATATGTGGAGAGCTCATATTAATTATGAATTTTTTAGAATGTCATCAATGGTAACATTAGTTGATATTAAACAAACCTTTGTATTCTTACATACATATTAAAATCAAGATCAAGAGAGTTTAATGCTATCAAATACAATATATAAATCTCAGTAAAATATGTTTGCCAGTGTGGAAAAAGGTACTATGCCACATGGTTGTTAGTGGGATAATGTATCATAATATGGCAAACATATAAATTATTTTTATATAGAACCTAATAAGACACATAAGCCATTTATAGAGATATAATTAAAATAAACTAGATCATTATTTTATTAAGAGGATGATCTTACCTTGATTTGATGCTATCAAAATCAACACACTTTATATACATAGAAAAATTTGGGATATGAATATAAATATTTATTTAAAAAAAGGAAAAGTTAAAATCGTTGCCAATAATTAATCTCATTAAAATAAACTATTCTCACTTGACTTAGAGAGACAAATTCATTTAAACTTAATCCACTTTACAATGGATGCATGCCCAATTTTTGGTCAATGCATGTGGAACTATTGTACTAAATAAATAAAATGAAGGTTTTGGTGTATAAAAATACAATAAAAGACCCAGACATTATTTAAGCATTGTAGTTGAAAATAAATTTCATTAATAAAATTAAGTAATGAGTCATGCCAATGCACCCCTACCAACCATCTTTGAGCCCTATGATGTATCCATAATATAAATTCAAAAATGTTTTTACATAGTATGTGGGTAAAGGTATAGTAGTGTGTCTTAATTTTTGACATAAAGAGACCACATACACTTCCAATATCCATTCAATACATATTGCGTTTGAGTCATTAATATGATGTGGAGACTGATCTTATGGAGGCCATACATTTTGGCTTGTTAATGTAATTGAATTTGCTTCAAAAAACATAAAGGTACATAAAATAATCATGTAGCCATAACATACTTCTCTAGTTAAGACCAATTATGATATGTTTTGAGATCCATGTAGGTTTTAAATTATATTTTAGTATTTTTAGTCATGCTACAAATACCAAAAATCAAATAAATTTGTAATCAGAATTCAACATGTCTTGAGACTCATCCAACATTGTGAATTTAGTATTTAGAGTATATGTTTAAAATTTTAATCCCATTAATTTTTATTATTATTGTGAAATGTGATTTTTAAATACTAACCCTACCCTTTACAAGAAACAAATTAGGCGTTATCAACAAAACTAGATAATACAATATTATCTATAACAAAGATCAAAAAGGTACCCAACATTACAACATCATAATAAAAATGTTTTTTCACTAAAATATACCAAGTTGAGAGAAATATAAGTCCCTTTAAAACCATTGTACATTAATAGTTATAGGGTCATGTTTAAATAAATTCTAACTCATTCTTACCTTTTCCTTTTATTTTATTACTCACCATTGTCTATTCTCCTCTATCCCTTGAATTCAACAAAGTCAGAATGGAAAGTTTAGGAGCATTGTTGGTTTTAAGACTCGATAAAGGAACCTTGGGTAAAAATAATTCACATTCATCATCAGACTTTAATGTATTTTGAAATTTCAACCCTTCACTAGATTCACATTTAGTGTTCTTTTTGGTATCCTTAACCACATGCTTCTCACATGGAGATAAAATTTCCATAGGCATTTCTGAGACCATTTATGGGTTTCATTTTCCTATTAACTCATAATTTTATTGTTCATTTGAATTATTATAAAATTAATATTATCATCCTTCCCCCAAGTATTTATGTGAATTTGTTTAATGTACAAATAATTGTTAAAAATGATGAGTTACAAAACATTTGTGGCATCTCAAGGGTAACCCTTCATATTCAAGTGTTTACAAATTTTATATATCCCATTTTAAAATTAATGAGAAATTAAATATAAAATATTTAATCCCATTCTAACATGCATGAAAAATTAATTATGAAATTTAAGCTACAATGTATAGTAGGGGAAGTTAACTATAGGTATTTCTTTTCCTTTTCTTATTTTTTAAATATTCAATTTTGCATGTCAACTCCAATTTCAAGTATATTTTTATTTAAATAATTTAATGAAATGATTTTACTCATTTAATATGAATAATTAAATATTATGATTTCATGAAATTGTGAGTATTGTGCCTACTGATAATTATGCTTTGATAATTTGTGGATTCATCATCTGGTATAAGAGCAAGTTTGACTCTAGGAGGTAATATATTTTTTGAATTTTTATTTGGTTTTAAAATTATATTTTTGGAGAGTATTATGTGATTGAATAATATGTGTAAAGATACAAATAGGATGGGAATGAATTTCACATATGAACATGACAGTAAAATAACTGTAAAGACATTTATAATAATTAACTGTGCTTCTCACAAATTTCAAAAATCAAATAGAAAGGAAAGAGGGAAAGAAAATAGAAGAAGAGATAAATCATGAATAATAATTTTAATAAATTGAGGAACAATAATAAAAACCATAATCAATGCTAAAGATTTTGGTTCAGGATTTAGATGGAAGAAATGAAGGAATCAAGGTTTAAGTTTCAAAGTATTGATGTATTTTAAAACAAGAGGAGTTAATAAACTAGTTAAATAAAATGAAATAAATAAATGAATGGAAAATTGTGAGATAAGACAAGAAAGTAATTTTTTTATGCACTAAATTGAATGGTCACGTAATTATTTATTAGGATCTTTTGAAATAAGAGACATAGAGAAATGGTAAATAAAATATCAAAAGTTTGATCAAGATGGAAAATAAATCCAAGGAGAAATTTCTTATGTATATTAGGCTCAAGTCCTTTTCATAATAGTCCAAAAAAAAGTCAAAATTATGACATAATAAAATAATATAAAAATAAGTTTTATAAGATTTGTATATGAGTGGAGTATGAAGAAATATAACAATAATTAACTGTAAGGTATGTCAATGGTTTGATGTTTTCTATTCAAGGTTATTTGAGCATGCATATAATACATTTCATGGAAGAGGATTATCATTTAGCTTCTAAGGCTGAAGGAAAAGTAAATAGACATGATTTTACCAGATCAAATAGACAATAATGTGTAAAATCACCTATAGTAAGGGGAGAGGTGAGTTAAATTCTTGTAGATGAGGATCACCTCATGGTATAGAAAAACAAGAGGATAATAAAAAAAAGTTTTGATATGTTCAAAGAGGAAGAGTATATAAGAGAGGTAAATAATATGGTGGTGGTAGAGGATGGAATGGCCAACACAGACCTTATGCTTATTATAGATTTGGAGAATGAGGACACAAAATGTTTGAGTGTTTACAATATCATGAATAAGAAAGGATGCAAGAGGATATGCCAAGATTTAATTTGGCTGACGTTGATACATAATAACATAATAAAAAAAATGTAAAAATAAACAAAGGATAAAATATCATGATGATGATAATAGTGATAGCTCCATCGAAGAATAGGTGTAGATTAAATAAGGTGGTGATTTGTGGCTATGTACAATTGGTTTCTAAACAAGGTGCACTTTTTGAGGTAAGATATAAAAATTGATTATGGATAATGGTAGGTATGAATTAATTTTTTTTTAAATAAATGGTAGAGAAAGTAATATTGCAATGTGAAAAACATCCTTCTCATTATTATATTTTATGGTTTAACAAAGGAAAATAAATTACAATAGACAAAAGGTATTTAATCAAGTTTAATATAGGAAAAAATTATAAAGATGGGATATTTTGTGATGTTATTCCAATGGATTCATGTCAAGTGTTTTTGGGATGACCATGGAAATATGACATAAAACCAATTAAGATGGAATAAATAATACATATACTTTTTAGAATAAGAAAGGAAAGTGGAAATCATGTTGTCCATGAAATTATTTATAAAAGACATGAAGATGATTCCTTTTTGTTATATCTTAATATAAAATAAAAAATAAAAATGAGTGGTTTAGATACCAATATAAGAAAGAAAAATGATTAAATAATATGAATAAGTTATATATGATGAGTTATTAGATGGTTTACCACCAAAGACAAATATTTGACATTATATTGATTTTATTCTAGTATCAATTCTACCCAATAAATCAACATATAGGATGAGTCTAATAGAACATGTTTAATTGAATAAACATGATACTAAATTGGAGAGACAAATTTTAGTAAGGAAGAGAATGAGTCCATGTGCAACACCAACATTTCTAACTAAAAATAAAAAATGAAACATGCATGATGTGTTTCAATAGTAGAGAAATCAATAAAATAAACATCAAATATAATTTTGCTATACTTATTTTAGATGATATAATGGATTTCTTTTATAGGAGTAAAATAATTAACTAAGACTGATCTAAGGATTAGATACAATAAGATTTAAATTCATGAAGGAGAGGAATGGAAAACAACATACAATAGTAGGTATAACCTACATGAGTGGATGGTGATGCCATCAAAATTATATAACACCTAACATGTTTATGGAGGTGATTACCACATTACTACAAGAATACATTGGTAAGTTTTTAGTGGTTTATTTTGATTATATATTTATATTTAGTTCAATTAAAGAAGAGAACTTAAGGAATTTGAAAATTTTGTATTTTAATTTTTAATAAAAGAGAAGCTCTATTCAAATTTTAAGAAGTGCATGTTTATGTAGAATAGTTTAAAATTTATGTGGTTTTTAGTCTTAACATATGATGTGATAATGGATGAAGAAAAGGTAAAGGTAATTTCTGAGTGTCACCCATAATAGATTACATGAGAGGAAAATAATTTGTGTAGAACAATGTATGCCTTAAATATTTTAGTTATTAAAAACAATATTACATAAATACCTATTCTAGCATTACTATATTATAAAAATGTTTTTGATATATATTTTGATGTGTCACAAGGGGGAATTGGAGCTAGGTTGAGTGAAGAATGAATATCCATAAAATAATTTAGTGATAAGTTGAATGAACTATGAAAGAAGTGTTCTAGATATGATGTTGAATACTATGACATCATACAACCATTATAAGATTGAAGGAATTACCTAGTGCCTAAGAAGTTTATCCTATTTTCAAATCATGAGGTCTTAAAGCATGTGAATATTCACAAAAATTTAAATAGTAGGCATGCAAAGTGGGTATCTTTCTTGAAAGAATATAGTTTTATTTTCAAACATAAATAAGGAAAGTATAATTAGGTAGTTGATGTTTTGATTAGGCAAGTGAAACTATTAAATACTATCATGAAAGAATTAATTTTATTTGAATTTGTTAAGGATTTATATAATGTTGATCCAAATTTTTGAAATATAGTTAAACAATGTAAGAATCCATCAACAGGTGAGATGAGTTTGATAAATATGATGATTTCCTTATATAAGATGATTATATTTTTAAGGGAAAATAACTATGTATTGTAGTTGGGTATTTAAGAGATAATACTATAAGAGAATTGCATAGTGGTAGTTTTTGTTGAGATTTTTATAATAATAAGACAATAGCTTTTATGGAGGAGAAATATTTTTGGCCAAATATTAAGAGATGTGTCAGGGTATGTTACAATATGCAGGCTATGTCAGGTTGTTAAAGGATATGAACAAAATATAGGGCCCTGCAAGCCATTAGTAGTTTTAAGATGACCATAGACATATTTAAGTATGTAATTTATGTTAGGGTTACCAATCAAAAAGAAAGGTAATGATTAATATTTTTTGTTGCAAACATATTTTATAAGACAATTTAGTTTATTTCATGTAATAAAACCTATGATGCCATTATAATAATAGAATATTTTTTAGGGACGTCAGATTGCATGGTGTTCCAAAATCCATTCCATAAAGTAGAGAAATAAAATTTATTTATCATTTTTTGGGGACTATATAGAATAAGCTGGTAACTAAACTAAAAATTATTAGTGCATACCATCCATAAACATATGGACATATATAAGTAGTAACCATGAGTTTAGATATTTTTTTGACATTCATAGTTAGTGAGAATCATAAGCAATGGGACTGAACTTTACCACAAGGTGATTTTGCCTATAATAATTTTATGAATAGATCAGTAGGAGAATAACCCTTTCATACTATGGCATAAATCCTACAAATATTTTATATTTGATGTATTTACAAATTTCAATATGAGTTAGTGATGTTACAAAATATTTTATAGAGGACATATAATAGTTATAGGAAGAAGAAAGAAGAAATATATAGAAAAGAAATGAAAAGTATAAAACAACAATATATGTAATAATAATGTCAAATATATTTGAAGGAGATTTGGTGATGGTATATTTGAGGAAATAAATATTTCTAAAAGGAACATATAACAAGTTGAACTAAACTAAAATTGGCCCATGCAAAATTTTGAAGAAAATTAATGAAAATGATTATGAGGTGAGTTTATCATTGGTGTTTTATATCTATCTAATATTTAATGTTTTAGATTAATATGATTTTATTAGAGAATATGGTGAAGGGGATAAATATGAAGAATTTGATTAGAAGAAACATATACCAAGGAAGAACAAAGAAAAGATAGTGTAGGTTTTAGATAAGAAGACAATGAATACAATACAAGGAAGTTATAATAGGTTTTTGATATAGTGGGAAGGAATACAACATGAAGAAAAAATTGGATTTAAAAATGAGAGATGAAAAAATTTGATAAGCATAAACGATAGTAGTAGAATTAAATAAATTGGCAGGATCTGAATTGAACATATGTGTTTTATCTTATGTATACATAGGTTTTATGTAGTGCATATACATTTTTCCAAAATTTTAGAAAAAATATAGCTTCTATTTTTTAATTATTTGAAAAAAAATCCACCTAGTGGGAGACCATATTATTCTTTGACCCATAGAGGGTTGGAGTTGCCTATAATTTATATAGTTTTTAATTTATTCATGAAGATAGTGAATGGTTAGATTTTTTGATAGTTTTGTGTGTGTTAAAAATAAAACAATACAACAAATTATAACTATGTCTATGGCCCCCACCTTTGAAAAATGACCCTTTCCACCACATTTTTATAATATTTTAATTAGGATTTGGAAAACACAAAAAATAAATTATGATAGTTTACAAGTGTTTTTCATAAATTTGGTAGGCCTTGAAACATCAATTTTTTTTAAAGAATTGTGTACATTATTTCAATGTTTTATGAATTTTATACAACATGAAAAAATATATGAATAAAATTATTATAAATAATAAACTTGAAAGGAAAAATGAAAAGGCACATAAGTGAAATGATGGTGTAAAAAATCATTAAAAATTAAAAACTTTATAATGATTGCTTCCATTGTCATTTCACATTTGTGGATTTTTATCGCACTACTATTATGGATCTTCGAGATTGAATCCATGAAATGAATGATAATAAACTTATAGAAGACTTGATGCACTTTGGTTTCACTTTGAGGGGAATAATATCATATTGCAAAACTATTTGTGTTTAGCTAACTGCAATAATAAGTCAATTAGGTTCTCCTACTTTGTTTTTCATGTCGAGTTCTGCTAACATGAAATATCATAAGTTGAATAGTTTAGTGCTTCTAGTTTACCTGAATATCCATGCCAATCTTGTCATTGGATAATAAAATTTATTATATCCAACCCACATCTCTTTATATGCATCATAGATTGACAATATTTTATAAAGAGGTGTTATAAAACTACTTACTGGTAAACTACACACACACAACCATACACACCCACGTTCTATGCATACAAAAAAAATCACATCAAGATTAAACAAAATGAATATTTAACTATTAAAAAACCCCCAAAAAATATAGTTTTGCCACAACCTTGGCACCAATGAAAATTCATAATAATTTTTACTGATGAATTTTTCATCCTACCATCTTTGCATATCTAAAACCTTATTTCTAGAAGGCCAATGTAACTTTGTCAATGACATTCATGCCGTATTATGCACCCACCAAAAAAGTGTGACCTAAGTCAACCAAAAGCCACCACAATCGTATTCATACACAACATTAAATGATGACATTCAATCAAGTGTGGAACAAAGGGCTCATTTTGGTAGTACATGTCAAAAATCTAATCTATGCATGCCAAGCTATCAAAACTATATGATTCTTGAAACCCATAATAACATTAAAAAAATCTACATCACCAATGATAATTACACCAAATCATAACTGTAAATATATATGTATTACATACTCAAACTCTCATCTATCCATGTCAATATATAAAAACTAAATTAGTTTACAACTCAAAAATATATACAAAATACAATTAAAAAAAACCTTTTTCAATCTCGAGACTCATCTTAAAAATAAAATAAAAATAATTCATTATCAACAACTAACAAACCAAATCATAATAAAACATCATTTCAACATGTATGTCTATCACCTTCAAAAATGGATGATTTTTTCCACATGAAAAGAGATAGCCATGATTTTGTATTTCATTGCAACGATGCATAATAAAAAAATATTGTTTTTATGTGGAAAAAACTCAATAAAAATATTTAACTTTTGAACAACATTGCTACTAATAGAAAATAAAAATAAACATCATTAATTAAGTTTAATAACCTGTCAATATTTCATCGTTACCACTATCCAAAATGTCTCAATTGGCCATTCAAATGTTATTTCTTTGTGTTTTTGTTAAGAAAACAAAATAAATTCGTAGATGGTTCTCTCTCTCTCTCTCTCTCACACACACACACACACACACACACTCTCTCTCTCTCTCTCTCACACACACACACACACACACACACACACCAATATCATTAAAAACAATATCAATATAATATATGAAACATTAAATCTTTATAAACATTAAAATTAAAGATTAAAAGTTCAATAATTATAATTATTTGATGTACTTTAAGAACTCAAATTATTATATTTGTGAAAATATTAGGAAAACATAAATATTAAAAAAAATATAATATTAGAATTAGAAAGATATTTTAATACCACATTATATTTAATTATTTTTTATATGTTTATATATGGTTTATATGGAGCACAAATTTAGATTTACTTGTTTGTGACATCATTATATTCATATTGTAAGGACATTAAAACACAATGTCCAAAAAATATTTCATTGGTTTTATACTCGATATTTATAATTATTAAAAAAACTGTTGAAAAAAAATTATAACTTTTATTCATATAATAAGCTTTTTGACTGAATAAAAGAGTTATTAAATATTTTAATTTTATATGTGTGTTAGTTATAAAGAGGGTTCAATTTATTCTTCAACATATTATTTTGGATATTTTTAGATATTTATTATGTTTATGTTGGAGTTTTATCCATATGTAAAAATTCTAAAGTTCATTTTATTAATAGTTGTAAAAATATAAAGGTTTATTTGATATACCTTTACAATATATTGGATCCCAAGGAAAAATAAATGGAGAAGACAAATGTATTGTGCTCCATTCGTACACATAGATAATAGATGACAAGGGTGTTGGAAACAATGCCATCAATGCCCACCTTGGCTTGGAATCTTCTAACATTAATTGTAAGAGAGAGCTCATTGCGTTCTTCATTAGATCCTCAGTTTGTAAGAACATAGTTTACATTATTAAAGATGAGTATTTTTATTTGTATGTATGATGAGAAGTGATTTTTTATTTAATTTATAGTTTTAATGTGTACACGATTTTGTTATTTTTATTGAATGTATATTATATTGAATTTATGTGTTATTTGCATTTTATTGGAATGAGTAAGTTTTATTATATTTTATTAAGGTATTTAATATTAGGATAGTTTTAAAGACAAATTTAATGTTCAAGGATTTTTTTTCTAATAAATTTGAATAAAAATATATTTTTTTAAGAAAAAACATATGAAGTATAGAATGTCTTATAATCTTTTTAATCCTATTATTTCTTTGTTTGTATTATATAATTTGTAATATAAAAATATTTTCCATATTTAAATATCATCAAAATGTGTCATATTTATTTATTAAAATGCAATTTTTTATTAAAACTTTATATTTATACAATTAAATCTATAAAAAAATTCTTCAATATTAAAATGTAATTTAAACCTTAAAAAAATATATTATTCATATTTTTCATTTTTTTTTAAAACATAATTAATAAACTACTTCTATCAACATTTCTATTACACTTCCTTTATAGAATGACTACTAATAATCCATTAGTTATGAGTAACTCACCTACACACTTTTATCTTATTTATTGATTAATAAATATTATGATGATCACATAAAAAACGAGTACCATATAAATACGTTTATGTACCCTTCACCGGAATGAAAGAAGGCACGTGTTAAATTTTGTAGTCGTTTTGAAGGGGCTAATGTAGACCGTTCTAAGATTGAGATTTGACCTTCATCTCGTCATTTTCAATGTGTTCGAATGGATTAATGTCTCTCTTGATACATCAATGTTGAAATCTATAACATTTCACGTTCCATTATAATCAGATGAAAATTAGAAAAGTGAAAGAAGATGGTAGTATATAGTATAAAAAAAAATCAGAAAATTACATAAAGTAACGAGCAGACGTAATGGCATGCGTAATCAAAATTTGTCGTCTCTGTGGAGCAAAAACTATGTTTGAAGACTATGATTGATACAGGTACCACAAACGCAGCTGACGACAAAAAATGAGGAAGGTTTAATATTTTCTTTTGCGTGCACGTCATCACATTCCTTGATGTCGACCCCATACCGTGACCTGTATAAGGTTGTGTTAAAATTGAGTTTTAAAGGCATCATAAGCAATAGAAAGAATATTTATGAAGGTCATTTGCGTTTTTTTAAAAAAATAAATAAAAAATTTAAATTAATATTTAGTAAAACTTTTGGTCTAAATTTTTAATTTAATATTATAATATATTATTAGGTGGTAATTGGTTTAATTTTATATTAGTAAGAGAAGGATGATTTATTGGAAACTATCTTAATCAAAAAATTTATTAATAAAAATAATATTGGGTGAGAAGTTTAAAGTACAGAATTACACTTGTCTTTTCATTTTTCTCCTAAGAAATGTTTGTAGTGGCTATGTGCTAAAAATGGTATTTGGATAATGATTATTTAATAAAAATATTGTTTAGGTAATGATTAAACCTGAAGGTCATTTGTGTAATGATTAAAAAATACATATGATTATAAATCCCATAAAAATTAATATCTAATTAAAATTGCTCATGGAAACTTTCAACTTATGAGATTTTATATTTGTAGCAACAATTCCAAAATACATTAGTGGTTTTTTGATAATGTTTGAAATACAATGAATGAATGGAGATTTTAGAGTTGTAGAAGCAATTCCAAGTGCATCGAAGAGACATATTGAAAGAGACATATAATCAAGAAAACATACTCATGTTTAGAAGCATTTGAATATATTTATATTTTGGATTATGAATCCACAAAGCAAAGGGGAAGGTCATTTATGGAAACATATTAATTCCACAACCAATTACACATTATATTAATAAGAGTGTTTCTTTCTATTGTAGCATCATCCTTATTGGCATAAAGATCATGGTATATCATGTTTATAAGTTTCGATAGAAAAACCTACTAACTAATGTGGAATTAACTTTTTGCATGATTGAGAACTTAAGAATTATAGATTAAATTACAAGATGAAGTGAAGAGGCATATCCAACTCTTAAGATATTAAGGCATATACTTAGATTCTTTTGAATAGATTTTTTTGGGATTATGAAATCACCGAGGAGGAGATGGGAAAGCTAATCAAGTAGACATATTTACCCTGTAGTCATTATTATTTTTTTATTAATGGTAAATATGAGTTTTAAAGAGGGACCCTACCCTTTACAAGAATCAAATAAGTATTTTCAACAAAACTAGATAATACAACAGTGCCTGCCAAAAAAGATAAAAAATTATACTCAATAATAAAACAAAAAAAAAATCATGGCAATTACCACTAAAAGAAACTACATCAAGAAACAACTAAGAGCCTTCGAAACTATTTTTCTTTTTGTGATCTGAGGGTCATGTTTAGATGTTAGAACTCTTTATCATTTCATTTATTTTTATTATTCATCATCGTCCTTTCCCCTCCTCCTCTTAAATCGGACAAAATCATAATGTAAAGTTCAAGACCATCGCCTATATTATGGTTCCACAAAAAATTCGTAGCCATTATATTAGTAAGAGGGCATTTCTATTTATGTATTACTTCTATTGATATAAGGTTTATTAATTATTATATTTATATATTTTTCCATACTAAACTTATGAAGCGATGTAAGATTATATTTTTGAATGAATAAATATTTTATAATTGAAGAAACGACTCTAAAATGTAGTAAAGTATTAACTTAAAAATTTATAATTATTTGAACAATTTTTTTTTAAGATTCTAAATTCACCAAAAAGATAACAAAAAAATGATAAAAAAATATTTATTCTGCAACCGATAAACTATTGCAAAATGAACTACTATTAAAAGGTCCACTTACGTTATAGCATCACCCGTATTTATATAAGGATTGTGGTCTATACAATTTATATGTTTTTATAGACTATGGCTACCAATTAGTGTGGGATTAAGATTTTGAATTATTGACGATTTTAGAGTCATGAAAAAAAATTGTGAAATGCAAGAAGCATATTAAATTAAGGTGGTAAAACATACATATGCGCATTTGAACGGCATTGTTTTTGGGAATGCAACAATTCCATTTAAATTTTTCCGATGTCCTTTTGGCCAATCTAATAGAATCCATATATGTTCATATGATTATTGTTATAGTTGTTAGAGGAATATATGGGAGGGTTGTTTGTATAGATCACACTAAATTCATATATTTATTTAAATGCGTGAACAAAATAGTTAAAGTCAAGTAATGGATATTTTTAATGAGAGTTATTTTAATTCAAAAGATGATATGAGTGAATTATTCTAATTTATATATATATATATATATATATATATATATATATATATATATATATATATATATATATATATAATTTTTAAAGTATTTAAATAAATTTAAAAATTAAAAAAATTAAATTTTATTAAGTATATTTTTTAATTTTTTAATTATATTTGGTAACTTTATAATTAAGATATTTAGTCTGTTAGATTTTTGTTAAATAATACTTTTTTTTAATATTTTTTTTTTTTGGCATACAGATGTATAAATACTTATTATTCATACAAGTATTGTATATTTTATGTAACTTATTATATAAGCTTTATCAAGGTTATGTGCAAGTTCTTGAAATTAATTTTTTATTAATAATATTATGATTGTATGTGTGTAATTTGTAGATCACTTTGGTATTTTGATTTTTGTTTTATTTTATTTTCATTTGTTATCAGAGTTAAATCTGAAGAATCTATGAGTTAGATCTAAGGAATTTCAGAGTAAATTGAATTTGAGAATTACATCTGAGAAATTTGAGAGTAAGGAAAATCTAAGAATTAAATTTAAAGAGTTTGAGAGCAAATCAAATTTGGAAGACATATTATGAAGAAATAAACTTGAAACGATAAATAAATCAATAAAAGAAAGGTGTGGTTTGATATATTCTAATTTTTTAATAGTTTAAAATAACATTAGGAAACTGAAATATATTTTATTGTTTCTTAATGAAATTCAGAATATCAAAATGTTTTAGAAAACTTAAATAGAGTAGCACAAAACCTATAAACTGTTTTGATTTATTATTTATACTTTGAAATTTTTTGAAGAATAAAATATGTATTTGAAAATATGCATGGAAAGTGAATCAAAGCTTCTCGATTTGTTTTGATTTAGTGATTTGATTATTATATCTGCATAAGAGATGTGTCAATAAATATATTTTACATATTATTATTGTAGATTTCATTCGATAAAAATCACCTTTAAGAAGAGGATTTGTTTTCAAAGGAGACATATGTGAGAAAGAGATGGCAAAGAGTGGATTATTTTTCATGAAATATTTATAGTTTTTATTCAATTGAAATATATTTTTTTAAATGGTGAAGGATCAAAAGTAAAAAGTTTACCATATTTTTTGATTTTAGTAGATAAATATTTTTTCCTCAATATTTATAAAACTCATGAAACAGTTGGCTAAGGTTTCAAAAAATCTACTTGTTTTATTGTCAAACAAAAGGAAAGGTGTACTTTACACATTTATCATTTAATATTAATTTCTATCAGTAATTGTAATTTCAAAATAGTAAAAAATATTGTTTTTGGGCGTGGTCCTATTTTCAAGGAACAAAGCAGGGGTATCTCAATTGAGATATCTCTTTAGTATTGTGTTGTATATTTGTTTTTGATTACAAATTATTATAATGGAAAAAAATTTGTATAAATGGTATATCCAAGAGCGTAATTTCTACCTTTGAATGTAACAATTTCAGTTATTAGTTTAGTAAGATAAAGACTCTACCAAAATATATATATTGATTGGATATTATTCAAAATATGTTTATAAAATTTGAAAATGTGAATGTTTTAAATGATTCACAAAGAAGATAATATAAAAAAAGGTAAAAAAAAGACAATGAGGATTTATTGTATATTCAAGGTGTAATAAGTAAAATAATATTTCCTAGAATAAGTGGACATGGTCATTCTAGGTATGCATTAATACACTTGTACATGTTTATCAAAGTGCATAAATTGCAAAGTTACAAACATTTCAAAAGAATATTAAAAATATGAAAATGTCAGATAGTGAATTTATTAATAAATTTTTTTACATAGGTACAAGGTTTAATAAGTCAAATCAAGGCAATGCTATAAGATATAGATGAGAAATATGTCATTGATATTTTTTTAATAAGCAAGACTCCCAAATCTAAAAATGTACTTTCAAAATTTTAATCATGAAGATAGATTCAAGTTAAATGATATTTTGTTAGCTGCATAAGGAAGTATGAAGTTAAATGAGGAGAGAATTGAATAATAATTTCCCTCTGAGACACACATAATAAGCAGCATAACTTAATTTCAAAAATAGTATAACAAATATGAATGAATACAATATTCTAGTAATTTTAGAGGTAGATGAAGAAGTAACAATTTCAGAGGAATCCTTGGAAACTTTGAAATAATAAATGGTAATTTTAGAGGAAGGCATGGTAATTTTAGATGGGGAGATAAAATCAATGTTCAATGATTTTATTGGAATAAACTTGGACATTATGACTTAGATTATTAGGCTTAAAAAACATATGTGAATAAAAATAATGCTCATAACACTATTGAAGATAAAATAAATTTGTTTTTTTCTTGATTCAATACAAATGAAAGTACTAAACTATTTCATATACTAATTCTAGATGTTTTTTTCATATGACATCAAAAATGATAATAACATGGTTGTACTAGGAAATAATCAATCTCATAGGAACCAAGTGTTGGCAAATTAGAAAGCCATTAAATCATGAAAAATAGAATACACAAATAAATAAATAAAACATAGAAATATTATATTTTTATATATTTACAAGAATAAAACAACGGCTATTATATAGCCATAGAGGTAACACAACCTCCTAGAACATAGGGAGGACAAATAACAACTTACCCAATAATATATATGGGTAATAACAGACCTTATGAGAATATATTTATCGATAATAACAAATAACTAATATGATTATAATAGGTTTAAAATATTTAAACCTTTGTAATAATTAATAATGTCATTAAATCCTAACATTCACCCCCTTAACATTATTAATTCCTATCACCGCCTTAATTCAAACATGGTAAAAATTTTATACACTCTCTATGTATCTTGCTCACTTTTGAGGTGGAATGCCATATTTGTGGTTTCATGGTGTTGTTGGCACCTTTGCTTTGCAGGATTACCAAAATCTTGGAAGTAACAGGAGTACATCTTTCTTCTTAATACCTTCAGTGGTTTCTTAGATTACCACAAACCCATATGGTTTTCTACTTCAAGTTAACCACAACCCTAAAGGTGGAAGGAGGTATCGACCACCTCGATAGTTTATTAGATTTTCACAAACCTTTTTCTAAGAACCAATTTCTACTTTAGTGCTTTAGCTCCCCAAAATTTTCTTCATTAGGAGGTACCAAACTACAAAATAATGCTTGGTATTTTTTTTAATTAAAAACCACACTGTACAATAAAACTATACTATGCATAATATAAAATAGCAATGATGTGACCCTATCATAGGCAACTCATGAGAGGATGCCAAATTTTATCCAGCGTTCGTGTATCCTCTAGCCTCTAGTAAAATAAGCTGCTTACTCAATTGGTATCTCGATGAATCTCATTGGACATCATGTACAAGTGATAATGCATTTATAAAACAATTTTTTCTTTGTATTTTTATTTTTACATTTTTTTACTTTTTATTACTTCGACTCATTTTGAAAATAATAACTCACTATAATTTGCAATAAACTTGACCAACAATTTTGACACTGATGATAAACACCTACTAATATTAATTAGATAATCTAAATACTATGAATACTTAACAAATATTCTATTTGAATAACTTGAATTAACTTTAATGGTTAAAATATAATGTCTAGAGAATAAAATCAACAATTTAACTTAAGCATAATATTCTTATATAATAACATTAACTTAAAAGTATTAAGTATACTCTAAGCTAGAATAAAATTGATCGCTATATTTATATTTAACATTTAAACACTTCTAAGAGACGAATGACCTTATCTAGACTAGAATTTAAACATAGCTAAAACTATGACTATACAAAACATAAATACTTTTAGAATTTGATGATTACATACAAGACTATATAATAAGTAAAAAAAATTGCACACAAAACTATACTAACCAGCTTAAAATGACTCATTATGCATAAACTTCTAAAATATTTGATACAAACTCACTTTGATGAAAGAGAACTATTGACCGGTAAAGGGGGACATGGTAGAATGGATTCCTTGGAAAATGGCTTCTTTTAAGGCACAACAGAGATGGAGAGATAACAGAAAGAGTAGTATACATGCTCATTTAATCTACCAAGTCCATGGGTCTTTATCTACTTTGAATATCCAATAGCATGATACCCAAATTGTGATATAACTCTGATATGAACTTCAATCACAGATGGTGCTAGTATGCAAAATAGGATCAAAACTTCAAATCTTGTAACAAAATGCTAGTCATACACCTAGTGAGAGCACATAATTGATCAGTAAAGGAGATAATTACAACACAAATATGAGTATAAATGTAGATTAGGAATAAATTAGGCATGCTTGTGAATGGCAAAGATGCAACGAATGGCTCAAGAGCAATTCTAAAATCATAATATAAAAACTCTCATTCACTAGGTTAAAAAAACACAACATTTCCCCTTAAAATTCCTCACAAACCCATCTTGCTCTGATACTAGATTATTGGCAAATTGGACAACTAATTAAATCATAAAAAATGAAATACATCAAGAAATAAATAAAACATAGAACTAGTATTATATTTTTATATATTTACAATATCAAAACAAAGGATATTATATATCCATGGAAGTATCACAACAACCTCCTAAGAAATAGGGAGAACAAATAACAACTTACTCAATAATATACATGGGTAATAACAAACCTTACTAGAATTTATTTCCTGATAATAATAAATAACTATTATGCTTATAATAGGTTTAAAATATTTATACATATATAATAATTAATAATGCTATTAAATCCTAACACCAAGGCCAAAGACATTTTTTTTAAGAATAATAAATGATGGTGATGTAAACCACATCACTT
This sequence comes from Torreya grandis, assembly GCA_037957365.1. Taxonomy (NCBI): domain Eukaryota; kingdom Viridiplantae; phylum Streptophyta; class Pinopsida; order Cupressales; family Taxaceae; genus Torreya; species Torreya grandis. Next base: position 226,940 of record JARHVA010004577.1, on the reverse strand, counting down.
AAATTTTATTGGTTGCTGCACTCAAGAAAAATATATTATTTATGATAAAATTATTGAAGCAAAATCACTAGGCGACATTTTATAAAAATGAATCTATCATTAGGGATAAACTAAAAAATAATGTAATGTGGATAAAGCTAACATGACTAGCGATAAAATGTTTCCTCTTTATTTTTGAGAAGTAAATAAAGGATTGAAGGCAAGTGAGATGAATGATAGTATAATTTGGCACAAAATATATAAGAATCTTAGTTTTAGTGTTTAATTTTTATTAATAAATTAAAAATGGTTGAATGACTTAGCTACATTGAAAATATAATTTGTAAGTATGTGAAGAATGTGTTTCAAAAAAATAACATAGTTGAAATTTTCTAATAGGAAAATATGGAAGACCTAGATAACCTCTTGAGATAAGTCATATAAATTTGTGTGGTTCTATGAAAAATCTTACTTTGAATAAAGAAAATTAGTTTCTAACATTCATTGATGATTACTCAAGAAAAAACATGGGTATATTCGATGACTGAAAAAATTAGAGTTATTTTAAAAGTTTTTTGAGTTCAAGAAGTTGGTTGAGAAAACATAGTGAAAAGTAAATAAAACTTATTAGGTCAGATAATGGAAGTGAATATAAATGATATCATTTTTGGGATTCCTACATAAATCATGGAATAAAGAGGGGTTTCACCTCTTCCTATACTTCACAACAAAATGAAGTAGCTAAAAAGAAGAGCAAGACCATTGTTGATAATATAAAGGAGTGTGATGAAAATAAAAATCTAGACAATATTTTTAGAATTAAATACTAAATACATCAATATATATTTTGAATAGAAGTCTTATAAACACAGAAAAAATAATTACTCCTAAATAAGCATGGTCTAGAAATAAGCTAAGTATTGATCACTTGAGAGTGTTTAGAAGTTTTAATTTTGCACACATACCAAAGCAAAATGTCTAAATTAGATGAAAATGGCTTAAAGTGCATATTTATTGAATATGGTCAAGAAAATAAGGCATATAGTGTATATGATCTAATAAGTAAGAAATTGGTAATTAGTAGAGTTGGAATGCTAAAAGAAGATGATGATTATAATCATGAATAAGAAATGAAGGAGTATTATTGTTGTTGTTGTTGTTGTTGTTGTTATTATTATTATTATTATTATTATTATTATTATTATTATTATTATTATTATTATTATTATTATTATTATCAATGGATTTGTATAATCACATAAATATTATAGTATGGGAGAAAAAAAATATCAAATCAGGATAGAAAAGGATCACCCACCAACTCAAACGTTAGATACAAAATTTTAATGAAGAAAAACAAGGTCACAATTAAAACTAAACTATGCATTAGTGTTGTAAGATATGAAAATTGATGAACCGTAGAGTTTCGAGGAAGTTCAAAAAAATGTAACATGGATTGAAGTTATGAAAGGAAAAATACAAATAATTGAGAGAGATAACACATAGTAGTTGGTATATTTACCTCATATTAAAGAAGTTGTTTATTAAAAATGGGTGTATAAGACTAAGTACAAATCAAATAAAATTATTGACTTTCTTATGTCAAGCTAGAATGGTTATTAAAGGGTACACTCAACATGAAGGTATTGAATTCACAATGGAGAGGCTTTGAAATAACTTCTAAATAACGCTATGTTTACATGTTGAAGAAGGCCTTGTATGCTCTTAATCAAGAACTTAAAGCATGACATTCTAGGATAGATTCATATTTATGTAGTAAAGGTTTTCTCAAGAGCCATTTGTAATTCAATTTATATATCAAGGGTACTAGTAATGATATTTTATCTTGGTTATTTATGGGGATGATCTTATCTACATTAGGTATTATACATCTTTGTTTGTAGAGTTTAGATTAACTATGGTTGAAGAATTTGACATGATAGATTGGGACATATACAGTA
>JARHVA010004577.1:145000-215000 GCA_037957365.1 Torreya grandis | reverse complement strand
GTGTTTCAATTAGTTCAAGGGATTTGAGGTCTTACGAAGAATAATTTGATTTAGAGCAATCTAAATTACCCCCTTCCCCTATGAGGTGGTTAGAGTTGAATTCTTTCCACCATGATGTATCCTTATTTTTCATTACATTTATTCATTATGAGGATAAGTGTCACATATCGAAATAAAAACATCAACAAAAAGGCAACGCTTCATAGTCAAGTGTTTAGGTCCACAACTGATATATGACCTTTAGGGGCATTTTTACAAGGTGATTTTTGAAAATGACTAGGTTGACTAGTATTATAACAAAGGTGGTATGAAAAAATGAAGAATTTTTTAGGTTAACTTATAGACACTCCCCTAGGGTATTTCTTATCACCCTGAAGAAAAGGTTTGACCAAAACTAGAGAGGGAGGTGGGTAAGATGAAAACTAATACATTATTTGGCATATAATAATAGAGACACATTTTTGGGAAAAAATATTTTAAATTGTATTTCCTTGTGGACAATATATCTAAGGATTAAAATAAGTACATTTGATTCTAATATTGTTTTTACATGCAAAATTACAAATTAATCATAACATAAGATAATTATTTTATTGATTTTTTTCATTACGTAAATAAATGTACACCTAATGGATTGAGCCTTATTTTCCATACTCAATCGATATTCCAAAGTTTATTTTAGCTAAATATACAATTAGTTTCTCCTGCTTTCAATACTTTTTTAGATGGTCTCCACCAACATGGTTTATTCTAGAGATGTGATCAATGCCAATGTGTTGGAAGATATTTACATTCATACACTAAATTATCCTACTTTTTAATGGATTTTTATGTTTTCATAATGATGCATAGGTTTGTTCGATGTGTTATTAACCCAAAAAAATAGTGTCATTACCATCATATCAGGTCTACATTAAAAAACTTATTTTATATATATGAGGTTGTAATCTATGAGATAAATTTTTATATTATGTTGAAAGTATTTGGGAACCACCATATTATATATGTAAGACTTAATTTTATCTCTAATATTCCTTATTTTTTTAAATGAATATAATATGTATTACTGTTCTTTTTCAATATTTTATTTTGTTAGTTTAATCTTGTGATAGAGAAATGAGTTTCATAAGAGCATAGCTATTTAAACTTAATGATCAACATTTATAAACGGATTTCACACAACATAGAAATTATCCATTTCATACAATATCTATTACTATCATTAGTGATTTGGGTTTGATACCAACAGTACATGATATACCAATGTATATTATAACACCATATGGTTCGATCCTTCGACAAACCTTTAATATTGTGATTAGATTGCTTACAATTTTTTATCAAAAAATATATGATTCAAGACAAGTCACTTTCAAAAATATACTATTGAATATATGGAATGTTGAATCAAATTTGAAAACTTTAACTTATTAATGTCTTCAATAGATAATGACTTGTCATATGAAGATAGACTATTATTTCATTTGTCAGCCAAATTATATGTAATAATTACTTTAGATTCAAAAAATAATAAGGAAATGTTGAAATCATTAAATATTTTGATTGTATAGATTAGTAAAAAGTATACCAAAGAAAATGTATTTTGTAAATACTACTGATGATCAATTAGGGATTGATGGAGTCACACTTCATATATCTCATAGAAACACATAAAAAACACATAATATCTTCTCATAAAATTAAACATTTCTTCAATAAATCACACTCTTCTCATTAAAGTCAACAATTCTCACATACACAGTACTTGGCTTCAACAAGCCAAGGAATCTCTATAGAGATTGTTGTAAGCTCAAATCTTTTACTACTTCTAGCATGTCAAAGTAAACCATGAATACAACCATTTATGGGAACAAAATAACAAGGGAAGACCAAAATTTCACCACCTCTTTACATGGGATAATATTAAACAAATAAAATTTGCCTATCCATGAGATCCATGCCACATTCTCCACATGGGGTCATCATAGCTATAGAAAAAGTCTCTTTTGCAAAATTGGTGCCACCATAATGAAATGACAAAAGGGGAAAATAAGATGTCAATATAGAATAATAAATCATGCCTCCCCATTAGTGTAAGCTTTAAAAATGGGTAGGTTTGCTTTTCAACTATCCTTTTCTTATCCTTACATGAGAAATATGCCCAGTGCCACCTAAGTAATAAATAAGAGTGTTGTGACACCTCATAAAGATGAATAATGTATACCACCTCATCAATGAATAGTATTTTAGGAATAATTCTAGCATGAATAGTATTTTCCCACTACATCATTCTCCTCTGGTTGAAAATAACTCATCTCATACTAGTTATCCTAATTTTTCTCCATGTTTTGTTTTCAAGCACACATGAACACACAAACACACAATCATAGGAGCACACAAACACACCACTCTTTTTTAGGTAATGTAATATTACTCAAACCCTTTCATGCTCCTACATCAAACACTCCAAGTATTATAGTGTGATTTATCAATCACATGGATGGGGTAATTGGTAAAACCACTCTTTTGGTCATAAATGTTTCTGACCACAACATCCCCTTCCAACACACCAAGTAATATTCCTTTTTCCTCCTCTACTTCAAGCTTCTATATTTTAGTCTTCCCCTTATACTCTTCACACCTCATCTCTTCCTCTCTCTACTCATGGGATGACACCCACCTAAAACTATCCACCTCTACTAAATGCTTAACCACATCTCATTTTATTCATTTGTGGGATGAAACCCACCATAAACCATCCTCCTACACCAAGATGATCTATCATGCATCTTATCCTTCCATGTGATATCCAGTCCACCACTATCCATCCACATCCACCTAAATCCATCCTAGATTTATTCACTCATAATCAAACCAATGGTTGGATTATCCACATCATCATAAACCATAACCACTTGCAACTCTTCTCTCATGGCTGAAAAAATATTAATCTCATTCTCATCATGTATACATACTTACACAGAAATATGTTCCACTGCTTCATCATGCTTCAAAGCCATGTTTTTCTCCTCCTCTACAATGCTTACATGCTTCTCATGCTCTTCAATTTCACTATGGGATGCCATATAGATTAGAACCTCCACTATACTAAATTATACATTAAAGAAAATAAAACTACCCTCAACAATCACTTCATCCACATCTTCTTCCCAAGAAGCATGCAACTCCTCTTGGTTGCTCCCTTCACTCACTTATATCTGCAACTCTTCATGGCCACATTATTTCTCTCCTTGCAACTCCACATGGCTAGAGTTATCTTCCTCATGAAACTCTACATCATTATATCCTTCACTCTCGTCAAAATTATCCCACATAATTTCTTCCATATGTTCAAATAGTGGGTCTCCTACATTTGTTTCAATAAAAATAAGATTTCCTTCATTCTGAAGCTTCCTGTATTCTCTCATCACATGAAGCCTCTTCATCCACTCTCTTTGAATTTTTGGGTGAAAAATTTCACCCATAAAATTGGAAACAATATGTTCCAATATCTTCACTTTCTCCTTTCCTCTCCTCTTTTTCTCCACTTGGTGATATTCCCAACACTTGGATCATGCAACTCCATTCATCCTCTTACTTGCTACCTTCACCATCATGGGGTCTTCAACATGCATTTGTTAAAAATGCATCTCTAGCTTACTTATCCATTTCTTGAGCCCTTATGAATCTTATTATCCATATAGCATATGAACTCCCCCATTCTTCTTCTCCATCTTCATACCTACAAATCAAACTCTCTACTCTTGTGAGGTTTCTCTGATTTTTGCATGAAACTCTCCATAGAATCAGAACATACCCCAATACAGCTTGATGGAGTCGTATTCCATATCTCCCATAGAAACACATAAAAATCACATAATCTCATCTCATAAACTCAAATATTTCTTCAATAAATCACACTCTTCTCATTAAAATCAACAATCCTCACATACACAATACTTGACTTCAACAAGCCAAGGAGGCTCTACATAGCTTCTTCTAAGATCAAATATTTTAATAACTGTAGCCTACTAAACTAAACCATGAATAAAACCATTTATAGAATACATATGGAATAAAATAACAAGGGAGGCTTGAAATGGCATAACTCCTTCACATGGGAAAATCTTAAACAAAGACAAGTTGTCTCCCCATGTCATCCATGCCAAATTATTCACATGGGGTCATCATAACTAAGAACAAAGTCGTGTTTGAAAATTTGGTGCCACATTCATTAAATGATGAAATGGGAAAAGAGGATGCCAATATAGAATAGTAAATCATGCCTCCCCACTAGAATAAGCTTTGAAAATGGGAAGGTTTGCTTATTGACTATCATTTTCTTGTGCCTACATGAGAAATGTGTCCCATGCAACCTAAGAAATTTATAATAGTGTTGTGACACTTAATTAAAATTAATAGTGTTTTCCACATCATCAGTGAATAATAACTTAGGAATAGTGCCAACATGAATAGTGTTTTCCTACCACATAAAAAAACTAAAATTATTCATCACATGGATGAAAAAATATTCTTGAAACAAATTTATGGGTTGATTTGGCTTGGTAAATGGTGATCTTGGTATATTTCATGCTATAGTTTATAAAATTGGCACCAAACCACTTAAATTTCCATTGTTATGGGTTTTACATATGGAGATAATATATAGGCCCAACAAAGGATCAAAATAAGCCTTCATATGTTCTAATCCTCATAATAGCTAAAAATATTCAAGTAAAAATGTCTTGGACTTTGATAATATATAAGTCACATGGACTAACATTGTGAAAGGACAAAATTAAAATTGGCATTAATGAATATCAAGGCTTAAATTTTATATTTTTTTTTATAATTAAATATTTACATTTAGGTAGAATTTGTGTTTAATCCTTTTCATGTGTGGAGTTTGTTTTAGACTATTTTACTTGTATTAAAAGAAGTGACATAAAATGAATATTACATAATAAAAAATGAAAGATATAGATCATAGCACTATAATTTGATTTTTTATTACAAAAATTCTCATCCCAATTTAAAAATCTTTATAAATTATCCTATTTAAATAGTTAAAAATAATATAGGATAATGTGAACATCCCATATTTAATCTGATTATAATTTTATTATTCTACATACCTTTGCATTATACCTCATGTTAGTGCCCAAAACTAAACTAATCAATTTATGCCCTTGTTAAGATATTAATGCTTGAATATTTAATTATTGCCTTATATCCCCAAGTCTGATCACCTGGGTCATTCAAAAATTGATTTCCATAGTCAAAGTTACCAATCTCCCTTTTCTAACTTACATAAACCCTATGAAATATTGGTTTTGACTAATGCTTAATGTATTTGAGTTTTAATAAGCTTGTAGGGTGTGTGACAAAGGGATATCGATGGATGTTTTAGGGTTAAGTGCAAATGTGGAAAGTTTCAAGTGAGGCTTCAAAGTCCATAGGAGATCTTGATGGGAGAAGCAACTTGAAACTTATACTTCAGAAAAATACAAGTTACAAAATATAGTCAACTTTCCCAACCCCATTGGTCAATGTGAGGAGAATCCTAATAATGGAGAAAGCTCAAAAAATGTAAGCCTACGACATGGAGGGAGAGTCTATGTGGAAATTTAAGAAATTAAAAAGAAAAGTTTTCAAACAATAAGACATTGACATGGAGGCATATGATCCACATTAGAGATCAATGTTCAGATGAATATTTAACATTCCAAATAGCTAGTAAGAAATCCATGCCATAAGTGGGATCACACATGGAGGTCAATGTATGAGGTTCCTCAAGATGGCCATGTAACTTTCCCTGCTCACTCTAAAAAGCACAGTTTGCCCATGTGGAAGGTAAAAAGAATAAGACAAATTTTTAATAAAAAATGGTGAATAATCGGCCCACATGGGAGAGCTCATAGAGATACACCATGTAAAATTCACTTTGTTAACTTGTAACTTGTAAAACACAACCTTGTCTCCCATTTATGTAGGCCCACATAAAAGTCTACAAGAATGTTGGTAAGGAAAATAAGTTAGGGAACAAATTGATAACATGTAAATTGTATGTCCACCTCCTAATATTGGAGCATACATCTCAAGGGACTTTCATGGCAGAGAAAACACATGTCAAAAGTATATATTTAAATGGAAAGTTGCAAATTGTTGATTGAGGTCCCAAGCTTATATAAAGGAGGTTGTTGATTGTGTAAAAAAGAAAAATATGATATAAAAATAAGGTTTTAAATCAACCTAGTAAGTTTTCTAACTTTTAAAGTGTATAAGATATTCCCAGATCCACATGCAACTTACGAGCACTTTCTCAAGGCATCGATATAGCATATAAAAGTCCATGTGCTTGGAGTAGATTTAATGATGGTTTGAAAACCAAGGCAAATTCTAAGTGGTGATATGATCTAGTTACACATTAATGTATTTGTATCATTACCTATATTTCATTTAGAAAGAGGGTGAGGTTAATATAATACTAGATTTGTATGACAAGTGATTTAAAAGTTTGGGGTAAAGGTCCAATTCTAAAGGGGAAATAAAGTTTTTAAACTCAATAATGCTAGATATTGAAATAGTAGAACACAAGATTTTAGTATTGATGACACCTTATAGTAGGCCATATATGATGAGTTTTTAAGGATTCAAATCAGTTAGCTAAGGGAAGGTTCTATGTGGATGTTGCTTCCAATGTTGAGGTTAGTGTAGATAGTATCAAGAAGTGGATGGGTAATTTTTCAATGGTTAAAAATGTTTCCAAGTGTACACATGATAGCATACATCCACTTTCCAAATAAGGTATGGTGGTTACAAGGGTGTTTTAGTAGTTGATCCAAATTCCTCTTACAAGCTATCTTTGTGACCAAGAAAGATGAAATATAGGTTAGATGATACAAACTTGGATGGTCTATCCTGGTCCAAAATTTGACCTTGCTTTCTCAACAGGAAAATTATAATACTCTTGTCTACTTTGAGGGTTTAAAATGATAATTTCAAGAATTTATTAGAAAAGATAGTAGAGGACTTAGACTAATTTTTGACTAACCAAAATATGGCTCTTGACATGCTATAAATTATGTCTACAGGTGAACATCATGATGTAATGATAAGTATGTTATCATGCAATTTCTTCTCCAATTCTAAGCCATATCTTCTAATGATGCTCAATACATTTAGAAAAACTAAACTTCTTGAACTAAGAAACAAGACACACATGTTTGTTCCCAATGGGAGATGTTTTATGGGGTTCTTGGATGAAAATATAACATTAAATTATGGTGAAGTATTTGTTTAGGTTTTTTATGCTCCAATAGATAAATGATATCATGATCCTAAGTTTTCTTATTTCATCAACCCAAGAATGGTCACTCCTATAAATTACTAAAGGTGAAGGTGAAAATCAAAGGTTCATAAGTCTCATCGATCAAACATGTAGCTAAAAGACAAATCAAAGCTTTTGATGCCAAATAGAACTTTACATTTTTGCAAAATGTAAACTACATGAAGATTTCCCAAGTTTGTCAAAATGTGAACAGGAAAAAGAATTTGTAAAATTCACATCATGAAAATGTATGTAACAATATACATTCCAACTTCCCAATCCTATCGGTCAACTAAGCATAAGAAAAGTCAACATGGGAGAATTTAAAGAAATTTTTTCAATATCAAATGCAATTTGAAAATTGTAAATTGCACTTGGAGTTGATAGGTCCACGGGGGAACTTTTAAAGGGAACTTTAATTTCATATTTCAAGTCTTGAAATTGTAAATTGTAAATTGCACTTAACTTCTAGATTTATGCCAACTTGCAAAGTTATAGTTGAGCTCCAGATTCATGCCATATAAAGGAAGTGAAAAATTACAAGTGGGCCAAAAAGCTACCCATAAGGCCAAAAAGTGAAAAATAATACACTTAAGAATTAAAAAGATTTGATAATAACCCTAAAAGTCAAATGGGAAAAAAGCAAGGTGTGAAAAGACATGTTGTAGTGAAAAGTAAAAAGGTAAAATAAACTAAGTCTTTCCATTTCTAATGTTTTACTTGTGTTGAATAACTTCATACAAGGTATATTGTAGGGTTTATGAGGCCATAGTGGGGTATTATAAGGAGATTTATCAAATGGCCATGGATCCTAAATAGGTGGAGTGTTCAAATACCATCATCAAAAGGCAAGGGCTATTCTTTGGCATCCACACAAGGAAGGGAAACTATCCAAATGTTCCCATTTATGCAAATGTGTGGTCAAAGGCATGGTCAAGTGGTTACACATGAAGACAAAGAGTTAGTTTTGTTCTAAGGGCAATATTTTACTAAAACCCAGTTACAATGGATTTCCATCCAAGATGATCAAGGGTTTGTTTGAAATCTCATCATTACATGGATAGGTAGTTGCTTCAGTGATTCCCATCTTCAAACTAGAGCATCTTGGTAGGACTTTGAGAGCTGATTACAAGTTTGAAATATTTTAAATTAAAAAACATATTTCAAGAGCAAATGTGTGAGGAATATATATATAAAAAAGGACTTATCATATTTTCAAAGGTTGTTATTGGTTATTTTTCTATTTAGGTCTTAGCCTCTTTCAAATTTAGATATCCTTCCTATGTATATGCCTTGTCTCTTTTATTAATGTGGTTGAAGATGTATAGCCTTTAGCAAACTCTAAGAGCATGTCTATCTCTCCCTTGTTCAAGAGCAATCTCACCATGCTTCTCCCCATCATCACATTCTGAAAAAATGATATATGTAAGATTTGTTGGCCAATTAATGGAAAATAGCTATGATTTTTGCTATATTTTATCAATGAAATCCATTGAAATATTCTTCATGCTTTGATTATTGGTTATTGAATTTTATGCTTATCAATGGTGGTAGTTGTTTTGGGTATAGATCTAAGTTGTAAATTCCTTTATGCATTGTGGTTTGGGGATATGTTATTACACCTTTAGGTGTTCCCTAATGTGGCTTCTGAAGGGGGGGGGGGGGGGGGGGTGTTGAAAAGGTGTAATGGCATGAGTTGGTTGGCAATTAATTAATTGGAAGTTGACTTAATAAAATAATTAAACATGGGAAAGTGTGGAAGAGTGTAATTAATAATTAATTAGATGTTAACTTTCAATTATATATTTATCAAGGTAGAATATATGATAGGTAAATTATATTTTTTATTGTAGAAATTTTATTTACTTTAAAATAAAAGATTTTATTTATTTATTTACCATGTTGAAATATATGATAGATGAATTATATTTGTTATTGTGTTAGTTCTATTTATTTTAAAATAAAACTATTTATTTTATATTTTTTATTGTGATAATTTTTTTATTTTAAAATAAAATAATTTTTTTATTTACCATGCTAGAATATATTATAAATGAATTATATCTATTATTGTGGTAATTTTATTTACATTAAAATAAAAGAGTGAATTTATTTATTTTATATTTATTATTATGATAATTTTATTTACTTTAAAATAAAATAATTTATTTACTAACTTGGAATATATGATAGGTGAATTATATTTGTTATTATGGTTATTTTAAAATTTAAAAAAAATTATTTATTTATTTAATATTTGTTATTATCATTATTTTATTTACTTTAAAATTATATATATATATATATATATATATATATATATATATGCAATTATTTAATTCATGTAAAGTTGACATTATACAAAAAAGGTAAAATAAAAATAAAAATGGTGAGGTCCAAAATAACCTATGAAATCGTATAACATATCTAAATGTAGAATACAATCATAATCATAATGAACTTTGTTCGATCTACCACTTATTTTATATTAATGTTTTGTCCTTTTTCCTTATTAATTGAGAAATGTTGGATTTAGTATCTAAGAAAATGAAAATGAGATGCTTGATTTCCTGGATATCAAGAACTAAAAATTTTCTCATAACTTTTCATTTATTAATTTATGTCGATCTCTTCATTCAAGATATGATATTATCCCTTTAATTTTTAAAAGGACAAATATTTGACATTAAAAATAGATGAAAATATAAAATTAATAATAATTAAAATTATAGTAAATTAAATTTTAAGATGAAAAATATTTGACATTAAAATTGATAAATAAATTATAACTAGCCTACATATCTTAGATAAATCTATGTAAAATACACTGATAGATATCATTCTCATGGTACCTATATTGTATTAAATTGTGAGTGCCTTGAGAATGATATCTATCAGTGTATTTTACATATATTTATCTAAGATATGTATGCTAGTTGATAACCTTATAAGGACACCCTAGGTTTATTCATTTGATAGAAGAACGCATTTGAAATTCTACTTATAGTGTATGTTTTAGGGTTTCAAGAATCATCTAAATGTTTACATTGTATTGGCACAAATGGATCCAACTCATTCATATTACTTTCCTTAGCTTGTATTTCAGTCTTTCAACATTTGTTGAAAATGAGTGATTTCATGCCTATTGGAAGAAATCCTATTGTTTGAAAAATGACACCACCACAACACTCTTTATATTTACATAACTCATCCTACATTATCCCAACCTATATATAATACACCCTGTTGCATATTATGATTATTTTTTTTACTGTAGATGCATAAGTGTTACAAATCTAAAATGTATCTATGGTTGATGCTTTCAATCCTAGCATTGCAGTCTTTCATTCGGCCCTCAATTGTTGGAAATTCATTATGAGATGAAGGTTTGAATCAAATTGTTATTTATCTTTAGTATCTTATTTTGGCATAGAGCATTTGATCATTTTATGTGATAACCTTTCTTGGGTGGAGTGTATAAACTTGGTTATGTTTTAGTTAGATTTTTGTTATTTTGTACTAGTAATCCCCATGAATATTGAACTATAGTATCCCTCTGTGAAATCAAACTACCCCTTAGGTCCTCTCACCTTGGTTCAGATAGAGCCAAAAGTAGAAGGGACTAAAATATACACTTTGTCAATGTCTTTTAGTCATTCTCTATGTTAAGTCCATCTTGATGCCAAACCCTTCCCTAGATATAATAACATATTTGTGGGTTTTTCATCTTTGTTTTCCATATTATTCAAGCGTACAAGGTTGAGATCAAGATGTGTACAATTGGGAACCAACACATCACTGGTGCCATTATTGGAGACATTACTTGTCACCCATGTGGCTAGGGACTCTTGTAGAGAGATGTATAAATTAAATTTTGAAGAGTTCTCTACCTATTATTTTCTAATTTTCTATCTTGGTCATCAACTATGTATCACTCTACCAGGGATGTTTTTTGGGACTTGAAAGATTTGATAATTTGACATCTACTAAATTTATTACAAAGGGCTATAAATTTGTCATGTTTTGAGGAGGTTTCCCCTTTTTGGAAATGAATCTAGAAATTTTAGCATCTTTACTTTCATATCTCATCATTAATTTTAGCAAGTTATGGTTTTAGTATGTATCACTATGTATTTTTACAATGTTATATTCTAGATGTTTGTTTTTAGTGGTGACTCCAACATATCATCTGGTTTCAAATAAAGATCAATGCCCATTTTCAATTCCTTTAGTTGTGAGTGTTCTTTTATTTTCAAATTTAGAAGGACTAATATCATCCTTCAAAGGTGACCCATCAAATTAGCTTGTCTTAGTGTTAATTATTCATTAAAGAATAAGGAAACAAGTTTGGATGCCAATTGAAGGAAAACGTTTAGGTGCAAAGGAGTGTTTGGACTATCAAGATTAAGATATACCTAAAATTTTATTTGTTAAAATTCTATTATTGAATATTATCATAGTTATTTTGATCATTTAGAACCTTATAGACCCATTTACTACCAAACATCTTCTCAACTAGCTAAATCTCCTAAGTTTGATCCACTAAGTCTACATCACTCACCCCCTCACATCCCTTTATCATCTAATATTGAAACCATCATTGAACCAATCATGAGACATAGGGATGAATATGAGAATTAACATCCTAAGTTTAGGATTCCCAAATTTAAACCAATTAATTTTGATTAATTGAAAGGTTATCTCAATTAAATTATAAATGAAGTAAGGAACCACCTTCCTAAGTTTCAAGGGAATAATGCAATGACTGGCGACCAACATTTGAGGGATTTTCACATTATCATTGAGGATTATGAGGTTCAACATTATAAAATTTACATTATGTTATTTTTTCACATGTTGGAAGAAGATGCTTGTGGGTGGTTCAATTACCTTTCCCATGGGTACAATGATTCATGGGAAGAAATGAGAAATGTGTTAAAAATTTAGTATGGTGATACGATTGATCCTAGGTTTCTTTAGGTAGGTTTTAAAAAACATTAAGAATAACCCTAATGAGTATGTTCCATGATTTTAATACAAGGTTCAAAAATATTATGATGAGGCTTCCTAAAAGTATCAGGCCTAGTGATACATCTTGGTTAATTAAGTATTATGATGCCTTTGACAAGGAGGCTACATAATACTTGAGGGACAAGGCTCTCATAAAACTAAGATTGGCATTCAATATGGTCATCAAAATTGAAAACAATGTTGTGGGTAAACCTTTGAATAAGTGAGTTGATTTAAAGTTAGTTAATCTTAAAAGAACTCAGTCCACTAAGACAACCAACCTTGAGGAAATGATAAAAACATTGGCTTCTTCTATCAAAGAGATGTCTTATAAGCTTGTTAGAGATGAGAATGGGATACCTAATGGGTATACAAGTCAGGGGAAAGCTTTAAATTAGAATCAGGCCCAAGATAGACATTATTTACACATTATATATATTTATAGAGGCCTACACATGATGAACTAATTGATAGAAATCAAAATAAAGGAGTTGGGAAGGAAGTGCCTAATGTATTAAATGCCAAAGTGAACATTGTAAATTATGAAATTAACATTGGTTGGTGTGATAAATGCTTCCTTCCACATCTTCCTTGTGATACAAATGAATGAATTGATGAAGATATATATCAACTTGAATCTACATCTGGTGATGATGAGATCTTGATGATTGATTGTCAATTCTTCCAAAATAAAATGTCTACCTCCATGGAATTACTAAGTTCTACTATTGTGGATCAATTTTGAAGTGTAGTACATAATCTATGTGTCCCAACTCTCCAAGTTATTTGTAATGTTAATATGACACAATTATATGAATTTCCCAATTATGATTTTAAATTTTTAAGATCTGTTTTCCCCCAAAAAATAGCTTTCATTTTTAGGACAATATTTGAAATATTTTGGTCTTACAGACCAAAATTTTATCTTCCATTTTCAAATTTTGTCCTGGACATTCAAATTTCTCATTTTTCAAGATTCTCAAAAATCTACGGACTCAACAGGTCAATTTCAATGGGCTTCTACAGGTTGAAATCTATGGACTCTTTCAAGGTTAGAGAAATTACAGACTTGGTATCTACGAACTCTGCAAACAGGCTCATGTCTACAAGTTCAACGGGCTTCACGACTTCTACAGGAATTTTCATTGATAAGCATCAACAGTAGGTTCAATATTTGGTTCATCCTTTGGTTCAACATCAAATGGTTCAAAGGTGGGTTAAATCAAGCAATTCAACGCTTTGTTTCAACATTTGGTTCATCTGCTTTGTTTTAAATTTTGGTTCATTCTTTGGTTCAATCAAACAGTTTGTCAGTTGGTTCAAAGCTTTGTTTGAACCATTGGAAAAAAACTTGGTTCAATGGTTGGTTCAACATCTTGGTTCAAACACATGGTTCAAAGGCAAGTTCAATAGTCAGTTCATTGCTTAGTTCATCAGCTCGATTCATTCAAATTGAACCATCGGCTTGAACCATTTTTGGTTCAACTGATTGGTTCAATGTCTTGGTTGAACGGAATGGTTCATCGCCAAAGTTCAAAGGGTCACCTGAAGAAGCCCGAAAGGCCATTTAAAGACTACCCAAAGGATAGATATCCTTATGGGAGGCTATTCTGACTCAAAATGGGTCATTTCTCAAGGCTTGAAAGGGTAAGTCCAATCTAGAAAAATACCAAGCAAAAAGCCGAAAGAAGACAAAGTAATGACGCACCCAAAAATGTCAAATTCAACACAGTGAATTAGCCATTGATCCTTTAAACATACAGACATACAGATCAGAATACATTCATAGATTTAAAAGCCAAAACTAATAGAAAGTGGAGAAGGAACAAGAACAGTAAACTAAATCCAAGACCTGATTTAATTAACCAGACAAGGAGGAATGATGAAGATAAGATTAGATCACCAGGTGGACATTGAAAGTTGAAAACTTTCAATAAGCACGACTTATTTCCTTACATTGATAAAATCAAATGGGTAAAGCACCCCTTAGTTCCAGCATGTCTTCTTAACAAATTCCAATGTAAAATGATGTATTGATTGTTCCCAAGTCCTTCTTGAAGAGGCTATATAAGGGACTTTCTTCTATTTTAATAGTGATCTCTTTTTTGGACAATTAGAATGAAACACTACCCAAATTGTAAGGCATTGCTGAGACTTTGAGCTCAGATTGCTAACCATATTTTGTTATTGGAATAAGAAAGCAAGTGGTTTTTTAGACTTTGTGCTGTAATATCTTTGTTATTGAGGAAATTGTTCTTATGTCTTTTTCTTCAATATATCTTTTATTCCTTTAATTCAACAAGCAAAATTAGTGATAGCAGTTAAAAAAGGTGTCCTAAAGAGTCGACTGTGGAGAGACTTTGTGCCCCCATAATAGCCTTTAGTTTGTTTTCTTTTCATTTCTGTGTAAAGGACCTTGAGGAGACTTTGTGCCTCATTGTCCTTCATATCTTACTCTTGAGCAATCCAGTTGAAGACTTTGAGCTGCATCTCAATTTGCCAATTATTGCATCTTTTGCTACATTTTGTTGTTACTGCCAGGAGTATTCTTGTGGTTTGTTGAATAGTATTTCTGAAAGAAGAGGAGTACTGTCTATCATTTCCCCTAAGTTTTTCCTTTGATCTGAGTGCATCATCTCTGAAAGAAGAGAGATGGATGGTTTGTCCCACCCATGAGTATTATTTTATATATATATATATGTATATATATATATATATATATATATATATATATATATAGAGAGAGAGAGAGAGAGAGAGAGCATACCTACAGGGAACCTCCCCTTGATGAGAGGAGAGATCAGTGTCCTTCTGATGTGTTAAAACTACACATTTGGATGACTAATCTTCCTACTTTGGCTGATCAGACCTATTTTGTTTATCAGTACATTGATCGACAAAATATTCAACCAATAGTTTTTGGCGACTCCACTGGGGATACCCATTATCCTTTTATAGTCTATCCATTCCATTCACCTCCACACCAACTGGGAAAGAATGCACAGTTTAAAGCAACAAGCTTTAATTGAAGCAAAGTCAAATCTTTTCCATTTTTGTTTTACAATCTAGCAAATTCAAGGTATACACGAAGCCAAAGGGCTAAAGGTGTCATTGATCTTGTGTTTGAGTTGGTACAACAAAGTGATTTTGATCTATTTCCTTCACCATCTCATCTTCAAAGAACCAAGAGCTTCCCTCCTACTAAATCCAGATCCCCATTACCAGACGAAGTATCTACTTTTGCTATTGATGGAGCTGTGCCTATAATTACCACATTAAGATTTGTTATCCCTCCTTTTTAGTATCTTATAATGGTAGTTCAAGGCCCCTGGGGTAACTCTTTTGGCCCTCTCAATCTTACTCTTCCTCTGCATGAGCTTCCACATAGTTCTAGGAAGAATTTCCATAAATTCTATAGTGATGGCAAAGTTCATCCTGATGAACACATTACAGCATTCAGTATTGCTTGTGGAGTAATTGAATTAGAATTTGAAGATGTAGCAGTCAGGCTTTCTGTTGAAACACTACAAGGCCCTGCTACAGATTGGTTTTACCATTTACAAGCTCGATCTGTGACCGATTGGAATACCTTGAAAGCTAAGTCTCAACCCAGATTCAAACCTGCAGTAGATGCACATACACTTCTAGCTCAACTTACACAAATGAAAAAAGAGCTGCATGAGCCTATGAGAGACTTCATAGCTAAATTTGACAAGTTGAGAAATAGAATTCCTATGATTGCCAAACCTACAGCTGAAAATCTCAAATGCTTTTTCATTAATTCTCAGCTACTTGAAGTCAGTTTACTCTTGAGACGTGTTGGCCAAATAGATCTCGTTGCAGCTCAACTTTTGGCCACTGAATTAGAAGATGATCTCATCTTAGCAGAGAAAATAAGAAGAGATCCCAATAAAAACAGAGCTTCATCATCTTCTGAATTTGAATTTACAAGCACCACAGATCCAATGGTGCAGAAATTAGCAAATGAACTCCTTGCCCTCAAAAATCAAATGGCTCAAAGAATGTCTTCTACTACTACATATAGAAGGACATTCCCAAATCAGTCATATCAGGGCAATGTTGGCAGAAACAAAGGACAACAAAATCACCTTCCTTCTCCATAAGGAAAACTTGCCTTGGAAGCTTCTCCAACTAATTTAGCAATGGGATATCTTGAGACAATCAGAATTTTCTTATCAGCCTGAATTAAATCAAGAAAATGATGCTGATATCATTAAAGAGAGTCAAGAAAAATCAGCTAGCGACTCCCATATTAATTTTCATATGGATCATATGAAGTGTTTACTAGGTCTAAGAACCAATCAGTCCAGTAGGATGATAAAGAAAAGAGAGAAGAACAACCACAACTAGCAGTCACAATTGTCAACCATGGGATAACTCTACCCTTTCAACCAAAATATATGGTAATCACTCAAAAGGTAAATACATCTATTGTGCCTTCTCCTTCTACTTCTAATTCAAAAACTAGCCCACCTCCCATCCCTTTGAAAACTCACAAAGCTAAAGTACCTTTCTCTGTACATAGCTTGTTTCAGCCATTTGATATAATTGACCATGTTAAAAAGACAAAAATATAGATGTCTAAATTTGAATACTTGCAGTCCAATCTGGATCAACTGAATAAGTTGATCTAATATGTTAAAAATTTAATCATCCCTATAGGACAAAAGGCCAAAAAAGTAACTTTTGATTCTTCAATGAATACGCCTATTCCAAATAATTTAATTATTACTCCTCCAGCTACTCCTAGAAAAATAGAACCCTTCTATATTTCCCTATTAATTAATGGCCACAAGCTGAGTAACTATATAATAGACTCAGGCACATCTGACAATGTCATGTCTGCCAAAGTCATTGAGTCTCTTGGTCTCACATTGACCAAGATGTTTGGCAGATGTTTCTCCATGGAGAACAAACAAGTGCCATTGCTGGGGCAAATCAAAGATGTCTAATTTACATTCACAGCCTTTCCAAATAAGAGGATTAAAATAACTATATTAGTGGCTGATGTCCTAGCATCTTATGGCATTTTGCTTGGATGGAATTTCTGTAAGGATGTGGGAGGAGAAATAAACATGGATTTATCTGAGGCAAGGATCCCTGTCCAAGGCATGATGAAGAGATTACTTCCTGAAAATGAAGCAAAGTATGTAGTTACCAAGACGTCAGCTCTTGAAGCTCAAATCCTCTTTGAATCCACAAGTATGGGTAATTAATTTTTATATACAGATCATTAAGAAAAACACTCCATCTCTAATGAGATAAAGTCTAAAGTAAATCTAGTATCTAATGAGATTTGGACTCTAGAATTTGATGATAGTTATTCCTTTACTAGTTTTGGAGCTGGAATTGTCTTGATATCTCCTCAAATAGATTTATTTCCTTCATCCTATAAATTGAAATTCAGTAATACAAATAATATATCTAAATATGAATCGTTATTGTTGGGCATGAAGGCTACTCAAGAAAGAGGTGTCAAATTTCTTCATGCTAAAGGGGACACCGAATTAGTGGTCTGTCAAGTGAGAAATTCATATCAGACCAAGAATGAGAGGCTGCACCATTACCGTAATCTTGTTTGGGACCAAATTGAAAGCTTTGATGCTTTCAACATTTATTCCATTCCCAGAGAATCTAATGATAGAGCTGATGCACTTGCTATTTTAGGAGCTCTTTTAATTCCTTATTCTGATTTTAAAGAAGCCAAATATACCATTGAGGTGGTCTATAGGCTGAGTGTTTCTGACAATTCTGATCATTGGCAAATTTTCAATGATGATAATTAGATCATTGCTTTCTTGGAAGGAAAAGACAATCTTGAACAACTATATTTTGAAGGTAGTGAATCTCAAAAATTTGAATTTGTTTCTAAATCTAGTTCAGATGTAAATAAAGAGTTTCTATAGATGAAAGGAAACAAAATTACTAAAGGCTTGGTTTCTCTTGAAAAGCTATTCAATAAGCATGATAGATTCGTCAAGAAACAACAGACAGATTCAAATTTCTCTCAGGGATTTGACCAAGTGAATTTGACCAACAAAGAAAATACAAAAATGGTCAACATTGGTAAGTGATATACCCCTGAAGAAAAATTCAAATTTACTTCTTTGCTCCATCAATACATTGATGTTTTGGAAATTCATATGAAGATCCGAAGTCTCTCAGACCTGATGAAATATACCATCATATTCCTCTCAAGGCTAATTCAATGCCTTACAAGTAGAAATCCAGGCAATACAATCCAAAAATTTCAGGTACAATTATGTTTGAAATTCAAAAAATGTTAAATTCTAGAATTATTTTTTCAATCCATCATTCTACATGGATTGTGAACATAGTTCTAGTAAGGAAGAAAAATGGCAAAATCTGCATTTTTCTAGATTTCCAGAATCTAAACCAGTCATCTTTGAAAGACAATTATCCTTTACCAATCATGGACCAAGTGCTTCAAATAGTAATAGGATCAGAAATGTTATCAATGCTGGACGGCTTCTCAAGCTATAACCAAGTTGAAGTTGCTGAAGTTGACCAACACAAGACTGCGTTCATCATGCCTTGGGGTACATTTACATACAAAAGAATGCCTTTTGGATTAATAAATGATGGCGCTACCTTCCAGAGAGCTATGGAGATGGATTTTAAGGATAAAATTGGCAAGTTCATAGTTATATATCTTGATGATTTAATTGTCTTTTCAAAGCATCAATCTGATCATGTACACCATTTACAGCAAGTGCTGGAGCACTGTCAGCAGAATGGTATTTCTTTGAATCCTAAAAAGTCTATTTTTGGAGTGAGAGAAGGGAAACTCGGACACATTGTGTCTAAAGAAGGCATAAAGATTGACTCAGATAGAGTCAAGTCTATCCAAGAGCTAAATTTGCCTGCAAGTAAGAATGTTGTTCACTCTTTCTTCATAAAAGTGAATTTCTTACAGAGATTCATCTCCAAATTTGCTGAGAAGAAAAGACACATTGTAAACATGATGAAAGGAAAGACTACCTTTAGCTAGACTGAAGAAGGCAAAGTAGCATTTCAAGATATCAAAGTCGTTATTGCTCACTCTCTTACCTTGGTCTACCCAGATTACCACAGAGATTTTATTATATACAGCTATGCATCTGAGCATACTCTTTCAATGATTCTTATCTAACAAGACAAATAAGGTATGGAATCCCTTATTTCTTTCATGATTTGCCCTCTGAAAAATCATGAAATGAAGTATTCAAATATAAAAAATCACGCCTATGCCTTGGTAAAAGAAGTCAAACACTTTCACTTCTATATTATAAATTCACATACTATTGCCTTAGTTCTTGATAGTATAGTCAAATCTATATTAACTCAGTAGGAGTTTGGCATAAAAAGAGGTAACTGGATTGCAAAGATCCAAGAATTTAATCTGGATATCAAGCCAACAAAGCCGGTCAGAGGTAAAGGCCTTTGTCAATTAATGGCTGACAATAAGCCAAAAGATACTCAGCGTGAAGAAACTGAGGTTGAAAATGTGCCAATAGTCCTTTTTGTTTCTACTACCAATGAATGGTATTCAGATATTGCCTATTTTATGACTTATGGAGAATAGCCTATTCATTTTTCTTACAAAGAGAGGAGAACTATTAGATTGAAAGATGACAATTTCATCCTTTGGGACAACGGCCTATACAAAAGAAGCATAGATGGAGTTTTCCTTTGTTGTGTAGATAAAGAACAATAGACTCAGCTCTTGAAATCTTTCCATAATCTAGCATGTGGAGGACATTTTTCTACCCCTGTGACTGCTCACAAATTTTTTTGATCCAGATATTATTGGCCAACTCTTTTCCAAGATGCACATTATTGGGTGAGGAAATGTGAACTTTGCCAGTAATTTGTTGGAAAACCCAAGTTGGTTGCTCTACCTCTCAATCCAGTTATCATAGAGGAACCTTTCCAGTAGTGGGGACTCAATTTTATTGGGACAATAAATCCATCTTCAAGTGCTGAACATGATTATGTCCTTACAGCGACTAATTATTTCACTAAGTGGGTGGAAGCAATCCTGACAAAGCATGGTACTTCAGAAGTTATATGCAACTTCGTAAAAGAGAATATCATTTCCAAATTTGGAGTCCCACTCAAAATTGTTATGAATAATGTAGCTTGTTTCACCTCTCAAGAAATTATGCAATTCTATTTTTATAATGGAATTACGCTCTCTCATTCTTCTGATTATTTTCCACAAGGGAACAGACAAGATGAGTCCACCAATAAAAATTTGGCAACTATTATCAAGAAACTTACAGATGATAATCAAAGGATGTGGCACAAAGCATTTGTGGATGCTCTGTGGGATGACAAGAGCACACCAAAAAGGGCAATTGATATGTCTCCTTTTCAACTTCTCTATGAAATTAATGCTGAGATACCAATCACTTTAGAGTTATCAGCATTAAAATTGGGGAAGGCCATTGAAGATCAGACATATGAGAGCTCTCTTAACAAAAGAATCATGTGACTAACTCAACTGGAAGAACAAAGAACTATGGTGGTGGACAGAATTGTTGTTCATCAAAATCTGATAAAGAGACTTTTTGATTAGAAGGCCAGAAATCATGATTTCCAGATTGGGGATAAAGTTTTACTATGGGACAAAAGAAGAGAGCCAAAAGGGATGCATGGAAAGTTTGCCTCCCTTTGGAGAGGCCCATTCATAATTCATCAGCACATGGGTGAAAACAGCTTTTTGTTGAAATATCAAGATGGCATGCTCTTTTCTCTGCCCCATAATGGGTAGCATCTGAAGCACTTCAATTCTTGAAGTATCAGATCATTACCTCTGTATATATGTATATTTGTACAATTTTAATTTCTATTTTATTTTGTTTGTTTTCATTTTTGATGTCTTTCATTTTTGGAAAGCATGACTCTGAATTCCAATGGTACACTTGAAGACACTGGAGATTCTAAATTCTACTCCTTTCAATTCATTTCGCAATTGACAGAAGTTCCCCAACTGGAGCCAGCTGTTGTCCCCCAAAAAATAGATTTCATTTTTAGGACAAAATTTGAAATATTTTGGTCTTACAGACCAAAATTGTATCTTCCATTTTCAAAATTTTTCCTGGACATTCAAATTTCTAATTTTTCAAGCTTCTCAAAAATCTACAGACTCAACAGGTTAAGTTTAATGGGCTTCTATAGCTTGAAATCTATGAACTCTTTCAAGGTTAGAGAAATTACAGACTTGGTATCTATGGACTCTGCAAACATGCTCATTTCTACAAGTTCAATGGGCTTCACGACTTCTACAAGAATTTTCATCGACAAACATCAAAAGTAGGTTCAATGTTTGGTTCATCCTTTGGTTTAATGTCAAATGGTTCAAAGGCAGGTTCAATCAAGTGGTTCAATGCTTTGTTTCAACATTTGGTTCATCCGCTTTGTTTCAAATTTTGGTTCATTCTTTGGTTCAATCAAATGGTTCATCAGTCGGTTCAAATCTTTGTTTGAACCATTAAACCAAAACTTGGTTCCATGGTTGGTTCAATGTCTTGGTTCAAACACATGGTTCAAAACCAAGTTCAATAGTCAGTTCAATGCTTAGTTCATCAGCTCAGTTTGTTCAAATTGAACCATCAACATGAACCATTTTTGGTTCAACCGATTGGTTTAATGTCTTGGTTCAATGGAATGGTTCATCACCAAAGTTTTAAGGGTCACCCAAAGAACCCAAAAGGCCATTTAAAGACTGTCCAAAGGATATATATCCTTGTGGGAGGCTATTCCAACTCAAAATGGGTCATTTTTCAAGGCCCGAAAGGGCAAAGCCAATCTGGAAAAATACCAAGAAAAAAGCTGAAAGAAGACAAGGTAATGACGTACCTAAAAATGTTAAATTCAACACAGTGAATT
Organism: Torreya grandis; assembly: GCA_037957365.1. Lineage (NCBI taxonomy): Eukaryota > Viridiplantae > Streptophyta > Pinopsida > Cupressales > Taxaceae > Torreya > Torreya grandis. The sequence goes on along the minus strand of JARHVA010004577.1, from coordinate 192,745 downwards.
AGCTGTTGATCCTTTAAACATATAGATATATATATTAGAATACATTCACAGATTTCAAAGCCAAGACTAGAAAAAATCAGAGAAGGAACAAGAACAATAAACTAAATCCAAGACCTGATTTAATTAACTGGATAAGGAGAAACGATGAAGATAAGATTAGATCGCCAGGTGGACATCGAAAGTTTCAAACTTTCAATAAGCGCGACTTTTTTCCTTGCATTGATAAAATCAAATGGGTAAAGTTCCCCTAAGTTCCAGGGTGTCTTCTTAACATATTCCAATGCAAAATGATGTATTAATTGTTCCCAAGTCCTTCTTGAAGAGGCTATATAAGGGACTTTCTTCTATTGTAATAGGGATCTCTTTTTTGGACAATTAGAATGAAACTCTTCCCAAATTGTAAGGCATTGCTGAGACTTTGAGCTCAGATTGTTGACCATATTTTTTTATTGGAATAACAAAGCAAGTGGTTTTTCAGACTTTGTGCTGTAATGTCTTTGTTATTGAGGAAATCTTTCTTATGTCTTTTTCTTCAATATATCTTCTATTCATTTAATTCAACAAGTAGAATTAGTGACATCAGTTAAAAGGGTGTCCTAAAGAGTCGACTATGGAGAGACTTTGTGTCCCCATAATCTCCTTTAGTTTGTTTTCTTTTCATTTTTGTGTAAAGGACCTTGAGGTAACTTTGTGCCCTCATTGTCCTTCGTATCTTACTCTTGAGCAATCTAGGTGAAGACTTTGAGTTTCATCTCAATTTGCCAGTTATTGCATATTTTGCTACATTTTGTTGTTACTGCCAGGAGTATTCTTGTGATTTACTAAATAGTATTTTTGAAAGAAGAGGAGTACTGTCTGTCATTTCCCCTGAGTTTTTCCTTTGATCAGAGTGCATCATCTTTGAAAGAAGAGAGATGGATGGTTTATCCCACCCATGAGTATTATTTTTTGTTTATATATATATATATATATATATATATATATAGCATACCTATAGGGAACCTCCCCTTGATGAGAGGAGAGATTAGTGTCTTTCTGATGTGGTAAAACTACACATTTAGATGACTAATCTTCTTACTTTGGCTGATCAGACCTATTTTATTTATCAGTACATTGATCGACAAAATATTCAACCAACAAAATTAATGATGATTAATAAATATGGTGGGGGAACTCCTTCAATTGAGGATAATAAGGTTCTAATTAATGTAGTAGGTTCCCAAGAGAAATGTTGAGTTGTGGAGCTAAAAGCTTGACTAGTGTGCAAATGTGGAGGTTGCTGGGTGACACAATAACTGGCATCGGTCATAGCTAGCTGACATCTTTTAGGGGTTGACCGACATCGGTTATATTTAGCTACATAGTAACTGACATTGGTTAGGGTTAGTTGGCATTAGTCACCTTCAAACTGACATCGATCATCTGTGCATTTTTAAAATTGTTCTAATTTTAGGAAAATAGTTAGTTTGCATGTAAAGACTAAAATTAGTCTTGAGTTTGCATTTCTAATTATTGTTTACTTTGTGATATATTTAAGAGACCCATGGGGCTATATTGTAATCAAGGTAGGTAACAACAACCATTGGGTTGATTGTCACTGGAGGGAATAACAACTTGGTATTGAGTTGATTGTGATTGTAATTGAGAGAGAGAGAACTCTTGAGGGAGAATTACTGTACACCTAAGAGGTGTGGGAAGAGTGAGATTTCTTCATTGTATTTCTTTTTGGAAGAGTTTAATACAAGATTGGATGTTTCTCATATCTCTTATTCTTTGGTGTTTCTGATTTCTAGTTACTTATTATTTTTGGTTTAATTCCATGTTTAGTTGCTTATACAAAAGTAATCAATTGTACTCTAAGGAGGTCTTAACAATTGGTATCAGAGCTTGGTTCACTAATAAGTGGTATCAGAGTGTGTTAGTGTTTGTTGATTATAGGTTCACTCTCAGGGGTTTTTGATTGAGTGGGAGTAAAGCAATGGTAGAAGAAAGTAAACTAATAATGGAGAAATTCAATGGCAAGAATTATCAATTATGGAGGATGTAGATTGAATATTATTTGTATCAAAAAGATCTGTACCTACCATTGGATGGGGTTTCAAGAAAGCCCATAGATATGCAAGATGAAGAATGGAATGTTCTTGATAGAAAGGCTCTTGGATCTATAAGGTTGAGCCTGGCATCATCTGTGATTTCTAACTTATCACATGCAAAGACAATGGTAGAGTTAATGGATACTTTGGAAATTTTATATGATAAACCCTCAGCTTCAAATAAGGTATATCTTATGAAGCAATTATTTAATTTACAAATGCAAGAAGGTGGATCTGTATATAGTCCTCTTAGTGATTTCTATGGATTAGTAAATCAGTTAATTTCATTCAAAATAGTTTTTGATGATGAAATTAAGGCTCTCTTAATCTTATGCTCTTTACGTTAAAGTTAGCATAGCTTGGTAATGGCAATTAGTAATAATGCATCTGCTTTAAATATATTGAAAGTTGATGATGTTGTTAGTGTAATCTTGAATGAAGAAATTCACAGGAAAAGCACAAGAGAAACATTAGGTAATGCTTTAGGTGTTGAAAGCAGGAAAAAGCAAAGAGAGAAGGGCAAGCAAAGGAAATCAAGGTCAAAGATGGGAAGTAGATCCAAATCCAAAAATAGAAGTATAACTTGCTGGAATTTTGGAAAGAAAGGACATGCAAAGAAAGATTGTTGGTTGAAAGAAGATTAGCATGAAGGTAATAAAGAAGTAAAAGATGCAGGTATTGTTGCACAGGATGCTCTTATATTTTCTTTGGATAGTCAGGTAGAATCATGGGTTTTAGATTCTGGTGCTTGTTTCCATGCAACCCCAAATAGAGAATTTTTCAATGATTATGTCCATGGAGACTTTGGAAATATTTATTTAGGGGATGGTGTGCCTTGTCAAATTGTTGGCAAAGGAAAAGTGCAACTTAAATTGCAGAATGGCAACACATGGGTGTTGAAGGATGTCATGCATGTACCCATCCTGAAGATGAATCTAATTTTTGTAGGAAAGTTGGGTGATGAGGGTTGCACAGTAACTCTCATAGCTGAATCTTGGAAAGTTTCCAAGGGTGCTAGCTAGAGGTAAGAAAGTAGGTACACTTTATCTATCTACTTGTATTACTGATTATTCTCTTTCTATTTTATCTACTTTAGATGTAGATGCAAAGATGTGGCACTGTAGGCTTGGTCACATGAGTGAGAAGGGAATGCATGTTCTTAAGTCAAAAGGTAAGCTTTCAGATTTGATAGATCTAGATTTTTGTGAGTATTATATTTTTGGGAAATAGAAGAAAGTGAGATTTCTCAAAATTGCGTCAACAAAGAAGAAGCACAAGTTGGAGCTTGTTCACACAGATGTGTGGGGACGAGCTCAAGGAGCTTCTATTGGAGGATCATAGTATTATGTTTCTTTCATTGATGATGCTACAAGAAAGGTATGGGTTTATTGCATAAAAAAGAAATCTAATGCTTTTGACTCATTTAAGAAATGGAAAGCCTTAGTTTTCAATGAGAAGGTGATGTACAATGATCAACTCAAGAGGATAAATAATTATGAGCAGGGCAATCTTGATTTGGATGAGGTTATGATCCAAAATGAGCTCACAGGTAAAAAATCATCACTCACAAGAAAACACAGATATCGACGTCAATCAGGTAGAGACTGACGTCGATCAGGTAGGAACTGACATCGATCAGGTGAAGAACAAATTTGGTGATGTCAGGTAAGTGGAAACTGACATCAGTCAGATGGCAACTAATATTAGTTAGGTCAGTTAGATGTAATTGATATCGATCAGGTGTAGACTAAGAGATGACTAGGATCGATCACTGTTAAAATGAAATTTGGGCAGATAGCACGTTGTTAATGAGTCTCAAATGCCCATGAGGAGGTCTAAAAGGGTAAGTAAACCTCCAATTCATTATTCACCTTCTTTATACTACTTTTCTCTCACTGACGGTGGAGAACCAGGAAGTTTTGAAGAGGCAATGTAGGTAGAATCCAAATAACAGTGGGAGCATGGCATGAATGAGGAAATTGATTCCTTGGAAGAGAACCATACGTGGGATTTGGTTGAGTTGCCAGCCAGAAATAAAGCACTAAAATATAAATGGATATATAGGTTAAAGAAAGGAGAAAATGGACAAGTGAGACATAAGGCCAGGTTATATGGTCTTGAGCAAGCTCCAAGATAATGGTATTTGAGGTTTGACAGGTTTATGACAAAGCATGGCTTTAGTAAATGTCAATCTGACCATTGTGCTTATTTTACTAGATTTGATAATAGTAGCTACATTATCCTGTTACTGTATGTAGATAATATGCTTATTGCAGGTTCACACATGCAGGGAATTACTGAGCTAAAAGTAAAATTAGCTCAGACATTTGCCATGAAGGATTTAGGAGCAGCAAAGAAAATCCGTGGCATGAGTATTAAGAGAGATAGGAAAAATTACAATTTGATTTTGTCTCAAGAGGATTATGTGAATAAGGTGATGGAGAGGTTCAATTTTTTGGATGCAAAACTGATAAACACACCTATGGCTAGATAGTTCAAGTTAAGCACAGAACAGTGTCCTAAATCACATGATGAGATTGAGTACATGGTATGTACTAGACATGATATTGCCCAAGCAGTGGGAGTTGTTAGCAAGTTTATGGCCAATCCAGGGAAGGCACACTGGAAATTAGTTTAGTGGATTCTCAGATATCTGAGAGGGACCAGTAGTAGGCATTTATGCTATGGATGGTCAAACACTTCTCTACATGGGTATGTAGATTTGGATATGGCAGGTAACTTGGATGGCAAGAGAAGCACCACACGATATGTGTTCATTGTTGGTGGAATGACGGTTAGCTAGATTTCAAATTTATAGAAGGTTGTTGCCCTATCTACTACAGAGGTAGAATAGATTGCAGTCACAAAGGCTAGTAAGGAAATGATATGGATGACTTAGTTCATGGAAGATTTGGGAAAGGAGAAAGAGAGTTGTAGATTGTATAGTGATATTCAAAGTGCAATTCATTTGGCAAAGAATTCAGCCTTTCATTCAAGAACTAAACATATACAGCTTAGGTACCATTTCATTAGACAGGTATTGGAGGATGGTCAGTTGAAGCTAGAAAAGATGCATATGGATAAGAACCCTGCTGATATGTTAACAAATCTGATAACAAAGGAGAAGTTGAATCTTCATTCAACTTTTGTTGGTCTTCAAGATTGAACTTGAAGATGGAGAAACAAGCCAAAAACAAGTTAGAGGATGTACAGGTACAGGTACAGGTGCAACTGTTTATTTCCAAGTGGGAAATTGTTGAGTTGTGGAGCTAAAAGCTTCAATAGTGTGTAAATGTGGAGGTTGCTGGGTGACATAGTAATCGACATCAGTCAGAGCTAACTGACATTGGTTATATTTAGCTACATAGTAACTGGCATCAGTTAGGGTCAGCTAACATCGGTCACCTTTAGCCTGACATCAGTCATTTGTGCGTTTCCAAAACTGTTCTAATTTTAGGAGAATAGTTAGTTTGCATGTAAAGACTAAAATTAGTCTTGAGTCTACATTTCTAATTATTGTTTGCTTTGGGATCTATTTAAGAGACCCATGGGGCTGTATTGGAATCAAGGTAGGCAACAACAACCATTGGGTTGATTGTCACTGGAGGGAATAATAACTCGGTATTGAGTTGATTGTGATTGTAATTGAGAGAGAGAAATCTTGAGGGAGAATTACTGTACACCCAAGAGGTGTGGGAAGAGTGAGATTTATTCATTGTATTTCCTTCTGGAAGAGTTTAATACAAGATTGGTTGTTTCTCATATCTCCTATTCTTTGCTATTTCTGATTTCTAGTTACTTATTACTTTTGGTTTAATTTCGTGTTTAGTTGCTTATACAAAAGTAATCAATTGTACTCTAAGGAGGTCCTAACAAGAAAGAGTATAGTTTGAGAAGTAGCGAATAAAGTGATGCTCCTTAAGACACTATTGGTTCCCAATTATACACCTCTTTTACTCAACCTTCCACACTTGATTAAAATGGAAAATAAATATGAAAAACTTAATATTTTATCATTATATCTAGGGAAGCATTTATCACCAAGAATGGACCAGATGTAAAAAATGATAGATAGGTACTGATAGAGGGTATGGTCATTTCCATGTTACTTTTGGCTCTGCCTAAACCAAGGTGAGAGGACCTAATGGGTAGCTTGCTCACATGGAGAGATTCTAAATTTCAACCTCCATGGGGATTATTGGCACAAAAAACAACAAATGTGATTAGGGTAAAACCAAACTTGCACACTCCACCTAGGAAGGGTTATCACATAGAGTGAACAAATGCACTAAGTCACATATAAGATAGTGAATATAGATGAGAAAGTGATTGCAATATTAACTCCAAATAATTTTCAATAAGATGGGATGAATGGAAAATTGTAGTGCTATAAATTTAAAGCACAAAGTGTAGACACATGTTATATAAGCAATATTTTATCCATCTACAAAGTAAAGAACACTTATAGTATGCAACACAGTGTATTATTTGTAGGGTAGGACAATGTAGGACATTTGATAGTAATCAAAAGGGGGTGGTGTGATAGTGGTTTTCAAACAACATGTATTCTTTTAAAATTCATGATATTATCCTTTGGAAAGATGTAGAAAAACTCAAATGTAGGCTACTTACTAGGAACTACTAGAAGTAATTTACATATATTGGTTCTAATTAAATGTAAACACCCAAATGATCCTTGAAATTCTAGAACATTCACTAAAACTAGAATCTCAAGTACTTTTTCCCATTTAATCTATAAACCTAGGGTGCCTAAACAAGCTATTCAACAACATATTCTAAAATAATGCAAAAAGGGTTTTATAATTCAAATCTATGCTTAAAATTTAAACCATTAGTAAGAATGGAGCAAATATCTAGTCAACAATATTTAAAAAACACATTGTTTCACTTCATGAAAAGGAAATAATAAGAACCACAAATATTTTCCATTAAATTTACAATAAAATCTTACATACATCAATTTTTGAGAATGTTACCATGGGGAAAAGTATGGTGTGTTTGATATTTTGACAAGGGAGACATAAACATGCTCTCAAATCTTGATAATGGATGTACAATTGTAACCACCTTAGCAAGAGAGACAAAATCTACTCACATCAATTGATCCCAATTTTCTTTGTAGAATCTAGACTCAAAGAAAATGAAAAAACAACAATAACCCCCTTGAAAAGAGGCGAATCCCTCTTTTTATACAAATCCTTCAACCAGGCTATTCCAAGAATATGCTTTATCTAGAATATTCCCTTGAATATGCTTGGAAGTTCATGCCTTATAATAAAAATCATTTCTCTAATTGTCTCTACAAGTAATGATGAAGATTTGTAACAAACTTTGATTTCTTGGTTGGAGTTGCCTTTGTCTTGAGATGGAAAGAAAATATTCTAGGTGGAACCCAAAAACAATTTATTTTTTGTGAAACTTCTTAGAAATGCTCTCCTGTTAATCATTTACAAAATAGGGAAACTTATGGACAACTACCCTTCCTCTTGTGAATGCCAAATAAATCCCATTACCTTTTGATGATTGCATTGGAATTCTCCAACTATGATATAGGCATAGAATGATCCATGTCCATTTCAAAAATATGCTTTGGAATGGCCCACAAACATTATTCTATGCTTTGAATTCTTGCCCACCCATGAAGGAGCCATAAATTTGAGCTTTAAACCCAAATATTAACACATATTAACATGTGCCATGTCACATGAGTTCTATCTAGCCATTCATGGGTTTTATAAGTGACTAAGCCACTTAGTTGGATCCAATTTGGACATTTGTCACTCTTTTATTGGACTCAAGTGCTTTGGATGGTACTCTATCTAATTGACCAATTTGTAACCTGCCATGTAGCACCTTTCTATTTGTTGCAAGTACTCAGGTGGGGCCCTTCAATTTTTTTAATTTATGGGAGTTCCACTTGTCATTCTCACAAGCAATCAAGACCCTACCTTAAAAGTTGTCTCCTTCAAAATCCATCATAATCTTGTTTGGGCATGCATTGACTTTTGATTACTTTTGGGAGCCTTATTGATAGTTGTTGACAGCTGTATCTTAATCATGTAACTCAGATGGAACCATAAGTCATTCTCGAAGGTAATCTATCAATCTTGGGTGAAACTCTATAGGGATGACATGTGTCATCATGTTATGGGTGTAGTGGGGACATGTGTCATCTTGATAAGATCTTGCAAGAGTCCTTCAAATTATCAGATCGGATTAGCATGGGCATGGCACATGCCATTTGGAGGGATATGCATCACTCTAAAAAGGGGCCTTGAATAACTATACACCATCAATTATTATATTTAATGGTCTGGGTGCTTCCATGCATCGATCTTAGAAGGTTCTCATGAATATTTGATTTGATAGATCATGAACTTACACGTTGATCTAAGGTGTATTTGAAAGAAGCATGTGACATATTTGAAGATGCTTGAGTTATGTTTGGGACACATGGCGTTATATCATGTACTTATGGATCATACTAGGATGCATGGTGGTTTAAATTTAAATGGACTTACTCATGGGATCCAATATCATGACACATAGCCCATAGACTGAAACCCAATGGATAATTACCTAACAAACTCTCAGGATGATGCTACATGGAATATTTTAGGTCAGGTATATTTTCTCCAAGTGTCATGTACGGAGTACCTAACTTCTTCAACCAATGGTATAACTTGAAGCTCTGGCAAAAAGAAGCAAACGTTGGGTTAGTGCTAAGACACCATGTGTTGAGTTGGTATTTATCCCACAAAAGCAGAGAATAAATTCATGATGAATGAGTGACATGATAACATGTGGCTACATTGGAGGGAAGTTTTATATTTTATCAAAAATTATGAAGATAAAAAGATCAATTAAAATATCCAACTTTGAAAAAATCCCAAATTAATAAAATCTTCAAAAAATGGAACTTGAGAATTTGTGGACAAAATGTCTGAAAGCTTGACCTTGAGATTTTACTAAAAAATTTCCAAACAAAAGTGCCAAAAAAAAAGTTTGGAAACATAATAATTTGAGAATTCAAACATTTGACCCTTTTCCAACTCATTTTTTCTACCGTATATTCCAACAAACCTTTTCACCCCAATTGCAAACTGTAATAATGTAAAAATTTCATTCAACCTCAATAATTATGGCATTTCAAAGCCCATTTTGAAGATATAAAATGTCATACTTGTCATTATTCAATCTTCTCAGCTTGATTTTAATCACAAACCCTACAATATTATTGAAATATGGAAACATCAAGCATTAGCTAGAATTAGGATTATATAGGGGTTCCATAAGGAAAAAGCTATATATTTTTAACTTAGGTGAACACTTGCACATAAGGGGTAATAGTGGGATCTTCATGCACCAATATTTTGAAAAAATTCACAAACTACTTAGTGTAATTTTTAAAACTAACAGTAGCTCTCACCCAGGGATGTACACTCACTGTAGGTGTGTAATGAACCCCAAAACATAAGATTAGGTGCCAAGCCATTAGGCTATAGTGTCAAAAATAAATAAATTAATAAAAATATTCACCCATGAAGGCTCAACAAAACAAGGTAGATGGGAAAAAATATATCATGAACACATGAAAAAAAACATGAAAAGAATTGTACAAATAAGGCTCAAAGTAGAGGGGAAATAAAGAAATGAAATAACAAGACTATAGACTATACAAATTATATATATAGTTTATGTACTTAATATATGAATCATTTCAACTATTTTCCATCAACTAGCAGCTCTGGTATCTCATTATCCCATAATTGTTTGAACTTTTCCATCAGCTTCATGGCTAATATGAAGTAAACCAATATATGCACTTGCCTAAAGGTACTTATTGTAGGATGCTATAAGATGATAATATGAAATAAATCCTTAATGTAAAATCTCAAATCCTGATAAGACCAAGCCAAAATATCTTGGTACCTTTTCAATAGCTATGAGTGAACTTGTTTCTTGACTACAATCAAGTGAGTACCGAGCAAGAGTCTCTTAAATTCATCATTATCATTCATGCACTCAAAAGGAAGATTGAAAGAGAACATAAAATATTCATCCTTGGGTAATAAAATATAACCCTAGTTCCACTTCCAAGATTAGAACAAGTACCATCAAATGCCAATTTCCAAACTACACCTTTGCCATCAGGTTCAACATCAAGAACAATAAGCTATTCATTAGTATCAATATTCAAAATGAAGCTACCCAATTTCACATCCATGTCTAGTAATTCATTTAGGGCATGATTTGGATATTTAATTATATGCAACATCTTTAGCTCCCTATGAATTTTTACCATTTTACCCCCAATGGAATTATGGCATAACACAAGTCCATTTGTATACATCCACCCATGTTAGAAACCCATTTATGTGATTAAAACATCCCACATTTAGGTTGGTAGTCTAAAACTACCACATCCATATTAAAATACTTACATGGATGCACTACCAACCTTTCAACTTGTCTGACAATTGACACCTATCATGAATCCATGGCATTATACCTACTAAAGGCCAGTGTAATTATTTTTTGCAAGCTCATTTACCAGGGGCTTCACACTGTAATATGCTTCAGAATTAAACATGAAATTGTAGACAATTAGACCATTTATTAAGAGGGTTGTATAAAATGGATCCACTTTCAACTAATATCCTACCAATATAATCCCTAGATACATTTATAGGGATGGTTCAACAACCTCTTCTGATTCTTCAACTTCTTTTAGGGGTGTTTGGGTTAAATCAATTTCATTTGCATATGATTTCTCACCACATTCCAAAGATTCAAATGACCTCTTCCTATGTTTTGGTATTCATAATAATTTAACAAGTAGCATGGTGATTTTTAATTTGCTGAACACTTGGGCCATAAGAAATATGATGTATTAAGGAAGAGGAGTATTAGGTGGAAGGGTGATAACACCTTCAGCTAGAATATAATCACTTAACATCTAAAGTGGATTAGGGTGAGATTAATTTTCATTTTTTATAGTAGCCTTCAAGGGTGTGTTATTTCTAACATCATTCACACCCTTAGGAATACTAGATAACAAGGGCATTTTATTATTATCTAGAGCATCTCTGGGTTTAGAAACAGGGGAAATAGGTGTTATTTTGTATGAATTTGGGACTATTGTAACTTTCTTATCCTTTTTCATTTCATCCCATACCTTTGGATTTGTAGGGGTAGTGTCTTGAAGAGTAGTAGTTGTTTGGCTACTTCTCAAGTAGTAATCCTTCTCTTGGGTAATTTTTGCATTAATTAGTAGCTACCTATCTTCAAATGATAGAATTATCCATTTATTTTTTAAATCTTTAATGATATTAAAAACTCAAAATAATGAAATAATAATTCATTAATGCACACATCCTAATGATCAATCTAATAATCTTCAATGATATTTTGAAAAGCCCTTACTACATTATTCCCTTGGAATTTTGGAAGGTAGTTCTTAATTCGTTTGGGACTTCAATGGGTTAGCCTTCCATTTCATCAAATTTGATAGGCCTAAATTTGGGAATGAAAAATACAAGATGCTCTTTCTCATATTGATACCTATGCCTCATTATTGGTTCAATACGAGGTTAAATAATAAATAGGAAATGGATGTGAGGGAGTGAATGAGGTAGACTTGGTGAATCAAATTTAAGAATGGATTCAGCTAGTTGAGATGGAGATAGATAGCAAATGGGACCATAATTTTTAGAATGACTAAGAGAGATATGAAAGTCCTCAACAATGATAAGTTCAAAAAAAAATTCAAGGTTATTAGAATCATGTTATTCATGACACTCCCTAGTAGTTGAACTTTTCCTTTCAACAGGCCTTCAGACTTGTATCTCTCTTCTATGATGAATACTTAAGGGTGAGAGAAGTTGTATGGACGTGTCATCATTTAAATATGATCTCAATACTTCCATATTTACATCCAAGAATATACTCAAAGATAAAAATTAAAGATATTCAAATAGTCATCGATCTCTCTTAAAACTAAATAATAAACTTAGAGTTGCCACTAGAATCAAAATTATATAATATAATAGTTAAAAAACTGATTGTGATACTTGACAAAATTAAAATTTGTTGAACATTATTGATGAGACAAGATTAAACACATTGAAAATTTTAGAATTATGTTCAAAAGGGGAAATCACCTTCCAACATGCAATTTTAATAGCTCTTTGTAATAAACATAGAAGATGTCAATTACCAAATCTCTAAATTGTGGCACATCCCTAGTGGAGTGTTGTGACATTTATGGCCAATAATAAAAAAAATCTAAAATAACACCAAATTTCAAACTTATGAGATAATATGAATAACTTTTGTCTGAAAATGCAACTGAGATTACTTGCAACCAATGATCTCAAATAGTGGTAGAGAATAATTTTTAAACCTATACTTATATATATTATAGGTACAATCACTGAGGGGGGGGGGGTGAATCAGTGAATCAAGATGTTTTAAAAATTCAATCTAAATATTTCAAAACCTTAGTCATACACCATAATCAATCAAGAATAAAATAACCCACTCATAACGATGAACATGAAAGATATGAAGGATCACACAAGATCTATGTGGGAAACCATCTTGGGGGAGAAAAACCACTTTGAATATTAAAAAAACATGGAATACTTGTCCTATAATATGATTACTAACATGATACTTTAGTGAATCACCCACTTCATAGGGAACATGAACCCTTTAAAGATGACACACACCAACTTACCTAATATGTTGAGTACCAACACAAAATTTATGATATGAAAAATACATAACTTTGATTACTTCTCAATATTATGTATAAAATTAAAAAAATAACCTCCTTCAATTCTATTCACTCATTAAAACCTTCACACACAAGTAAGGCATCCAAAACCACCTTTTGGATCAATCTACACACCTTTGCTTGTTCTCATGTGTCAAACCTATAAATTCAACATCAAAATTATGGATAAAAATTCATATATGTAATCCGCACTATGATATTCCTCTCAATATCTCCACATATCTCTCACAGACTTTACAATTTTTTTTCTCATCTACTTCCTTACACGACATATCAAACACCCCAAATATGTCTTTTACTTATACCACTTTCTTGGTCTCACCCATGTTGGTTGGCCAATATGCTTACCATACTTGTATTATGCATTAAATATGTATCTGAAACATGTTACATGGGTGAAACACTCCACTATATAGGTCATCCATAGTCCCTAAGACTTAAATCCTTCATTAGGCCTTAGTGAGATCTAAAACAATTAGGTCTTCCCATCCATGAATTACATGAGAAACTATTTAGACCACCTTAATCCTTTACCAATGATTATAACACATCAATCATAAATCCAATATACCCTTGATTACTCTCATATTATTTCATGCTATTTAGAACACAAACTCAATACTATAACATACCAATTAGGTCTCCTCGCTCTTTAGGCCTTCATACATAGAAAACACAGTCTCAAACTTATGAAGCAACTACTCAAATATTTCACATATACATATTATTAGATCACATGGGTGAAATATATATGACCTATGCAACAAATCCATGTGATTTAGACACTCCAACACAATCTCTAAATGCTCAAATCAACTCTCTCAAAGTGACCACTAAGAATGGTCACACACAATCAAAAATATAGTCATACTATTTTGACTCTCCATATCTGTTAAGGCACATATCATGACATAAAATAATTTATCAAAATCATTAGATAATTATATAACATATCCATAGTCATTTTATTCTTCAATTATACTCATAACACCTTGAACTTACTCATACAATATGGCCACTTAATCTGCTAGTGCATTCAACAAATAATCAACTTATAATCAATTGTTCACATTAAAGATGGATTCATCAAACCTCAAATATCCTCACATATGTTATTCATGGAGATCATAATTATCTCCAATATATATTTCATCTCAAAACATCGAAATTATATCAATAAATACTCAAATATCCAACTTGGGTCACTTGTAGAACATGGTCAAACATATAGTCAACTTTGAAGCTCAATATCTTTGACTTTACAAACATTATAATCTTATAAAATGTTGCTTTTATACCATCATAAAATTCTACCATATGCTCAAGATGAAGATCAAAATCCCATCACAATTTTTCTTTCACAAATTTGAATATTTAAATTCCAATAGTCATTGTGTAAATGTTAAACATAAAAAACTTTATCATCATCTCATGCTCCCTAGAAACTTTGAACAAATTCAATCCATTGATCTCCTTAGAATTATCTTCATCTTTACTTTACATCACTTACCATTTATCTTAGATATGTTCTTCCATGACTAAGACACTTGGTACCCTCACATGCCTTTTACACATATTATTGTCAGACACTAATGAACTTCTACCACTTGACAGCCCCATGCATCTTCTGAGTAACCTTTCACATATTGAATAAATACATGTAATTATATCACTATTGAAAATATCATGTAGTCAATTAGATCTTTATCTAGGCATATTAAACTCTCATCATTATATCTATTATCTGATTAAATGCTCACTGTAGATCTTCGATAATGCAAATTTGGCTAAGTATGGGAACTTAGTGAACTCTGCCAGAGAAGCAAAATCTGCACCTTAATAAATTTTTATATGCTCAACCTCATGACCTAAAATTTAAATGACAAGATAACCCTTCATAGTGGAATCAATCCATGTATCAAACTACTCATGAAACTTTCACATGTGTGAAATATGACATCATCAAACTGTTTACTCAACCTTGTCTATCAAGATGACTACTTGAAGCTAGACACTCATATGACTACTCTAATGAATTCCATTCAATTACATAATCACTCAAATAACTCATAATACTCAATATTGTCTCTATAACATGTACATAGCATCAATAATATCCATTAATTGCATCACTAATTCAAATATTGAAGAACCATGCAAGAA
The DNA here is from genome assembly GCA_037957365.1 of Torreya grandis. Classification (NCBI taxonomy): domain Eukaryota; kingdom Viridiplantae; phylum Streptophyta; class Pinopsida; order Cupressales; family Taxaceae; genus Torreya; species Torreya grandis. The sequence goes on along the minus strand of JARHVA010004577.1, from coordinate 177,667 downwards.
CACTAAATCTCATTAAAGTATACTTTGTCATTGTCATTTTATCACACATGATACCTCATCAACATCCATCATCACCTTGGAGACATCATTGACAAAACTCCAATAATATACCCCTTTTTCATTGATTTCAAACACCAATACAAAGCTTATGCTTAGACTCTATCTCTCTCTTCAATCACTTTATCCCCCTTTGACATAATGACAAAGTGGGATCAACCCCTGATCCTGTGGACCTAAAAAGACTTCAAGGACAAATAATAGGAAAAGGAAAACTTTTGAGAGATGGTATATAATCCTAATAGCATTGTTCATATCTCTTATTACCTTGATCTTCTCAAACATGGTCCATGACTACACTCATCTTTAATCATACATAGCTTCTATGAAGCTAAAATATACATGAACATTGGAAACTACATGAACTAACATTGAAAACATAAAGATGGACTCTCCCTAGGTCAATTGAGATTAGGCACCCTTTGATCACCTTTAGACCATATTTAACCATAAATAAATAACATAAATGCCTCCATATTCTCTTTCAAATTTTGCTACACATTCTTTCTGATCCTTAGACCTAACCATTTACAAAGCTCCCCATTTGTTTATGTATGAGTATTCAATACATTGACAAAGCACCTACCTTTGTTTGATAAATTCATCACATCAACATACTCGAGTTCACATTTGTAGTATACTTCATCATATATCCATTATGACTGGAACATCTGACATATGTTTCCCTTCACATCATGCACATCTCTTCAATCCTTTCAAAAAATTTAACATAGCTCTCCGAAATCCATGCTCTATTTACAAACCATCTTCAAGAAGACTTATAAATGAACTAGGTTTCCATTAAATCTTTAACACTATCCACACTCAGTCAATATCCTTATGAAACCATAATTAGATCTCATATCTTCATTAGACTAACTTAAGTAACTGAAGTAGACATGAATAACTATCATATGGATCTCAAAATAAATTCCCTTAATCCTCTACAATCCATCATGGTTTAGAACCTTTTCAAATCACTCTCATGAAACTATCTCATCTTTAGATCACTAAGAACTCCATGACAGACATAAATTGTCATATGTATAACTCTAAGAGCTTCTTCAAGATACCAATAATATGATAACACATTCTCCTCATACTCTATACCATACTTGTTTTCAGTCTTCATCATTTTTACCAATCAATTTAAGAAATAGAAATTGACAAATTCTTATCTTTAGGACCAAAAACCTTAAACACATATTGATCACAGTAGAATAGGATCAACATACTCTTCTATGTAATACAAGATTATGACAACTCACCATATTGATTAGATACCTAGAGATCTTCATTTCCTGCCTACAAATCTTATATACATATTTTCATTCTTCACTACTTTGACCAACTAGACCATCCTTCAAATATTTGACCATAACTTTGACTTCAGGATCATTGTCCGTGAATATGTCTTTTGAATCATTCTATTAGAACACTTTGGAGTACATACATAAAGCTCATTACTCCCCCTTAGCCAAGCACATTTAAAAAAACAATTTCTTGTCTTACAACATCAACAAAGCTCAAATAACATTCACCATGCTTCTTATTACTGTTAAGTGTCTCTTTGAAGCTTAGATAGAGACACCCTAACCCATAATATCCTAGAACAATGTCAAACTAGGAGTTTCTCAGAACTCCTCATATTCCTTCTCCTTCTTGGATAACTTGAACTAATGATCTTTCTTCTTCTTCTTTTGCTTGACTTAATCAACCTATTTTTATTCTTTATCACATTCTTTTTCTTTTAGAATCATATTAATAATACATGAAGAAAATAAATATTATTGGCATACCTTTTCACTTGAAGTATCAGCATCACATTTCAAAGAATCAACACTTGACATTGTCAATTGATATTATTTAGAGTAAACTTGCTCAACAACATCAATTTGTTCACTTATATTTATACACACCTCATAACTAGTCTCAACTGGCATCTTGTTCTTCTCCTTGAGCTTGGTCTCTTTGTTACCAAAATGAGAAGACAATGAGATATCCTACTCTCTTCAACCTTTGTAGTAACTTCTACCATGGAAAATAGTCCACTTGGACTTGCAAACTGATCATAGCACATATTCTAATTTTTTGGTTTCCATATTTTAACTTGCCTTTTACCTCACAATCTATGAGCTTGGAATGACTTATTTTTACTTGATGTCATTTGTTTGTATAACTTAACAATGTGCTCAATTCCTAGATAATTGTATCAAACTACTCTTATTTATGGAAACTTAGCTTGTCTGACCTTGTTAGGATAAAATCTTGCAATATGCCCTATGTCATGACAAATATAGCCCTCATTTTGACTCACAACACTTGATTGATGATTCTATTCATAGTTTCAAGCAAATTCATTCATGTAAGGTCTTTTACACGCTTTATCCTTATGACCGAATTGATTATAAGTGTATAAGTAACCATTAAAGTTTGCATACCTCATTATATTTGGTTATCTAATTTGATTTGTATTTCTTCTATTAGTAACTTCATTCTTGATTGATTATTGATCTTCAAAGTCTGATTATTCTTGTTCTCAAAAGTTTTAAAGTCATCATGAGTAGTATTATTTTGTTCTTATATGTATCCAAGACTAGCTATATCACTGGCATATTATTTACTACTCAAAATGTTATCTAGATCAATTGATTTGTTTTCAAACTTCAAAAATGACTTCACTTGACTTGAAGTCTTTTTCAGCTCATCTCTTAAAGAACCAATTTCAGTTACATACCTTGAACATTTAACTTATTTGGCCTTCAATTTTCTATTCACAGTCTCTAACTGATTATTAAAAAGCTTTACTAAATTTTTATACTCTTTGAATTCTTCATCTATTCTTGCCTCAAACACATTGAATTGTAATTCATAGTCCTTTAGTTGAGACTTTAACTTCTTGGTTTTATTTTACTCAATTTTTAGATCTTTAAGAGTATTTATGAACTTGGTATCATAGTTTACCTCATCTTCTTCATCATCTGTATCACCTAAACCACCTCCAAATCATGTAGAGTCTTCTTGATATGAGTAGCTACCTTATTAAGCCATGGAGAGAGCTTCATATCTAGTAGGTCCATCATCTTCAGGATCATTCTTAGAATCACTACCATCTTTCTCATCAAATGATTTATAATATCCATTATTTTAGATACTCCTCTTGTCCTTGTAAAACTTATTTTCGCCATTATACTTTTTTAAACTATTTTTGCTCTTATCAGCCCTGAAATTCTTCTTGTCATTATCATGATCTTCTACATGTTTTTCATTATAATTTTCCTTTTTCTTATGAGGACACATGTTGGAAAAGTCACCTATCTCTCCCAAATTGAAACATTTGAAGGGAATTTTACCCTTAAACTTACTTGAACCTATTTTCAGTTTCATGATTAATAGATCTATTAGTTCATCATCATCAATATTGAAAATCTCATCCTCCTTGACCTTATTACCTTGGAAATTATTTTTTATCTTCTTTTATGCATTGAAATTTTCTTCTTTATTTTGTGGTTTGTCCTCATTAACTCTCATCTCATAGGCAAAAATAATGCCATGCAATTAATCCATTCTCATTTTGGTGAGATCATGACTTTATTCTATAGAAACATTTGAATCAAATTTGAAAGTGAGAAACATTAATACCTTTTTAACAACTATGCCTTCTTCAATATCCTCTCCCAAGCCTTTGATCATGTTCACTACCTCATCAACTTTTAGAAGATAGGAAGCCATAATATAATTTTCCTTAATTTTGAAAATTTAAAATTACCTTCAATAGGTTTGTAGTTTGGCCAATTTGAATTTTTAATCCCCTTCATCTATGAGCTCTAATTTGTCCTAAATATCCTTAGAAAACTTGTAATGGATTACCTTGGTAAAATTAGCCTTTGAAGGACCACAAATGATATAATTCATAGCTTTGGAATTGTTATCACTCAACTTCTTATCTCCAACACTAGTTGGAGGAGTAGGTGGCATGGAATAACCATCCAAAATAGATTTCCAAACATCAGACCCTAAGGATATGATGTAGGTCTTCATTATTTCACTCCATAAAGAATAATTGGATCCATTGAATAATGGAGATTTCTTAATAGAGAAACCTTGAGAACTTGTCATTTTACCTAATATTACCTTCATGTGATTAAATTTATACATAAGGTCTTTCTCTAATACCAATTGTTAGAGGTACAATCACTGAGAGGGGGGGGTGAATCAATAAATTAATATATTTCAAAAATTCAATCTAAATCCTTCAAACCCTTAGTTATACACCATAATTAATCAAGAAACTAATAACCCACTCATAACAATGAAAATGAAAGATAAGCAAGATAACACATTATCTATATAGGGAACCCTCTTGGGGGAGAAAACCCACTATAAAGCTAAAAAAACATATAATAATTATCGTGTAAGATGATTAATAACATGAGACTTTAGTCAAGCACCCACTTCATAAGGAGCACCAACCCTTTAAGGATGAAAAACACCAACTTGCTAAGATGTTGAGCACCAACATAACATCTATGAAATGAAAAACTCCATAACTCTAATTGATTTTCAATATAATGGAGAAGCCTTGAAAAATGACTTCCTTTAATTATCTTTACTCATTCAAAACTTCACGCACAAGCAAGGCATCCAAAACCACCTTTTAGATCAATCTACACACCTTCACTTGTTCTCATACATCAAAGCTATAAATGAAACATTAAAATTATGAATACAAGGTCATACATTTAATCCACACTCTGATCTACCTCTCAAGACCTCCACATAAATATCAAAGACTTCAAAAATAGTTTTCTCATCTACTTCCTTGCACAACATATTGAATAGCCCAAATATGTCTTGTACTTATACCACTTTCTTCGTCTAACCCATCTTGGTCAACCAATATGTTTACCATAATTGTATTATACTTTAAATAGGTATCCTATATAATTTACATGGTTTAAACACTCAACTACATAGGTTTTACATAGTCTTTAAGACTCAAATCCTCCATTAGGCCTTAATGAGATCTAAAATTATTAGGTGTTCACATCCATACATTACATGAGAGACTACTGAGACCACCTTCATCCTTTATCAATGCTTTGAACACATCAAAAAAATCTCCAATATCCCATTTATCACTCTCATATGGTTCTATGCTACCTATAACACCATCTCAACACTCGAATCTACCAATTAGGCCTCCTCAATATTTAAACCTTTATACACAAAAAACACAGTTTCAAACTTCTAAAGCAATTACTCAAATATTTTATATAGCCATATGATTATATAAAATAAGAGAACCCTTTAGGAACTTTAAAACACCTCCATGTACTTTATATACTCCAATACAATCCTTAAGCACTCAAACCAACATTCTCAAAGTGACCACTTAGAATAGTCACACAGTCAAAATTACAGTCATACTAGTTTGACTCTCCATATCTGCTTAGGGGCATATCATGACATCCAATAATTTATCATAATTTTTATATACCTATATAACATCTCCATACTTTTTTTCTTATTCAATTATACTTATAACACCTTCAACTCACTCCTACAACATGGTCACTCAATCTGCCAATGCATTCAACACACAGTCAACTTCTATGTAATTGTTCACATAAAAGAGTTATTGGTCAAACCTCTAAAATACCCAAAATAATGTCTTCATAGAGTGTATAACACTATAAAATAGGTAATTCATCTTGAAATATCAAAATAATATTAATAATAACTCAAATATCCTTCTCAGGTCACTTGCAAAACATGGTCAAACACATAGTTAACTTTAAAGATCAATATCTTAGACTGTACAAAAATTCCAATATTATAATCAACTTCTCTATATGTGCCTTAAATTCCTCTTCAAATTTTCCTTTTAAATAATTGGAAAATTTTACTATATGTTCAAGATATATATCAAAAACCCATCACTAGTTTTCTTTCACAAATTTGAATATTTAAATTGAAATGGTCATTATGTAAATTTTAAACATCAGACACTTTGTCATCATCTCATGCTCCCTAGAAAATTTGAATAAATGCACTTTTTCAATATCCTTATAAGCATAATAATATTTGCCTTGCATCAATCACCATTGATCTTAGATCCATGACTCCATGATTAAGACACTTGGAACCCTTACGTGCTTTTTGTGCATATTGTTGTCAGTCACTAATGAACTTTCACCACTTGGCAGCCCCATGCATCTTCTGAGAAACCTTTGACATATTAAATAAATATGCACTATTAGATCACTATTGACAATATCACATGCTCTATTAGAACCTTATCTATTTGGATTAAATGATCACCATTACATCTATGATCCAATTAAACTCTCATCACATATCTTTGATAATGCAAATTTGGATAAGTATAGGAACTTAATGAATTCTGCTTGAGAAGCCAACTTTACACCGTAATAATGTTTGATAAGCTCAACCTCATGACCTGAAATTTAAACCATAATATCACCATTCATAGGGGAATACATCCATATATCAAGTTACTCCTAAAACTTTCACATGTGTGAAATATGACATCATCAAACTACCTACTCAACCTTGTCTATTAAGATGACCACTTGAACCTAGATAATCATATGACTACTCTGATGAATTCTGATCAATTCCATAAGCATGTTAGTCACTCATAACACCGTATATGGTCTCTTCAACATTTCTATACCATCAATATCATTCATCAATTATATCACTAAGTAAAAAATTGAAGAACCATATAAGAACACTGAAGCTCATTGAATCACACTTTGTCACTATCATTCTAGCACACATGACACCTCATCAACATTCTTGATCACCTTGGAGACATCAATGATAAACCTTCAACAATATAAACTCTCTACAAGAGTCCTCAGTAACAAGGGTTACAAGAGTGTGTTTTCTTTCTATGACAATAGTTCCAGTTGAATAGTGACATTGACAAACCAAAGATAATTAGATCAGTACCATAACCAAGGAACTTTAAAAGTCACAAAAGCTCTCTACAAGAGTCATTAATAACATAAGTGATCAGGACTTCAATTTAATCCCTAAAAATGGTATCAATTGAGTGGTGATGTTAATGAACCAAAGATAATTAGATTAATACTACAGGCAAATAACGTTAAAAGTGATAACAACTCTCTAGAAGAATCCTTGGCAACATAAGTGATCAAGAATTAACTTTAATCTCTAGCAATGATTCCATTTAAGTGTGTGATATTGATTAACCAAATATAATTAAATCAATGAAGATATAGGTAGATAAGTTTACACATGAAATACTTACAACTCTCTACAATATTCTTTGACAACACAAGTTACTAGGATTTGATGTAATCTATAGTAATGGTTCCTATTGAGTGTGAGATGTTAATGAAATAAATATAGTTAAATCAAAACAAATATAGGTAGACAAATTTAAATATTGAATTACTTAGAGCTCTCTACAAGAGTCCTTGACAACATAAGTCACCAAAACTTTAATTCACTCCCTGACAATGGTGCTAGTTGAGTGTGTGATGTTGATGAGCCAAAGATAGTCAAATAAACCAAAATATAGGTAGAGAAATTTCAAACTTGAATTACTTATAGATGTCTGCAAGAGTCCCCGATAACACAACTAACAAGATTTCAATGTAATCCCTAGAAATAATGCTAGTTGAGTGTTGGTTCCTAGTTGTATACCTCTTTCACTCAGACTTATACACTTGAATAAAATGTCAAACAAATATGAAAAACCTACTAGTTTATCATTATAATCATGGAATTCTTTATCACCAGGAATGGACTAGATGCAAAAAATGACTGAAAGGAACCAATAAAAGGTATGGTCAGCTCCCTACTAATTATAGCTCTACTTGAACCAAGGTGAGAGGACCTAAAGGGTAGCTTGATCACATGGAGAGATTATGTAGTTTAACATCCATGGTATTATTAGAACAGAAAATAACAATTATTACCAAGGTGCAATCAAACATGCACACTCCACTCAGGAAGGGTTGTCACACAAAGTGAACAAATTCACTAAGTCATATTATTGATGTTAGATGAGAAAGTGACTATAATATTCATTCTAAATATTTTTTAACAATATGGGCTAAATCAAAAATTAAAATGATGGATATTTAAAGCATAAAGTGAAGACACATGTTGTATAGGTAAGATTTAATGCATTTTCAAGGAAAATAACACTTATAGTATGCAACATGGTGTATTATTTATAAGGTAAGATAGGGTAGGATAGTTGATATTAATAAAAAGGGGGTAATATGCTAGTGGTTTTCAAATAAAAGGGATTTTTCAACATTCATGAAATTATACTTTGCGGAGATATATAAAAACTCAAATACCTAGTAGTAACTACTAGGAGTAATTTACAACTATTGGTGCTAATGAAATGAAAATAACCAAATGATCTTTGAAAGACTAGAACATACACTAAACCTAGAATCTCATGTAATTTTTACCATTGAATCAATAAACCTAGGGTGACCTACCAAATTATTCAATAACATATTATAAAATAATGCAGAAAGGGTTTTATAATTTAGATCTATGTTTAAAATGAAAACTAGTAGTAATCATAGAGCCAATTATCCAGTCAACAATATTTACAAAACACATTACTGCACTTCATCAAAAGGAAATAGTAAGAACCACAAATATTTTCCATTAAATTTGTAATAAAATCTTACATACATAAATTTTATAGATTGCTACCATGGCGATAAGCATGATGATTTTAATCTTTCGACAAGGGAGACATAAATATGCTCTCAAAGATTACTAATGGCTATACAGCTACAACCATCTTAATAAGAAATACAAAATATATACACAATAATTGATTCCAATGTTTTTTATAGAACCTATATTTAGAGAAAATGAAAAACCAACAACCCCCTTGAAAAGAAGAGAATCCATTTCTTTTACAACTCCTTCACCTAGAATATTCTAGGAATATGCTTCAGTAGGAAGATGCCCTCGATCACGCTTGGAAGTCCATGCCTTATAATAAAAAAATTTATCTAATTGACTCTACAAGGAATAATAAATATTTGAAATGAACTTTGATTTCTTAGTTGGATATGCCTTTTAATTGAGATGGAAAGTGAATATTCATGGTGGAAGCCAAACAAACTATTTTTATTTTATGCAATTACCTAGAAATGCTCTCTTGTTAATCATTTACAAAACATGGAATCTTCTACATAGCTAACTTTCCTCTTGTGCATGAAAAATAAATCCCATTACCTTATGATGATTGCATTGGAATGTTCTATATGTGATAGAGGTAGAGAATGATTCGCATCCATTTGGAAAATATGCTTTGGAATGATTGACAGACCTTTTATGCTTTGAATTCTTGCCTATCCATGAAGGATCTATCAATGTTAGATTTAAAGCTAAATATTACCACATATTGACTTGTGACATGCCACATCATATCCATATAGGAATTCATGGGGTTGTAGAAGTGACTAAACCTCTTAATTGGCTCTAATCTAGACACATGTCACTCTCTGATTGGTCTTAAGCACTCTAGATGTAGCTCTATGTGGATGACCAATTTATAACATGCCATATGGCACTATTCTATTTGTTATGAGTTATAAAGAGGTCCCCCTTAATTTGGTTAGTTGTTGGAGTACCACTTGTTTCTCTTGTAAGAAATCATGAATTTTCTTGGATAGGTATCTCTTTCACAATCCATCAAAATCTTACATGGACACGTATCACGTTTTGATTGCTCTCGAGAACCTTATTGATAGTTTTTGGAAACTTTATATTAATCATGCAGCTTAGATGGATCCACACATCATTCTTGGAGGTAATATATCGATATTAGTTGTAAGTCTATGGGGATGACATATGTCATCATCTCATGGGTCTAGTGGGGACATGCATAATTATCTCAAGCCCTCATAAGCTTTATATCAGGCATTCCATTATGGGGACACACGTCATCTTGATGGGATCTGATAGGAGTCATTCAAATTGTTATATAGGAGTAACATGGGCATGGAAAGTGCCCTTTAGAGGGACATGCATAATTCTTAGAAGGGCATTTGAATAATTGTATACCATCAAGTCTTAGATCTAATGATTTGGGTGCTTCCACATATTGATCTCTGAAGTCTCTCATGAATATTTGATCTAACATCTCAAGAACTTCCACATTGATACAAGATGTATCATAAGGAAGCATGTGGCATCTCAAAAGATGCTCTAGTTTCACTTGGGATGCAACATCATCTTGTAGAGTGCTGGATTGTAATTAGATGTGTGGTGGCTCATATTTGAATAGACTTACTCATGGGATCTAGGATCTTGACACATATCCTATAGATTGAATCCCAATGGATAGTTACCTTGTCATCTCTTAGGATTATGCCATATGGCATCTTTCAGGTTTGGTAGACTTGATCCAAGTATCATGCATAGAGCACCTAAATTCCTAAACTAATACTATAGCTTGAAGCTCTAGTAAAAAAGGAGTGAGCCTTGGATTAGTGCTAGGATGCCATATGGTGAGATGACGCTTCTCCTAGGCAAGCTGAGAAAAACTTCATGATGAATGATCACCAAGCTACCATGTGGATGTAGCAGAGGGAAGCTTGAGACTTTGCCAAAAATTCTAAAGATAAGAAGCTTGAACAAAATATTTGACTCTACAAAAATCCTAAATTTGTAAAATCTATGAAAAATGAAACTTAAGAATTTGCAGACAAAATGTCTAAAATATTGAGCTTGAAATTTTGAAGAAAAAAACTCCAAACAAAAGTTTCAAACAAAAAGTCCAAAAAATTAATAATTTGAGAAGTTGAACTTGTGACACTTTTGCAACTCATTGTTTTCCACCATATATTCCTGTGGACCTTTTCACCCCAATTGTAAACTGAACTAAACTAAAGCTTAAAATTAGCCTCGAGAATTTATCCATTTCAAAGCCCATTTTGAAGATGAAAAATGTCATACCTAGCATTGTTTGATCTTCTCAACGTAAATATAATCATAGAGCCTGCAATCCTATTGAAATATGAAAACATCAAGCATTAGCTAGAACTAAGATTATACAGGGTTTCTACAAGGCAAAAGCTAGATTTTTTAACCCTGGTGAATATTTGAACATAGGAGGCAATATTGGGATATTCATGCATCAATATTTTGGAAAAGAGAAAAAAATGCTCAATACAATTTTGGGCACTAACAAACACTACCCTTATAAACCAAAGGGCAGGGGATACAAGTAAGGAAGTTAAGAAAACTACAACAATCCCTATTCCTTCCAAGATAGAAACTACACTCCAAGTTGTTAAAAGAAGAGGCTCCCTGGCTCAAAATAGAGTACCATTGCTATCTATTATTCTTAAGAGTGTGAGTGATATTATAAATAACCCACCCTTGAAGACCGTTGTTAAAAATGCTAATATATCCTAGCCTATTACACTTCAAACTTTAAGTGATTGTATTCTGGTTGAAAGAGTTATCACCTTCCTTCAAATATCCCCCTTCCTCAGTATAGCGTGTGTGATATGACTCAGGTATTGAGTCAATTAAAGATCACCATGTCAGTTGTTGAGTTATTACGAATACCTAAAGAAAGGAAGAGGGAATCTTAGCATTTTTAATTTGGTGAGAATATAACTGATAATGAAATAAATGCACCCTCAATACTCCTAAAAGATGATGAAGAATTAGATGAGGTTATTGAACCAACCCTGAAGGTTAATTTGAGGACTACATTGGTAGAAAGTCAGTTGAATGTTGATTTGTTCTACATGACCCTGATGATCAATGGCCTAATTGTTCAAAATTGCATGTTTGGTTCCAAATCCTCTTACAATGTGATGACCCTATGTCCTATATGATCTTAAAGTGAAGATCACATCAGCCTTTGGCAAGTGTAATGCCATAGATTCATGAGAGGTTCTAGTTGTTAAATAAGTTAGAGTGTTGGTACGTCAGTTGATAGTTCATCAAGGTATGTTTTTAAAAGTGGACGTGGTAGTTTTGGACTACCTGCCTAAATGGTGGATGTTATTGTCACAAAAATGGTCTGGCAGTATAGGTGAAAGTGTGTAGATGGACTTGTCTTATGCCACCATTCCTTTGGAGGGTAAAATGGTCAAACTTCATAGAGATCCTAAGATGCTGCATGTACTTCAAGATCTGAAAAGATCTATAAATGAAGTGTTGCACACAAGTGTTAAATCGGGTAGCTTCATTGGGTATGTGGATGTTGTTGAATAAACACTTGTTCTTGATGCTAGGTTTGACAATGAAAGTATTGATATTTGGAAAATGTTATTTGATAGGATTTGTTCCAATCTCGGAAATGACATTGGGGTTATCTTTTATGCCCCTAATGGGAAATGTTTTATGTTTTATTTCAAACTCTCTTTTGAGTTCATTAACAACATTCTTGAATATAGGGAACTCTTTCTTGGTACTCACTTGAATGCAGTGAGAAACAAGATTACATGCAATTACTAAAGAAGTAACAATATTGCTTGGATTGGTCTTATCTAGATTTGAAGCCATATAGGAAGGATTTGTTTCAACGTTCTATACAAATGTATATATTGATTAACATAATCTTGGCCACCAAGTTTCAAGAAAAGTTAAAGAAATTAAGGGATGATGAGATACCAGAGCCACCAGTTAATGGCAAACATTTGAAACATTTCCTCAATTGAGTCTGTAATTGTGTAAAGTATTGTATAGTGTATAGTTTTTTTGCTTTGTTGTTTTGTTGCCCCTCTACTTTGGGACTTGTTTTTACAATTTCATTTGGTGTTTTTGTCATGTGTTCATTTTTAGATACTTGTGATATATTTTTGTCAGTATACTCTTGTCTCATTGAGTTTTTGTGAATGTTTACTGATAAATTTCTAAAGTGTTGTCTTTGTGGCCCAATGGATTGGCACCTGGTCTTATTTTTTGGGCTTCTTTGCATGCCACATCCTTGGGTGAAAGCCACGTTAAGTGCCCAAAATTGCACTAAGCAATTTATGCTCTTATCGAGATATTAATACCTAAATATTTAATTATTACCTCATATCTACAAGTGTGTTCACATGGGTCATCCAAAAATCCATTTTCTCAGTCAAAGTTACTAAAATCTTGCTCTTGCCTTTTGTAAACCATATGAAATTTTTTGACTAATTCTTAATGTCTTTGAGTTTTAATAAAGATGAAGGGTGTGTGATGAAGGGAGTCCGATAGATGTTTCAAGGTTAAATGCATGTTTTGAAAGTTACAAATGAGGCTCCAAAGTCTCCAGAAGATCTTGGTGAGAGAAGCAACTTACAAATTGCACTTCGCAAAAATGAAATTTGAAAAATGTGATCAACTCTCTCAACCCCGATCAACTTGGAGGAGAATCCCAACAATGGACAAAGCTCAAAAAATTTAAGTCCACTCCATGGAACGAGAGTCCACATGGAAAGTCAAGCAATTAAAAAACAAAGTTTTCAAATAATAAGATGTCGATGTGGATGCATGGGGTCCATGTTGGAGATGAAGGTTTGAATGAATATTTAAATTGCCAACGAGCTGCTAAGAGAGCCATCCCGTAAACGGTATTCCATGTGGAAGTCAATGCGTGGGGTTCCTCAAGAAGGCCACATAACGATCCCTACTCACTCAAAAATGCATGGTTTGCCCACCTTGAAGGTAAATTGAATAAGATAAAGTTTTAATAAAAAGGGTTACGCATGGGCCCACATGGGAGAGCTGGCAGAGATACACCATGTAAAATGTACTTTGTCAATTTTCAAATTGTAAAACACAGCCCCGTATCCCATTTCCATAGGACCACGGTAAAGTGCAAATCAGCATGGAAAAGTCCACGGGAATGTTGGCGGAGAAAACAAGTCAGGGAGTAACTTTCTAACATGAAAATTACATGTCCACCTCCCGAACCGGCAACATACATTTCAGCAGACTTCCATGGTGGGGAATGTACATGGCAAAAGTAGATATTCAAAGGCAAGTTGTAAATTGTTGATTGACTTCCCCAGCCCACAGAAAGGAGGCTATTGACCATGTAGGGAAAAAAGGATGGTGGAGAAATAAGGCATTGAAGCAACATAGTAATTTTGCTAGCTTTGAAAGTGCATATGATATTCCAAGATACGTGGACAACTTACGAGTGCTTTGCCAAGGCATTGATATGGCATATAAAAGTCCATGTGCTTGCAGTAGATTTAGCGGTGGTTCGAAAACCAAGGTGAACACCGAGTGGTGCTACAGTCTAATCTCCACATTAAGATATTTGTATCGCAACATAGATTTCTTTTATAAAAAGGGTGAGGTTGATAGAATACCAGAGCCGTATGAAAGATGATTTAAAAGTTTGGGGCAAAGGTCCAATTCCAAAGGGGAAATAAAGTTACCAGATTCAACAACGGTAGATAATGAAATAGTAGCACGCAGGATTTTAGGATTGATGATACCTTGCAACAAGCCATCTCTGATGAGATTTTAAGGATTCGAATCGCTCAGCTAAGGTAAGGTTCTGTGTCGATGTTTGATTCCAATGCTGAGTTTAGTGCAGATAGTGTCAGGAAATGGATGGGTAATTTTTCGAGGGTAAAAAATGTTGCAAGTGTACATGTGATAACATACCCTCCACTTTCCAAATAAGGTATGGTGGTTACAAGGGTGTTGAAGCAGTTTATCCCAACTCATCTTACAAGCTATCTCTGTGCCCAAGCATGATGAAATATAGGTCAGATGATACAAACTTGGATGTTCTGTCCTGTTCCAAATTTCAACCTTGCTTTCTCGACAGGCAAATTATAATCCTCTTGTCTACTTTGGTGGTCGAAGAACATAATTTTTAGAAGTTGCAGGAAAAGATAGTGGAGGACCTGGACTGAGTTTTGACTGACCAAACTATGGCTCTTGACATGTTACAAATTCTATCTATAGCTGAACATCACAATGCACTTATAATTATGCTATCATGTAATTTCTTCTCTAATTCTGAGCCATATCTTCTGATGATGCTCAATGCATTTAGAGCATCTAAACTACTTGAACTAAGAAACAAGACACGCATGTTTATTCCCGATGGGCGATGTTTGGTGGGGTGCCTGGATGAGACTACAACATTACATGGATAGGTAGTTGATTAAATGATTCCCATCTTCCAGCTAAAACATCTTGGTGGAACTTTGAGACCTGATTATAAGTTTGCAATATTTCAAATTGAAAAACATATTCATGAAGCAAATGGATGAGAAATTTGTATAAAAAGAGGGCTTGCCTTCTTTTCAAAGGTTGTTATTGGTTTTTGTTCTTTCTAGGTCTTAGGCTCTTTCAAAATTTCAGACCCTTATTGTGTGTATGTCTTGTCTCTCTTGATAAGGTGGTTGTAGTTGTATAACCATTAGCAAGCTCTAAGAGAATGTCTATGTCTCCTCTATTCAAGAACAAGCTCACCATGCTTCTCCCCATGATAACATTTTGAAATAGTGATATATGCAAGATTTATTTTCAAGTTAATGGAAAATAACTATGATGTATAATATATTTTATCAATGAAATGCAATGAAATATTTTTCATGCTTTCCTTATTGGGTATCTAGTTTTATTCTTATCAATGGCTGCAGTTGTTTTGGGCATAGATCTAAGTTGTAAATTCCTTTATGCACTATGATTTTTGGATATGTTTTTTATAACCTTTTATGGGGACCTTTGGTTTATGGATTTAATAGGAGAAAGAATTTTAAATTCTACTTGCAATGTATGCTTTAAGGTTTCATGAATCATCTGAATGTTTGCATTATATTGGCACAAATGGATGCAACTCATTCTAAATGGTTTCCTTATCTTGTATTTCAATCTTTCAATATTCATCCAAATGAGTGATTTAATGCCTATTGAAATGAATCTTGGTATTTGAGAAAACACATCACCACATCACTCTTTCATATTTACAGAACTCATCCTACCCTATCCTTCCTTGTAAATAATACACCCTATTGCATATTGTAAGTATTATTTACCTACAAATGTATAAACATTATAAGTATGAAATATATGTATGTTTTATGCTTTAAAGCCCAGTATTACATTCTTCTATTTGGCCTGCTATTGTTGAAAACTTTTTTAGAAATGAAGGTTGCAAGCACATTCTTATATGTATTTGGTAGCTTGTGTTTTCCCTATAGCATTTGTTTATTCTATGTAACAACCCTTCCAAGATGGAGTGTGAAAACTTGGTTATGTTATGGTCAAATTTGTGTTCTTATGTGCCAATAATCCCTATGGATATTGAAACTTAGTATCCCTCCATATGATCAAGCTTCCCCTCAGGTCCTCTCACCTTAATTCAGGTAGAGCTAGAAGTAGCAGGGAGCTAACCATACCCTCTGTCAATATCTTCCAGTCATTACCTAAGTTCAATCAATCTTGATGATAAACCCTTCCCCATCTATAATGACATATTATTAAAATGTCCAACGCTGAGTACAAGAGGTGTACAACTGGGAACCAAAACCTTATTTATACAATTATTAGTTTTATTTTCTTAAATCTCTAATTCCATTGTGTAATCATATAAAACGTTATAAAATAATATTCTAAAAATAAACTATATGATTTAATCATTTAAAAAAAAGAAAAAGAAAAAGAAAAAGAAAAAGAAGAAGAAATTACTGATAGAATGACACAAACAAACATTGCTAGGTGGATTCCACCCTCATCAAAAAGGAAAATAAGAAAATGGCTGCATGAATAGATTCATCATGATATAGACAGTGGTAGAAAAAAGGCATCCTTTTTACTATCACTAGTATTATATTTTTATCCTATTATATAATTTACTATGAGATCTTATTGGTCTTGTTATAGAATGAAATGATTTTATAATATAGTAGTAATGTACCTTTTCCAATAACACCAAGTTTTAAGGAATATGAACGTGGACATGGTGTATAGTTATTGAATGATGTTTATTTTATTAAAATAATACCAGATTATATTATAAAATGTGTTTATGTTTATTATTTATTTTCAAGTGAAAAATATATTATAAAGAGATGATTGCCAAACTATTCATAATTCAACAAGAAATAGGTGAGAGAAAATAATGTCTTAATAGTTACATGTATATCATATAAAAATAATAAAATAGATTGTAAAGAGTATATTACTGTTAGAATTCTTCACATTATATTAAAAGATCTGTATATAATACATAATGTTACATAATAATGTGGCTGTATAAATATCATCCCAAACTCCATGCTAGAGAAATAAACTAGCTCTAGACATTAAAAAATAGTGGGAAAAAACACATCAAGAATAATTATAAATAAACAAATAGATTTTTAAGTAAAGTCTACCACCATAGAAGGTAGAGCCAGAGGGTCATCCTTGGGAAGTGATGACCAAGAAGGTGGTTCCATGTCCAAGATATCTAGAGTGTTATAACCATCCAAGGGGTCATCATGAATAGTGGTCAAGTAATAATTAGTCAGCTAAAAAACAATAATATTACTCACTAGAGATTGTTATGTGGGACCAACATATCATTTACCATGTGAAATATAACAAGTCCATGTGGGAGGGTAAGGGAAAAGATGGCCCTTGCTATGGGACCAACTTTTCCTTCTTCACATCTTAGGAGGAGGTGGCGTGGGTGCATAGGGTAGGCCATTTTGTGGAACTTTGTTCATGGTACATGGGACACTCCCCTAGTGATCAAAGAGCTCATGCAAGTGGTGAAGGTCCATCACCATATTCTCCACCTGATCTTAGATTTTCAATTAAATCGATGAAATAATAATAACTTTTTATTTAAGAAAAAATGAAATTACACAAGCCTCATTATTAAAAATAACATTATTTATGTCTTTCTAAAGCTAAAATAAGATGATAACACAAATAATTTTATAGATAAAATCAATAGAAGCTGGCCAATTTGAATATTCCCTAAAAGGTACCTACCACCAAGAGAAGGGCTGAGGATGATAGGGTTGAAATAGGGAGTGAATCAATGGCCATGAAGATTGAGATTTAGGATAAAAATATAATAGACACTTGAAATATTCAGGATGCTTTCAAGATAGATAAAAGGGTTGTGAAATGTAGAGGTGGAAAAGTCTCTCATTGAGTGGTACCCCTTGGTAGCTTAAACACCAAATAATATGATCCAATTTGGGCTCCAAACCAAGGTTCCACACATGTTCAAAATGGGTGAGTTAAGTTCCAGGAGAGGACTGAAAACCATAACATTTGTTGAGATTATCAAGAATTAGGGAAAAGGATTCATCATCTGATAAAAAATCCAAAGATATTATCCTTTTAAATGCATATCAAAATTCCACATCTAGTCCTTCCACCATGCCTTAGGATGCTGAAGGCCAATCTTATGAAGCATAACATCAAGAAGTAATTATTGAATGTGAAGGATGGAATGTAGTTTGACATTATTTAATTAATATTTGTTCTTAAATCAATCCTGTGGATATAGTCTCAGGAAGTAACAAAATCATCATTAGTATGAATCCTTTTATATAATAATTGTAATGCTTTAACACTAGGTAATTCAGCTAGGCAATAAAAGAGCTAGTAAGAATAGGAGACCACCATAAGATATAATCAATAAAAGATAACACTATGAAAATTACATCCCCTATCGACTTTAAGTGGGGTTTGAAAACTTTTAAATCCTTCCATATACTTTTGACAATATAGGAGCCTATAATTTTAACAAGCACATTGATGATGAGAAGGGATTGAAAGCCAATATTATGCCAATTGGTTTTTCCATAAAGATAGTATGAAGATATATAATGGTGGACAAAGATATTATAAGACTCATTACCCTAAATATCATGAACAATCCATTTAGTGCACAATGACATAGTTTTGTAATAGGTGTCAATTATCCCCATGGTATCTTTATCATAAGGAAGGCAAGAAATATCCGAAGCCACTAGATGAAAACTCTGAGCTTTGTTAGAATTGGCTCAAGATAAATATTATAGAATATTGGGTAGATTATTATAAGATGCTTTGGAGGGGGACTGGTAAGAGGAGTAGTAAACATTAGTGGCTACCAAAGTCTTGGTGTAAATATATAACTTCCCTATTAGAGAGAGGGATTTGGTATTCCAATACTCAATCTTTTTTTCAATCCTATTGAGGACATACTAACAAATCTCGAATAGTGAGTTGTCAAAAGCAAAGGTGATATCCAAGAACTTAAACTCATCCCCCTAAGTAATCCACTAAAAATTAAACTTCTTAAGACACTCAAGCACTAACAACATGCTTTTTCAGAAGCACTACATTTTCCTCGATTGAAAGTTGGATCTTGAAGGAAAATCAAAGGTATATAGGCACTATAAATATTTATTTAAAGTGGAATCTTATTCTTTAAGCATGAGGAAGGTGTCATTTTTAATGTGTGCATTGATAAGTTGAGAGGTTTAGTTGGACAATACAATGCCATGAACAAGCCCCTATGAAGCCTTAGAATCCAAATGGTAACCTAGGGCTTCAATGGATAGAACATAGAACACTGGATCAAGGGGACAACCTTAATAGATTAAAAATAAGAGCTCCATCCCTGGGGTTTGATGTTCATTAATATTGAGGTAGGTGGAGACATTATGAAGCAAGGTTTGTTTAACAAAGATGAATAGAGACCTATGCCAAGATCCTTAATATTGATGTTCATTAATATTGAGGTAGGTGAAGACATTATGAAGCAAGGTTTGTTTAACAAAGAATATAATGCCACTCAATATTGTCATAAGCCTTTTAAAAATATAGCTTTATAAAAATAATTATATGAAAAGAGGAATACAACTAAGCCATGTCATCCCAGACTATGATAAGATTATCCAAAATATACCTCCCTCTAATAAAAACAATTTGTTATAGTCTAACAGTGGTAGGTAATATTAGTTTAAAATAAATGGTGAGATATTTGGTGAGAATAATGTAAGAAACATTTAGCATGGTTATCATCCTCCCATTGGTGAGAAGCTTAGGATCTCTAGCTATGGGAATAAATTTTATATTCTTGGATTGATCATGGGTCTAAGATACTAATTTTTTGGGGATTCTTTGTAGACTTGCATCAAGTCAGGATCAGTGAACTCCTACATGGCTTTGTAAAAATCACATGATAAACCATCAAGGATGGGGGATTTTTTATTTTCATATAGTTAAAAGCCTTTATAAGCTCTTTCATGGTGAGTGAAGAATCACATAGCCATTTATATGTAGGTTTAAGATTATGAGGCACCACATCTAGGTAATTGTAAAGAGCATGGGACCACTTAGCCATAAAGGGGTGGGCATGGAAAAACTACTTTTAATGCTCTAAAAAGGCCAAGAAGATATTATATTGGGAGGTTAGCTAGGATTAGGCCACTCAAATGGCTATAATTTCCCCATGAGCTTCTTTTGATTTTATCACTTTGAAAAACACTTTCAAGTCCTTTTTACCAATTTTGATCCAATGCAATCGAGCATAGAGTTGGGTGCCTCTAGTTGTATGAATATTCACCAATTATTAGGACACTATTTACATGTTTGAAAAAAATATAATATACTATATATAGATATATTATTTGATAATTAATATCTTTGTTCATAATCAAGAAAACATTTGAGGATCCACTTAGTACCTATAACATCTATTATTATTGGCTAATTGATATATTTATTCATGTTCTAGAAATTATTCGAGGATCTAATATCAATATATATTTAATAATAATAGTAATTATTTATATATAAAATTAAAAAAATTGGTCTTTATATATGTGTGTGAGTTGATTATAATAATTATTTATAAGTGATTCTCCCTAAACAAATTGGCAACGTTATGCATTATAAAGGAAAAAGGAGCAAATAAAGATAAGTAAAACACACCAAAATAGAGGCCCTAGAGGGTGGGAAATCAAAGAATCCTAAAATCAATCCAAGGAAGAGACAACACACAAAAAAGAAATAAAAAAAGAACACAAAAAATAAAATGAATGCAAGTATAATCCCCAAAATCACATCAAAGGACCAAAAGAGAATGTGTAAAGTCACCATGGAAAATTTTATAAAGGAAAGATGAATTAGACCTAGAATAAATCCATTTATTCCTTCAGCACCAATGATTATGATTCATGGATGTAGATATTGTCTCCAAATTAATTAATGAACTAAATATTAGCATTCATGTGTAGTCACTCCTTGTAGACAGAATTAACATCATAGTTTAGCTCCATGTATATATGTCAAAATGAAATGTCTTTGAAGGTGCACAACAAGGAATTCATAAAAAATAAATGGTGACATAAGATCAGGCTCTTTTTATTTTAGTATCTCCATTTAACTAGTTCATGATGATATATGAGTCCCTAAAAACATGAATATTTCCTGCTCCTCTATCGACCAAAATCTTGAGGAGAAGCTTTTGATCCATCCACTCAAAAAATTATTAGCACCCTATCCAAGGATAGCCTTCACTTGTATGAAGTGTTTTGAATTTAAAAAGAGAGTTCTACTATCACCACAAACAACTAGAGTACCTTTACAAGAACCATCAAAACATCCCCAAGCTTTAGTCTAATCAATGAGAGGATCAACAAAGAAGTATTATCTTAGGGGATTTAGTTTGATTTTTAAATTCCTAAATGTGATCATGACTTGGGAACTACATTGAAAATTAATTTAAAATTTTCCCTAAAATATATAGGCATTCCACGTAAGACAAACTCACAAGGACACAATAAAATGTAATGTTTTTTACAATGTTAGCTTTAGAATCATGTACTAGATCTCAAGGAATTTATCCATAATATCACTCTACCAATATTATCTAACCCAAATAAAAGTATCCATCTCATTCTAATTATTTATGGCTAATGGACAAGTGAGGAGGAGATGATTCATAGTTTCTAAATCCTGAAAACAAAGATTACATCTACCTAGGCCATGTCAACTTATTTTTTGCAGTATTTCCAAACTAAGGGATTCGTTCCTCAAAATCCAACCACATAAATAAATGTTTTTAGGGAAGCTTTAGTCTTCCATATTTTCTTCCACCACCACTCTCTCTCAAGGAGGCACATTGAATAATTTCACTGATAACCACACCTCATAGAATAATCCTATGTTTTTTAATTCAAGGACCAAAACAAAATGTCAACCTCATCCAATGAGTCAAACATGAATATATTTCAATATATTATCAAATATGTCCCAACTATGACAAATATCCCCAACAAAGCCCAAAATGAGAGCATTTTTCCATTCATTTTGTCAAGGGTTTTTGAGATGATGGTAAACATCCTTATCCAAGTAGTATATACCCATAACCAATAAAGTATCTATCAAGTATGTTTTCAATTAAAAATCAATACCACATTCAACCCAAGGGTCAATCACAACTCTAATGTTTGTGCTAGACCACACCCTATAAATACATAAATTACTAATAATTGGAAAGGATTAGATGGAGTCTTTCCACATAATTAAGTAATTGTGGTATATTTAGATAGGGATTTCGATCTACAATTGAATACCAAGTGAGTCGATGCTTTTTTAAAGAAATGAATCTATAATCTCACTTGGAGATAAGCCTATAGAGACTTTTATAAGCTATGGATTATCAAAATATGATGATGTCTTTTAAGTCCAAACAACCAATGTCATTAGGTTTGTCAAGGGACTACCATTTAACAAGACAAATACCATCCTTCTTAATTCTTCTAGTCTAAAGGAATTTGAATGTTTTTATCAATATTTTTAATCATTCATTTAGGATTATGAGATAAATAAATCTAATAGACTGGGATAGCCTCCAACATTGACATCTTATAGGTAAGCCTTCCACCAAGAGATAACCATCTATTGCACCAAAAAGAAATTCTCTTCTCCACCTTTTTGAGTATCCATTCTTAACAAGCATATAATAATCATTTTGTTTTAGAAGAAACCCATAATACTTTAAGCTTCCAAGTAATTACACTAGTTGGAATGGGAAGAGACCAATAACCCAATTGATTGGTTGTTCCTCCAAATAGTATAGATAAATGCTAGAATTTTTTCCATTTAACTCCATCCCAGTGACCACCCAAAAAATATTTAAAAATTTCTTGAGAAAATTAATGTCCCTGTAAGATTCATCACTAAACAATAAAACATTTTTCATAAAGAGTAAATACACAAGGAATAATTTCCAACCAACCTTAACCCCTTTGATAAAGATAAATATTTTAACGTCAGGAAAGATTTGACTAAGCCCTTCAACACTCAGGATGAAGAGTAGTGGAGAAAGAGCATAAATCTAATTTAAACCAAATGTGGATTAAAAAAATCCAAGGTAGAGCTATTGTTAAGAATGGAAAAAGAAATTTAAGTTAGGAATCTCATAATCTAGTTCACATCCTGAACCCACAACTTAATATGGATTAGGATTAATATTAGATAAACTAATTTTTCTTTATAAAAGGTGTTAGAAAGGTCCAACATCAAAACAATCATTGATAATTTATTCATTATAATAGTGTGGAAATATTCTTAGGCCACACCAATTACATCATATATTTGTGTCCCATGCAAAAACCCAAATTTCTTGCTAGAGATAGAATTAGGGGGAATGATTTTAATCATAATGGATATTATTTTTCTAATGATCTTGTAGATATAATTTCATAAAGACATGGGGTGAAATTAAGAAAAATAGGTTTGTATGTCCTTCTTATTAATGAGAGCATTAGAGGTGGAATTTAAGGCCCATAATATATTCTTTAAATGCCTTGACTCAATAATTTTAAGTATGTCCTTGACCAATAGATTAAGAAAACACAAAAAAATTCAATAATCTATCCATCAAGACACAACCTAATGTCATTGTAGAAAGTATCTATTACAAAAAATAGTTTTTACTTGGAGACTTCCACATCAATTTTCTCATTATCATCCACAGATATAAATCTAAGAAAAAAATTAAAAAAATTTATAATGTATATTCTGTTCACTTTTCTAGGATCCTTGTATGACTTATCAAGATAAGAGATACCCAAATTGGTTATCTGATAGAATGTATACAAGTTTGAGACATTAGAATTTTTAGATTTCCCAATTTTATTTTTAATTTACAATGATTGGAATGTTTTTGAAAATAAATTATGTTTTCATCACCATTTTCCCACCAAAAAATTGT
Organism: Torreya grandis; assembly: GCA_037957365.1. NCBI lineage: Eukaryota > Viridiplantae > Streptophyta > Pinopsida > Cupressales > Taxaceae > Torreya > Torreya grandis. The sequence goes on along the minus strand of JARHVA010004577.1, from coordinate 153,399 downwards.
ACTTTTAGTACCCCACTAAGCTTTAGATTCTACCACCAGATCCCACTTTTTAAATTCAAGTATTTGTAGCATAATTTTTGTAGCCTCATCAAAATCAATCACTAATGTGACCAAAGATATTAATTATCTATTTTGGTATATATAAAATATCCTTTTCAACTTATTATCATTTGTTGGAAACCTAGTTAGTAATGAGCTTATTCGCTCTTTTCAAATTATTATAAATTTGAAGAATCACTAAATCTATGGAGGTAGCATCAAATATAACACACTCATCTTTAACCAGCTTAATGAAATCTTCATCCTTAATCCATGACATATTGAATTTAAAAATACTAGTCAAGTTTTTGTCCTCTTTCTCAATCTGAATAAAAATGGGAAGATTACAAGATTCACCACCTGAGGAAATCAATGACCTAATTTTATCATATAAATTCAAGATAGGGTCAATGATTAATAACATATCAAGTATTTAACCCACATACTTATACCCAAATCTCATGTTCTACCATCTAGGAACCAGCTTTATCTATTATAAGTCCACCAATCTAGCCTCCTCAAATTATGTAATAATTAATAAAAGAAATACTCATTCTCACTAAATACCCCCACACTTCATCACTCTTCATGGTGAAATTTTAAGTCTCCATCTATAATGGTTTTATCTTCTCTCAAGAAATTTTGGGCGAATATATCCTCCCAATAAGCCATTCTTTCCTCATATGGACCATATATTTTTATAACAATTTTTTTAAAAAAAAATGATAGAGGGAAGATCCACCCTAATGTTACAATAAAATATAAAAAATTTGACTAACATTAAATAAGTGGTGTTCTAATATAAGAGCAAACCCATAGAGTTACTAATAGAGTAAGTAGCCAAAACATAGTTCAATATTTAAGAAATTTATATAATTCACTAATAATATTAATACATTCTACCTTAGTCTCTTGAAACAATATCATATCTAACTTATGTAAATGAATCAATCCTATGATATTAATAGACATAATGAACATCAATAACATAGAATTAAGGCATTCCCCACTCTAAGGGTCCTAAGATGTGTGTTTTTCCTTACCTATGGTATTTAATTACAAAATTTTATATTATGCATGAGAGAGAAGAGAATTTTTTCCTCTTCCTAAATAATAAATGCACATCCTCCTTTGACTACCAATGCCTCCTTCAATACAATCATATTACTTTTTAGCAACCACAAGCCTTGATCTTAAGGGATATCAAAGGTGGCTAAAGTAATTTAAATTACTAATTGAACTGATATCTGAAGAGCTAACATTGGATATTTTTGAGATACTTAGGTTAGGCTTGACATTGAGATTTCTAAATAATAGATTGTCATAAAGTAAAAATAGAGAAATCATATGCTCTACTAAGGGATTTACATTACAATTCTTTTTGGGTCCCAAATTTCTCCTTATTTCATCCACGAGATTGAATAATTATCCTTTCTATATGTTTATTTTTTATCCAAAAAGAGAGTGTTTTTAATAATGATGGGATCCATTAACATCACATCCTAATGATTTTAAAACATAATAACTATTAGTCATATTTGGTGCACATACTAAGCACGTACCCAATTACTAATGGTCTTGGTGCAGAGAAGGAGGTAGAATTCATGATTGATCAAAATGGTCTAAATTAACTCTAGATGGAGTGAGTTTAATGAATAAATCATGAAGCTCACAAGGTTTTGAAGCACTTTTGGTTCACTTAAAGTGTAATTCATCAATTTCTAAAGACTAGTCTAGAGCTATAGAAACCCTATAGTGTGCTCAGAATAAAATATAAGAGTGTGTGGAATTCATATGGTCCACATGTTCTAACTAAAGCTTATCAAAACATTTGGTTCTAGTGATAGAAAAGCTAAGTAAGCATTTTCAATGCACTAGATCTTGAACATGTTGCAATCTCAGAAAGAAATAATCATATGGGAATCTTTATTTTTGAATTTATTTCATATGCACCAAGTTATGGTTCACATGATAAATCAAAAAAGAATACACACATGTTCAAATTTGGATCATAACACATAATTTTCTAAGTTTCCATAACTAGCCATTTTTAGACCAAATAGTCATCAAGATGTCATACAAGATATCACAGACCAGTCAACTTTAACAGTTTACAAAATCACTTAAAAAGATCAAATGGCTAGTAGATCAAAATGGTTTATTCATTTTAGTATTAGGTCCATCCTCTACAAGTTTGGTATCCCCATGATCTTTGTGCTTCTATTTATAAAATTACAAATTTTTTTAGGCAATGATAGATGTCTATATGAATGTCATTCTTAAGACTCATAAAGTGAGCATTTGGATCTAAAATCCTTGGTAGGAACATGAGAAAGAATGTAAAAATTATAAGTGTCAATTACATAGGAGTTTGATCAAGTTAAAAGGTCCAAAAATACCATGGGCCAATGAGGAACTAAGCTCAGGCCAGTGGGTCCCAAAGATCCATGGTCCATGTTTAATCAGATCAAAAGATCTAATGAATCAAATTAAATTCACAAGGGTAAATGATCTAGCTCAATTTCCTACAGCCAATAGCAAAGGGGCAAGTTAATATGTTCAAAAAAATTCAATGAGGTAAAATGGACCCAACTTGATGAGTAATCTAAAGGACTTGAATTCGAGTCCAATTTGAGTTGGAAAAAAAATAAAGGAAAGGAGCTCAATAGAGACTTAGATGGGACCAAACATCAGATAGAGTGATATATACATATATAAAACTATAGGAAAACTGATATCCTTAGATTAGTTTCCACCTATAGTTATTTTAGTCTAAGATTTAAGGTGTAAAGCATATATATGATTAATGAGGATCATCCCAAGTCTTGTCTTAGACAAACCACCATTCAGAATAGACATGATGTGTCCTTGGTAGTTTGAAGATATGAATATTTTATCCTCATAATGAAATCTAGTAGAATATCCAAAGTAGTAAGACTTGGGAATTTAGAAATTAGTTGGATCATTCATTTCTAATAGGATCATGACTTATCACTTTTGGAAAACTCTTATCTTCTAGTTCAACTTGATCAACCAATGGAATGATACAGACACTATTTGGGAAAATCACAAATATCTTGCTCATAATAACATGTTCTAATTAGATTAAAATCTTGGTGTAATATCTTTTGAAAGGTGACAACTCATCAATTATCGTGAACAATGTGTTCCCCTTTTCTTTCTTTCTCTTCCCATTCTCCTATATTATACCTTTCTTTATACTTTGTAAAGGGTTCCCATATTTTAGAATTTTTATATTTATGAGGGTCAAGACATTCCTTGAGATACTACAAAGTATGTTAAAATTGATTATGCTTGACCTTATCAATCATTTGTAAGAACTACCACTTGATGTAATAAATCAGATTTTTTGCCTATCTCTTACCTTGGATTTATGTCTATTGAGTCATGCACTATGGCATTATGTGAAGTAGAATATTCCTCATCCATGGTCCTTATTTTTGACCTTGTTTAGGGATTTTTTAGTGTTGCTTATAGTTCTATATTAGTGTTCTACTTTGAACCTCTTCTATGAAATACGTATGTAAATAGTTTAATTTTGAGGTTGTGTGAGACAGTATTATCCTCTATTGATCTAGTGTGGGTTTGAGATTATGGGACTAACCCTCTTAATTTAGGTGCATAATCTAGTTAAAATAATTAGTAGCCCTTATCCCATTTATAACTCTTTTCCTATGAAGCATTCAGATTAGCATTAGTTTTACGTGAGCATCAAAGAGGAAGCTGACCTTTTCTAGAGGTTCAACCCCATGATAGGTTACCCATAGCCTAGGGTTGTCCCAATTTCATAGCTTAGTTGGACAGATCCTAAAAAAACTCTCTAAGGGTGAAAATTAAGCCTATAACAACTTATGACATGCCTGGTGGGATGAAATTCCAAAGTAGTGGAAGAAGTTTTGGTGTTATTTTTCTGCATATCAACATTTAGAGGCATTCTAAAAAACATCAATAACAACTCTCATTATTCTATCAATGGGCTGATTAGTCTAATTAAGTGCCTAATCATCATAATCTGGTATTATAAATTAATCATCTTTTGATCAATATACTTTTTCTCTACCTCAACATCATAGTTATATGGTAGATAATGTTTATGTATTCACCTTAAGTGGCCCTCAAATGGCCTATCAAACTTTTCATAACCCTTACCCCTATCCTCCCCCTACACCTTTTTCCACTCAAGAATATGAGGTCATCCGATCATGGATATTCTCTAAAAACCTTGACCCTAGCTATGTTTTTCCCTCACTTGTAAGGCCCCCCTCTCCTATAAATGTCCAAAAAGAAGTGAGAGTGTTTGTTCCATACTAATTTCCATCATGGAAAATATTCAAAAAGGGCATAAAAAAGGAGGAGGTGTCATTTGAAACAATCCAAGAGTTATTCTTAGTATAGGAAGGGTTAGATATGCCAAAAAAGAATCAAACAACCATATCTCAGCTCAATGATCTTGGTGACAAGAGCTCTGAGACTCTCTCTCCTTAGTTTAGGGGCTACCTAAAAGAATTTTTGAAGTCCCTAGATGGAAGGACAATATCCTAAGCTATAATCAAGGAAAACTTATTCACCCTCCCACCATTTCACTTATAAAAGAAGAGCATAATGAGAAGTAAGAAGACAACCTTCTTGAGACAAGTGTGGAGGTTAATATCAACATAGATAGTGAAGAACTTGAATATTTATGGTAACATTTGTGTTTGGATTTCTTAAATGAAATGGAGTAACTTAAGGTTGAAAACATACCTAAAGAGGAGAATAGAAAAGATAAATGGACTATTGAAGGTCTATTCCACATAGAATATGAGAAGGATTAGAACCAGGTGTCTAAGTTTGGTCTACTTCAAAATTAGGTGTCAGTTGAGGATAACCCTGATATGTGGGAGCTAGAGGAAAGCATACTTGACCTTGATCAAGACAAATGTTATGTCTTAGACTTTGGATGGTCAAATCATACTTCATTTATAGTTAAAGATCAAGATTAAATATTGAGTGATGTTGATGTAGGGAACATGTCAAGTGCTCAAGTGATATAATTTGAGAACCATATCGGTGAAAAAATTGAAGAATTATCACAACAATTTAATGCCATATTCAAATATTTTGAAGAGGATAATAGACATGTTATTCCTCCAAAACATTATGAAAATGCTACTGTAAGAATGAATATTCCTAGTTTATATAAGGACAAGGTGGAAAAACATGGTCTTTTTGAACTGTCAATTGAACCAAGTGCAGTTGCTCCCAAGGCCCTGGATGAAGTCTTCATGTAAGAATTTATCAAGAGTAGAGAGAAACATCAATCCAATGCTCTTGCAATCAAACATGAACCAAATTTAGAAGAATTGGATCAATATATCTACATTGGATACATGTTCACTCTATTTCATCCACTAGTTCACAAATTTTGGTACCTCTAATGCAAGGTATTTTCTATCATGGTTTATTACAAGTGGATGATATTAGATTTTTTCCATTTGATCCAAGAGGACCTATTTTAAAAAGTTACTGTATATATTAAGTTAGACATCATCTTTTTCTTTAAGTACCCCTTTTGCACATTTGTTTAATAGCTTAGCTATTATTTCTTTCCTACATCTACTTGCATGCATTTGCCTTTATTATTTCATTTTTATCCTTATTATTTAATGAGGAAATTTTAGAAAGAGGTAGCCTTGCATTATCTTCATGATTAGCTTAGTTTCAGAGAGGTGATTCCATTCCTAGTATATTAGATGAGATAAAATGAACTTAGTTCTCAAGCATAGTAGGCATGATTCCCTATGAGTCACCAAAAATATTGACCATATTTTGCCCACATACTAAGTATGTAACCAATTGATAATGGTCTTGATGCAGAGAAAAAGGCAAAAAAATTGATTGATAAAAATGGTCCAAACTAGCTCTAGATGGAGTGAGTAGAATAAATAAATCATGAACCTCACAAGTTTTTGAAGAACGTTAGGTTCACCCAAATTGTAATTCATAAATTTATAAAGACTAGTCTAGAGCTATAGAAACCCTATTGAGTGATCATAATAAAATATAGGAGCACATAGAATCTATTTGGTCCACTCATTGCATCCAGATATTATCTAGATGTTTGGATCTAGTGGTAGAAAAGCTGAGCAAGCATTTTCATGACACTAGATCTCACAAATGTGGCAGTCTCAAAAAGAAACAATCATATAGATCTATTCAGTTGGGAATCTAGTTCATTTGCATCAAGTTATAGCTCACACGATGAAGATAAAATAATATTTTCATGTTCAAAGTTGGATCATAATGCAAAATTTTCTAAGTTTCCATACTTAGCCATTTTTAGACCAGAGAATCATCAAGACGTGATGCAAAATCACATGAACTAGTAAACTTAAACACTTTAAAAACCTAGTCAAAAGGCTCAAATGGATAGTAAAAAAAAATGTTTTTTCCTTTCAACATTAGATCCATCTTCTACAATTTTAGTGTCCGCATGATGTTTGCACTTTAAGTTATAAAATTGTAAAGTTAGTCAGGAAAACACAGATGTCTGCATGAATGTCATTTTTAAGACCCATAAAGTAACCATTTAGAACAAAAATCCTTGGTGGGAACATGAGAAAGAACACATCACTAACATGTGTCAAGTATGTGGGATTTTAAGAAATTAAAATGGTCAGTAAATCCTAGGGGCCAATGAGAAATTGAGCTTGGGGGAATGGGCTCTAAAGATCCATAGTTCACATTTAATCAGACCTCAAGATCTGACAAAGTTAATTCAATTCAAAAGGGTGAATAATTCAAGTTGATTTCCTATAGCTAATATCAAAGGGGTGAGTTGAGATGTTTGATGAAATTCAATGAGGTAAAATGGACTCCACTTTATGAGTAAGCTAAAGGACTGAAACTCGAGTTTGACCCAAGTTGGCAAAAAAAGTAAAGGAAAGGATCTTGATACAAACTTAGATGGGAATGGACACTGAAGAAAGTGCTATGTACATATTTAAAACTATAAGAAAACTAATATCCTTATATTGGTTTTCACCTATAGTTATTTTTGTCTAAGATCCAAGGCATATAACAAATATATGATTGATGAGAAGATCATCCCAAGTCATGTCTTTGAGAAATCACTGCTCAAAATAGACATGACGTGTTCTTGGTAGTTTGAAGATATGAGGATTTTATCCTCATAATGAAATCTAGTAAAGGATCCAAAGCAATAGGACTCGAGGATTTAGAAATTAATTGGAGCATTCATTTCTAGTAGGATCATGACTTACCACTTTTGGCAAACTCTTATCTTCTAGTGCAACTTGTTTAACCAATGAAATGATTCAGAGGCTATTTGGTCAAATCATGAATATCTTACTCATAATAAATTATTATAATTGGACCAAAATCTTGGTGGAATATATCTTGAAAGCTAACAACTCATTAATTATCATGCACAATATGCTTCCCCTTTGTTTTCTCTCTCTCTCTCTCTCTCTCTCTCTCTCTCTCTCTCTCTCTCTCTCTCTCTCTCTCTCTCTCTCTCTCTCTCTCTCTCTCTCTCTCTCTCTCTCTCTCTCTCTCTCTCTCTCTCTTTCTCTTCCCCTTCTCCTATATTATCCGTTTCTTCCCACTTCGTAAAGGGTTCTCAGATTTTAGACATTCTATCTTTCTAAGGGTTTGGACATTCCTTGAGATACTGTAAAGTATATTCAGCTTGATTAGGCTTGACCCTATCAATCTTTTTTAAGAACTATCTCTTGATGTAATAAATGATTTTTTTCCTATATCTTGTCTTGGATTTGTGTCTATTGAGTTGTTCACTATGACATTATGTGAAGGAGAATATTCCTTATCTATGGTCCTTATTTCTAACATTATTTAGGTAATTTTTAGTTTTTTTTTGTAGGTTTATATTAGTTTTCTACTCTAAACCTCTTCTATGAAATACTTATATAAATAGTTTGATCTTGAGATTGTGCAAGCTAGTATTATCCTGTGCTGATCTAGTATGGTTTCAAACTTATGGGATTTCCCATCTTAATTTTAGTGTATCATCTAGTTAACTTTATTAAGATCTCTTATCCCCTTTCTAACCCTTTTCCCATGAAGCATTAGTCTTATCATTAGTCCTAGGTAAGCATCAAAGAAGAATTTGGCCTTCTTTGGAGGTTCGACCCCACCATAGGTTACCCATAGCCTAGGGTTGTCCCAATTTTATAGATTAGTTGGAGAGTGCCTAAAAAACCCTCTCTAAGGGTGCTAATTAATCCTATCACAAGAAGCTCTAAATAATTTATAGATAAGTTGGATGAGAACTCGAGAAAATATTCTTCTTATCAAAATCCTAATAGATGAGTATACCT
>JARHVA010004577.1:105000-140000 GCA_037957365.1 Torreya grandis | reverse complement strand
TGGAAATTAAATTGATTTCTATACATATATATGAATATAATAATTTGAACAAATGATTCAGCCCGAACTTCTTATGTAGTGTTAGATATAGTTTCACCACTACCATTAAAAGTTTGTAACACCAGTGCATAGTAGTGGACCTGCATTTTTTTTTAGTTAGTGGGTCACTATTAGTGGGTTGTTAATAAGTTACTTTTTTGGTTTTGTTTGTTGTCAGCTATTGGTTTTTTTAGCTTGTAAATCCTCTTTTTAAGAGGCGTGTGTAATGTGTTCACAGATATGAGGAAAGAAGTTGAAGATTTATCTGTTTAAATGAATGTCGTAGCATTCTCTTTGATTGTTGTTGTTAATAAAATAACATTTAGTTTATAATTTGATCAGCTTTCAAATTTGGTATTAAAACAGAAGGAGAAGATCATTGGAGCTACAACCAAAGATCTAGAGAAGCCCAACAAAAGCTTGGGAGGAGAAAGAAAAGCATGGGGTGAAGAAAGCCCTAGCAGATAAGAGTGGAAAAGCTTTAAGATCAGGAAAATTTCTAAGTTGGAGAAGAACAGCTGAGCCAAGGAAGATTGCATGCATTCTAGGTAGTGAATTCACTATTTACAATAGTAGATAAGACAAAATTGATCATTGTTTTTTGAGGACAGACCAGGGAGGTGCAGTACCAGCTTTAGAGCTGAGCCGAAGTTTTTCCTTTCAAATACAAGCATACAAGCCAGCACCGAAGGAGGAGATATCTAGCTAAACCTGATCGAGCTCAAATACTAATATTCCAATCGTAAGAGGTCCAGCCAGAGAATGAAGGAATTCTTGAAGGCCGTAGCCTTCACAGAAGCTCGTGATTTTTTTTCCGTTAAGACAAGAAGAGAAGTGCCTAGTTAGAGAAGTGCAATCAGGAAGGAGAGCTAAGTCGCTGGAATTAGGTGCAGTAGGAAAGACGTGGAGATAGACCAGGTAGATCTTGGGAGAGTTAAAGTTTAAGATAAGATCGTTGTTTGCAAAGGGATAAAGTCACCAAATTATCCTCATTCCATAGCATGGCCGGATTAGAGGGTAAAATATTGTAGCATCTGCCAACATCTGATGGACAGGACTATGACATATGCGAAAACAAGATGGAGACAATAATGGTGGTGAGTGATTTGCGAGAGTGTGTTGTCACCAAATTCATAAATGTGACCAACCAAGTAGCATACAAAGCATTGACAATCTCCCAGAAGACCCAGCTAAAGGAAAACATGAGGAAGGATTTAAAAGCTTTATATTTCATAGAAACGGCAATCGCATAAGCCATATATCTGAGAATTGTAACAACCAATTACTGAAAGGTGGCATGGGATATTCATGAAAACTCTTAGAAAGGCACTAATAAGGTACAGTTAGTCAAACTCCAATTCTTTACGAGAGACTTTGAAACATTAAAATAGATTGATAATGAGTCTATTTCTGATTTTCATAGTATAGTTTCTAGTTTATGTAATTCTTTATTAATTAATGGTGAAACTGTATAAGACTAGAGGAATGTTGAAAAGATTGTTACAAGTTGCCCATGAGATATGATCCAATTCTTATAGCTATGTGGATCTAAATTCCTCTCAATGATGACAATGGATAAGTTGATGGGTTATCTACAAACCCATGAGCACTGGTTGAATAAATACAAACCTTGTTCCCTATAATAAGTCTTCAAGGCTAAGTTTAGTTTCAGAGGTAGCGGATACAAAGAGAAAATAGAGGGAGAAGCTTTAAAGGTAGAGGAAGAGGAACAAACTGCTATGGAAGAACAAGATCAAATAGCCAAGAATGAGCAAGTAGTTCTCAATTAGATTTCCAAGACAAGAAGAGGAGTAGTACTTCAAACCAAAGGTACAATAATTACTTATTGAGTGGTAGTACAATTCTACATACCATACTACCACCAATATGAACGTGTGTGAGGGCATTTATGCTTACCAAACACCATCTATTTAGGCATACCTTATATGTTGCTCCAAGGTACAAACAATTGATATTGCACTTTGAACACATGCCATTATCCTTAAAAATCTAAAACATAACAACAATTTAGCATATAACTAGAGTAAGAAATAAGTTAATTAACACCATTCATAATGGGATTTTAATGTTAGTTACATGGTTTTAATCTACCTCCAAACTTATAAGTAGTTCTCTTTGAATTTGAATTTTACCAAAATTAAATGGCCCTTATAAAGTGCTTCCCAATATTTGTCCCATAAGATACATGTTGGAGCTTCCCTCAACCTCTAAGATCTATCTAGTTTTTCATGTACTATGTTTAAATAAAGTCATTAATTAGCATATACAAACCCAAATGACACTCTAAGAGCTTTAAAGTGAAGGATTTATCCTCCTATACCCTGAATCCATCCTCAACAGGTGCTCCAATCAATTCCATATCATACTATCACTGATCTTTTGGTATAGTGGTGTGGTATTGAATTAAAAAACATGACATGGGAAACCCTACTCAAATAAAAATATTAGCTTCCTTATATCAATCTTTAGTGACAAATTTTTGATACATGTGGGCATGTTAGGACTCATTCATCCTAACTATTCTTGGTTTTAATGAGCACTATTAATAAAATCATGGATGCATGTGCAATGTAAGGCATCCTATGGTCTATATTTAATTATCCCACATGTATGTGAGGTAGTAGTTGACTGGAGTATAAGAAGTTAAATATAGGGCTCATGTAAGAATAAAGGGCATCTTCTGAATATTGTGTATTGAGCTTTGCTACAAGGAGGTTTCCCCATTAAATAAACATGTTATGCTTGGTAGTGATATTCTATTATTTTCAATACAATATTATTACTCTCTTTCCATTACTTGCATATTGGTTTTATTTTTGTTGTTATATTAACTATCTAAAAGTAGGTTCATAACACCTCCTTCTACTCTCAAATCCATATATTAGTGAACTTTATCGATGACATTCAAATGGAAGGTGGATTTGTCACATAATGGATGTTTTGGATAATGAGGTGATACAAGACATGAAATGGATTAATGAAGGACGTATCATGTGTAAAGGAATCTATGGTAGAAGGATAAATTATTCAAAAATTGTTTTTCTACAAGTCATAATATATCGGAGAGGAATTTCAGAAGTTTTAAGTATTTTGGATGTTCATTGTGGAAATGAAAAATTAGAGGAAAACAAATAAAAATTGATGAAATTTGGCATGTATTGATATTCATAACAAACTGCATATGTGATGCATGGTAAATGTTTGTTTGTACAATAGTATTTACATGTTTAATTATCAGGTCCCATTGATAAATATGTCATAGAGTATTTCATACACATCAATGCATCATAAATGTTTGTGTGGATTGAAAATTTTGAATAATAGAATATTAGACATGAGAGATGAATAACTGATTAGAGATTAAAATTACATGAAAAACATCCATATGTGAGATAAATAAACCATTTCAAAACCAAGATAATCTAAATGGATGAGTTCAGCTTTTAAAAAATATTCATGCCATCCATCCATGGACAATCACACATAAAGCATTGGACATAGTGTAGGACATATTGTTTTCTAATTTGTAAAAACAATTTTTATATTAGTGCAATATCATGTTTGTAATTATATTGATAATTTTGTAATGATATTCATATTAATATGAAAAATATTACCTATGCAAAGGATCCATTTGTCAGTTTGAAAAATTATGGCCAAACCTCCCAGATCTAAATGCATGGATCTTTGAATAGTGGAAACCTCTCTTTAAAAGTAAACTTGAAATTTGTCCATGTGGAAAAGGTTTTTTTATAATTATTTTCCATATTTTTTCAAACAAATATCTAATTCAATATAAATAGCAAAACTTAGGTAGGCATCATATATTTAACAAACCTTTTTTTCCAAACTTTAACCCCCTCACTAAATATTTTTAAACCAAGGCCATTTGGATATGTCTTCCCCATATCCGACTTAATTTTTAGTTCAAACCTTATTTTAACACTATAGACAACTCTTTAGGTAAATTCTAGTAGATTAACACCACCACTTTTTCATTCTCCTACACTACATTTGTAATAATCATAATAATCCTTGATACTTTCATTGATATTCTAGCCTTTATTGACCTGATTATATAATATATTATGTGTACTCAGCCCTTGGACTTTGAATGCCTTCCCTTCAAGTGCCACAAGTTATTGAATGGTGTGCACTTGACTTCAGATTTTAACAACTTGACTAGAAAAAGGGTTGTACCAACTTGGTGGAATAATTCCTCCTCTGATCTTCTGATAGTGTATGGGCCTAACTATCATGAATCTTTAGACTCATAAGAGGAAAATATGAAGGAATATACAATCCAAAGAACTGAACCTTGGTCTTCCATAGTTGGAAGAATTATAGAGGAAGGAGCATTGGAAGAAGTTAAGGCCTTAGCCCTTAATGTTATATTGAAAAACAAAAATACTAAAAACCCTACCTTTAGTGTGGTGGTACTATAGATAAAGACAATCAAATCAAATGTGGAATCTTTGGAGTACTCAAAAGAGAAATTTGAGGCCACTAATACTATCTAAATCTCTTTATCCTTCTCCTTAGAACATGCAAAAGATAATGGGATATACTCTGACATGAAAAAAAAGGAAAAAAGTAAGATAAAAGAAAAAGAAAAAAAAGAAGAGGAAATGGTTCAAAAATCAAGGATCCTTTGCTTAGATGTAGGTTATGTTGAAGACAGGTGAAAGTTTTATGGAAACTTGCAGTAAGATAGGATTGTTTGATAATTTTTGGCAAAATATTTTGGAGCATTGTATCTTTCCTCCAACTTAGTTACCGCTGGTAGAGGTATCCCAAAAAAGCTTTATTATTTTATCTCTCTCATTTTTACAAGGTTCACAGGCCTTTCAAAACCAATTTTAACCCTATCCAATAAAAAATATGATATAGTGAAGGTGACTAAGAATTCCACATTATAGTCTAATGGAAAATAATGAAAAAGAAAATGGTTACTTATTGTTTTGGAGTTGTATTTACTTTTCAACATGAAATATAATAAAGTGAAAATGATAGCAATTTGGTCCATAATGTTTATATTATGTTATCATGATAGAATAAATAATTAGAAAATTATTAGATAAGTTTTTAATTTTTATATTTAAGTGTATATGATGCCTTTCCATTGATAACAAATATTTCATAATAGATACTAGCAGGTTATATTTATTCAAATGATTTTACTAAAAACATACATGAGAGGAAAGAATCGTAAGTTCTTCCTCCACATTATGATCAAATATTAACATGTACCAATTTTCATATGTACTCAAATTATCTTCTTTCACGCACACCATTTTTATATGTAGGTCTTATTTTTCATATGATTTTTTTTAAATTCACCTCTATGGTAGGTATTAACCTTTATTGTAACTATATTTATTTTACTCTTATTATATCTTGATATATAAAATAAATTTAATTATAAATTTGATTACAATAAAAGTGTAACACTGCCATCATGGGAAAGAATTAATGTTGTTAAAATAGATGATCAAAATTTCTCCAATGATGAATATGATACTTCAATAATTATAAATTTATTCAAGTTGACCAAGTTTAGGAAGTTGGAGATGATGATGACCAATGTTATGAAGATTATTTTCAGTATGAATAAGTTCAAGTTATTTAAGCTAATGAGGTTGACAAAGTTGAATTTGATGAGGTATAGGAGGCTATAGATAATGAAGAGTATTATGAATAGAATATCCCAATCAAGAAAAATTATGATAATGTTTGGGATATTATAATTAGTATATATATATATATATATATATATATAGGAATATGAAGGAGAAATAGTATTGACTACAAATATAGGCCATTTAGTCTATGAATAGTTAGAGGAAATGGAGAAAGATCAAATAGTTTAAATATTCATATCATTGTGTTTTAAAAAATATGTTGAAGAAATTAATTATATAATTCACATGTGATTAAGGTATTATTATAATTTTTATATTTTTAATTAGTGAATATATATATATATATATATATATATATATATTCACTAATTATATATATATATATATATATATATATATATATATATATATATATATATATATATATATATAATGATAATTATTATATTATATATTATTCTACTATATTATATTATCATATTTTAAGCATATTATATGCATATAAATAATTTCATGTTTGACACAAAATTCATGTAAAGGTCATTTAATTTTCATGACTTGTATGTCACATCAATCCCTAAAATTATAAACATAAAGTAGGTAGGGCCGTAACCCCTCCCACTTTATTAATTTTTTTCAACAACATACATGGGAGGAGAAAATAAACATTTACAGGAGGAAAAAAAGGAACAAGAAAAAGGGAAAATAGACATGGGGAGGAGAAAGGGATAATATGGATAAAGTAAATATAGAGAGGAGAGTGTAAAAAAAAGTATAACAACACAGTCATGGATCAAAAGAAAGAGGTCCTATAAAAAGGAATACCTGTAATGAAAGAAGAAGCATATGAAAAAGAATAAAAAAGAACACATAGAAGACTAAGTGGAGCCTCTATGAAATCCCTTGTAATAAAATGCATAATAAAACATGGAAAACAACTCTAAGGTAAAATTTAGTATTTAAACCCTAGTTTTTATTATAAATTTGATAAAAATTTAACAAATTTTAGGAGAGTTTATTGTAAAATCAAATTTTTTTTAAAAAAATGTGTATACCCTAAAATCAATCCATTTCATAAACTATATTTTTTAGCTTATGAAAATTGTTTCAAATAGTTATTGTGTAACAATTCAGGGTTGTGTATATTTTTTTAGATAATCTTTTATGATTATGTAGTATCTCAGTCTTGTAGACTTTGAAAATTCAGACCTTGGTTGTTCTTCTTAGTTCTACACATTCTTTTCTTCTATAACCCTAATATTTGCTCTATCTTATGCCCCTTGGCCTATATCTTAATGCGACCAGCTTTATATTTATGAAAAAGGCATCCCATCTTTCCTAGAATTCTTAAAATGTACTTATCTTATACCTATGAAAATTTTGAGCATGTCTATACTATATTTCTCCCTAGACACTAACATTTGGGATAGATAGTACCGTAGACATTATAGTCATACCTTGATATAATTTTCTAGTTCCCTAAAATCATCTAATTTTAAAATGAAACATATTACTAATGCAAAAAAAAAATAGGCCAACCTTCTCAAGGCCATAACTTTTGAGCCATAACTCCATTTGATCTCTTTCATGTGCCAAAATGATTGTATCGAAAAGTTTGATTATGCCCTAAGTAAATCTATCTGCTTAGAGTTGATTTTGATATTTTTCAAATGCCAAATGTGATCATTTGATGGTCTAAAATTAGTTTTTAATGATTTTTCAAGAATTTAATATTTTTATAAATAATATATTATTAGAACGAGACATCAAGTTCAGTTGAGTTTCATCCCATAGGCTAATTTTATTATTTAGGTTATTTCAGGAAAATTTTAGAGCCATGCATGCTTACGCACAAAATTTAATATAAATAGTGGCTACTAAATATATTTTTTTTTGTAAATTTTAGTTATTTTTGAATTTTACATGTAAAATATAATTTCTAATTTTGGGTTTATTTAATCATGGTTTGGGTTTGTAATTATTTGAAGTTATTCAATAAAAATCAATAAAAGTTATTTTTTAGAATCTTGGCCTATTAGTAATTTTATTTGTCTTATTAGTTTTTGGGTCCATTATCTGGTATTAGAGCAAGTTCAAATCATAGAGGAGTAAATAATTGTGAGAGGATGAGGAGGTGTTACACAGATGAACTAGACTATACAAGAGATACAAAGGCAAGTTCAAAAATTAACTGATGTTATCACTAATCAACAGAGAAGACAAGGTGGTGGTGAAGAAGACATATATCATGATGAATAGGTTTGGCAAGAAGAACAACAAGAGAAGCCACCATAGATAGAAGAGAGGATGGTTTAAGATTTATAAGGAAGAAATGAAGGAATCAAGGTTGATGTTCTAGATTATGGAGGCAACTTAAAACCAAAGGAGTTGACATATTGGATGCACAAGATGGAGAAGTTATTCGAGTGGAAGACTATGAGAGAAGACAAGAAGGTAAAGTTTGCATTCATGAAATGATTTGGTGGGATCACCTATAGAAATAAAGATAAATAAAAGGTAAAGAGAAGATTAATTTGTGGAAAAAGATGTAGAAGAAGCTAAGGGATAACTTTCTTCCTGTGGATTATGCACAAACCCTATACAGAAGATTTTAGAATTTGAGGCAAAAGGATCATAGTATACAAAAGTATATAGATGAATTTTATAATATTTACATACAAGTGGAGCATGATGAAATGTAAGAGAAGATGGATATAAGGTATGTAAATGGTTTAAAATTTTCTATTCAACATGAATTAAGCATGCATAAAATACTTAACATGGAGGAGGCTTATCAATTAGCTTTGAAGGCAAAAAAAAAAAAAAGAAAATTTTAAAAGAACATCTCTTTTTTAATGAAGATTTGGATCCCCTCTAAATAGGGGATGAGTTGGGTTTAATACCACCACAAGTGTATTTAATTATAATAAATTTGAATCATCACATGGTACAGAAAGACAAGATGATAATAGGCAAGGGTTTCAATACCAATAAATAGGAAGAGGATTCTCAGAGAGGATGAGATTATGGTCATGCTAGAGGATAGTTTCCAAATCATCATAGATATTATATCTATTATATATTTAGAGAAGAAGGGCTTAGAGCATTCGAGTGTCCACACTATCAAGATCAAGAAAGGAGGTAAGAATATCACCCAAGAGTAAATATAGTTGAGTCTAAAATAAAGAGTAAAATGTTAAAGTTGCACTAGTAGATGTTAGAGAGAATCTCATGATAAGAACCATGATCTCCCCAACAAAGGATCAAGTTCAGAATAAAAAATGTGGTGATGCATGGTTGTGATCAATTTTTTTTTTAACAAGATTTACTCTGGGTAGAAAGGTATGCAATGTAATTATAGATAGTGGTAGTTATGAAAATATGGTTTCTAAAAATATGATTGAGAAACTAAATATACAATGTAAAAACCATTCTAATCCTTATCGGATTTCATGGTTTAAGAAAGGGAATGAAGTTATAGTAGATAAAAGGTGCTTAATCAAGTTTTCTATGGGAAATAATTATAATGATGAAATATGGTGTGATGTTATTTTGATGGATGGATGTCATGTGTTATTGGTAGGACTATGGCAATTTGACTAGAGAGTAATTCATGATGGATAAAATAAAACATACAATTTTTGGAAAGGTGGTACCAAGGTATCTTTATTACCTCTTAAAGAGGAAGAGAAGACAGAAATCATGATCTCTACTAAAACTTTTATCCAAGATATGAAGGTATCAAGTTGGTGTTATGCATTAGTGGAAAAGAATGAAGACAAAAAAATGGTGCTAATACCAATATAAGTAGCAAGAGTGTTGAAAGAATATGTATATGTTATACCTGATGAGTTATTAGATGGTTTACCATCAAAGAAAGATATACAACATCACATTGATTTGATTTCAGGATTAGCTCTACCCAATCAAGAAACATATAGGATGATTCCAACAAAACATGCAAAATTAGATAAATAAGTTACTAAATTGATAAGGGGAAAGTGATAAGAGAGAGTATGAGTCCTTATGCAACACCAACTTTGTTAATTCCAAATAAATATGTAGGATGGAGAATGTGTGTGGACAAAAGATAAATTAATGAAATTACAAACAAGTATAGGTTTTTAATACCTCATTTAGATGATATGATGGATGGGATTGCAAGACCAAAATATTTTAGCAATATTTATTTAAGGAGTGATTATTATCAGATTTGAATTTATGAAGATGAGTGGAAAACTGCATTCAAGACTAGGGATGGATAATATGAGTGGATGGTGATGCCATTCGGATTATCTAATGCACCTAGCACATTTATGAGGGTGATGAATAAAGTACTATGGTAATATATTGGTAAGTTTTTGGTTATTTATTTTGATGATATTTTGATATTCAATAACACTAAAAAAGAACACTTACAACATTTGATAATGGTTATGGATTTGTTAAGAAAGGAGATGTTATACGAAAATTTGAAGAAGTGTAGGTTTAATCAAAACAATTTGGTATTTTTGGGATTTGTAGTTTCAATAGATGGTGTGAAAATGGATGAAGAAAAGATAAAGGTGACTATTGAGTGGCCTATTCTAAAAAGTATTCTAGAGGTAAGAAGTTTCCATGGTTTAGCAATGTTTTTATAGAAAGTTTATTAAAAAATTTAGTAGTATTGTAGTACAAATAATAGATTGCATGAGAAGGAAGAAATTTGCATGGACTAGAGTATCCACAAAAAGCTTTGAATTTTTGAAGAAGAAGATTATAGAAAGACCAATTTTAGCATTACTATATTTTACCAAAGTGTTTGAGGTTGATTGTTATGCTTCATTTATTGGAATTAGTGTTGTGGAAAGTCAAGAAGGAAAGCCAATAGCATATTTCAATGAGAAATTGAATGAGGTAAGAACAAAGTATTATACTCATGATGTTGAATTTTATGTAATTCTACAAACATTAACATGTTGGAGGCATTAATTGGTGCCTAAAGAGTTTATACTATTTATGGATCATGAGGCTTTGAAGTATGTGAATACACAAAATATGTTGAATAGTAAGCATCTAAAGTGGGTTTCTTTCTTGCAGAGGTATACTTTTGTGTTGAATAATAAATTAGGAAAACATAATTAGGTAATTGATGTAATGAGTAGGAGGGTAGCATTATTAACTACTATGGTGAGTGAAGTAGTTATATTTGAAGGTATTAAAGAATTATGTGATACTGATCCATATTTTAGCAAGGTAGTTGAGAAGTGCAGGAATCCATTAACAAGTGGGACAGGTGCTATTCATGATGAGTATCTTCTAAAAGAAGGTTATCACTTCAAAGGAAAAAACTTATGCATTCCAGTTGGGTGTCTAAGAGATAATATAATACAAGAATTACATAGTGGTGGTTTGGCTGGACATTTTGGTAAGATGAAGACAATAAATTTAGTGGAGGAAAAGTATTTTTGGCCAAAGATGAAGAGAGATGTGATACAATATGTTTCAAGGTATAGAATATGTCAGGCGGCTAAAAGACGTGTATAAAATACTAGACTATACATGACATTACCAATTCCAAGAGCACCATGAATAGATTTGAGTATGGATTTTGTATTGGGATTTCCAACCACACAGAGAGGTAATGATTTAATTTTTGTTGTTGTATACAATAATTTTTAAAATGGTTCATTTCATTGCATGTAAGAAAAAAAATGATGCCACTAGAGTTGCAAAATTATTTTTTATGGATATTATCAGATTGCATGGTGTTCTAAAAACTATTTATTTATCTAGGGACACAAAATTTCTATGTCATTTTTGGATGACTTTATGGAAGAATATGGGTACTAAGCTATAATTCAGTAGTGCATATCACTCATAAATAGATGGATAGATAGAATTTGTGAATAAGATCTTGCGAAATTTATTGCAATGCATAGTGGGAGAGAATCCAAAGTAATGGGAATTGGATTTACCACAAGATGAGTTTATAGATAATATTTTAGTGAATAGATCAACAAGAAAGTCACATTTTCAAAATTTTTATGGGAAAAACCCTATGGGTATTTTAGATTTAGTATAATTTTAAATTTTAGATCAAATTAGTGATGATGAAAAAGCATTTACGAAGCATATATAGAAGTTGCAAGGAGTAAGAAGAAAGTTATAGGAAAGTAATGAGAAATATAAAGTAGTAGTGGATGTCAGAAGAAGATCAAAGGTATTTAAAGAAGGAGAGTTGGTAATAGTTTACTTGAGGAAAGAGATATTTCCAAAAGGCACATACAATAAGTTCAAGTATGAGAAAATTATACCATGTAGAATTGAATAAAATCAATGATAATGCTTATGAGGCAAGTTTACCACTGAATTTTGATATATCTCCAGCATTTAATGTTTTAGATTTATATGAATTCCATGGATAATATGGTGAAGATGATAAAGATAAAGAAGTAATTAGGGAGCTGTAGGATCCAAATAAGAAGAAATAAAAAATAGTGTAAGTTTTGTATATGAAAATAGTGAGCATAAGGCAAGGGAATTATAATAGGTATGTAGTAAAATGGGAAGGATTGTAGAAAGAAGACAATAATTAAATTATAGAATGGGAGCTAAAGAAGATTGATAAAGATAAATGGTAGC
This sequence comes from Torreya grandis, assembly GCA_037957365.1. Taxonomy (NCBI): domain Eukaryota; kingdom Viridiplantae; phylum Streptophyta; class Pinopsida; order Cupressales; family Taxaceae; genus Torreya; species Torreya grandis. Next base: position 127,674 of record JARHVA010004577.1, on the reverse strand, counting down.
AATATAATCATGCTAACTTGTAGGAGTTGAGTTGTTTTCAACTAGAGGAGAATGATGTAGAGAATATAGGCCAACCTTTTGGAGGCCATAACTTTTGAACCATAACTCCATGTGAGATATTTCACATGACAAAATGATTTTATCCACTTAGAGTTGATTTTGATATTTTTGGAAGGCCAAATGTGATCATTTGAGGGTCCAAAATTAATATTTAATAAATTTTTCAAAAAAAATTTGTTTTCAAAAATTGTATATTTTTATTAAAAAAATGTCAAATTTAGTTGAATTTCATCCAATAGGATAATTTTAGTATTTAGGTTATTTTTGGAAATTTTCAGAGCCACAAGTGCTTGTATGCGAAACTTAATATAGATAGTGGATGCTAAAAATAGACATTTTTTAAAGATTTTAGGTTTTTTAAATTTTGCATGTAAATTCTAATTTCTAATTTTATTATTATTTAATCATAGTTTGGGTTTGTAATTAATTACAATGGTCAGATTAAGTAATTTAATGAGTTATATCTTGATAGGATTAGTATAAATACAATACTAACCTGCATTCATTCACCTCCTATAAATAAAATAAAAATAGTACTCAAGTTACCTAAATCTCTCATCTTCTACCCTATTTTGATAGTTGTCAAAGGAAAAAACCACCGATAGGTTTTAGTTACTAAATAATAAGTCAAAGGTCATATTTTCCAAGTTACAAGTGATGTCATTATTGTACTTGAATTACATGCATTGAATGATTCACACATAATCAAACACATAAGGAATAACTACATGAGTTTATGGCCCTTGAATGGAGTATTATCTATGTGGGAAACACAATTTTATAGTGGGGTAATTATAGGTTTTATCAACACCATGTGCCCATAAAATCATTTTTCCCTAAGGTCCCATTGAATTTAGAAAGTTAGGGTTTCACCATTTCACAAGGAGTGACAATTCATGAACCATATCTGAAAACACCAAAGGAAGGGAAAATATAAACCCATAAACATCTAACTGGTCACATATTATTTGAGTAGATATTCCATATAGGATACTAATATCAAACATAAACACTAGCATCATTACAACTATCTCAAGCTGATGAAACTATTTAGAGAGCCAAAGGCACTAGATCTAGAATTTGATGATTGATCCAAAATTGTCTTCATACCTACTATATACTTGGATTATATCTATATATACATTACCATTAAAACCAAATAAGTAGTCTCTTTTATTTCATTCTAATATCAATCATAGTTTTACTTTCCATTAATATCATATCTCAATTTAAAACATTCATCATATGGTACATCTGAGTTTAACACATTAAGTGGCGTACTATAAATTTGATATTCACCCTTGTACCCAATCATTTTTATATCCTTAACCCTATCAACCCAAGTATGATTCATTAATCCAAACAAGTGTTAATAATTTGGTGAACCTAAATAATGAGCATCATTTTTGTATAGGAATTCTCTTTTGGATGATTATCTCCTACCTTGTCCTAATATTTTTGTTCTTTTTTTTCTTTTATCATTGATGACATTTATGGATTTGATGATTATGACTATGAATTACTTTAAAAATATTTCCATGAAGGGATCAAAATCCATTACTCTTTAATTCCTCCAATTGTTAAGCCAAATAATATAAAAATATTTAAATAGTGGTAACTATTATCTTTCTAATCAAATTCATATTCCCTTCCTTTCAAGACATGATGCTTTCCATCAGAATGGGGATCCAAGGCATGTGTCCTTTCCTTCTTTATAAAAATTTATTGTAGATGGAGATAAGGTAATTTCATTTTATTGTGACAAATTCCATGACTCCGTAAGGAAATCATGGAGGATTTTTAAATAATTAATAAAGGGTATATCCCTTTGAGTTTATTAATCAATACCCCTCAGATTCCTACATTTCCAAAAAATATTACCCATATTAAAGATGATGATACTTCTTGGCCTTTGTTTGATATATATTTTTAGTTTAACTAATAAATTATGGTGTTGTTACCAAGTCATAATAAGTCATCAATAAAAATGAAGCATTTTACACCTATTGTCCATTAGAAACATAAGGTACCAAAACTTTCCAATATGACAATGGTGGCTACATCACCTTATTTAGAGCCTTCAAAATCCTTAAGTAAACTAATGCATAATTTTAACTTTCAATATTTACTCAAATATGTGTATCAAGGACAAGTATTAGGCAAACATGAGTAAGGCACCACCCATCCTATATCTCTCAATCATAATCAAAATTTACAAGGCTTGGGGTATTCATAATGAGTCATGGATAACCATTATACTATCAATAGATTAAAAATTGAATTGGAAATATATTCACATAAAATTATGAATCATCATAAGGGGAAGCACTGCTACAAAATTTACAAGATAATCAAATAGTCAATCTCCCTTCGGTGATCCATACTAATGGCATGACAAATTTGGACACAAAATTTGATCACAGAAAAGGTAAAATAATAAAAATTGATGAAAATCCTTCCATACCCTTCAAATTAATTAAAAAAAATTGGATAAATTAAATGAGAACCAAATTATGTTAAATTATATCCATTATGCGAATTCTTCTCAAAACCATTCACAACAAAGTTTACACATCACAACACAACAAGATAACACTAATACTATTTTTTCCATGTTATTTGAATATAAAATGATATATTTACCTTCTATTCAACACCTATTAGGTAGTCACCTTCTTCCTTAATGAGTATTTTGCATATTGTATCCACATCAGATCATAAGCCACAATGTCAGTCAATGTGGGGCTTTGAAGGCCAAAATTAAAGACTATAAGAGTGCAGGAAAAATAAATGTTTTATCCCCATAGCAAATAAATTTCAATAATTAAAATATTTACAAAGAAGACCAACCTTTGAAAACACCTACAATGGACATATACTAGTTTTTGTAGATATTGATGGGTCATGTTGTGCACATATTCTAATTCACACAAAATGTGACTTACTTTGTAGCAGGATATTTTTTAAACAAAGGCAAAATATTATGGATGAATTAAAATAATATTCATTAAATACAGAATCCCTTGGATACATATATCAACCTATAGCATATAGACCAAAGATTGTATATTCTATGATTGGGGACAAATCTGAAATTGAATTCCACTTTCCATCTAGGTCAGGTTTGGTTGTTAGATATGGAATCAAAGATCAATATGAAAAACATGTGTATTACATTTCAATTTCAATATATAAAAATATGTATATCATTTTATGGGTATAGTGATAAATTATGATAAAAATAAATGGAATATGTTTACCAAAATGCATCATAGTATGTGCCATGATAAATCATAAGACACGTTGGCATATGAATAAAAAAAATTAATTTCTAGATAGTGCTTTTCATTCTATTTTGTAAAATGTCTAGTTATTATCATTAAAATTTATAAAAGGGATTTTTTTTCTTTTTATAAAAATATTTAAAACTACTCAAAAAAATTCAAAAAACATTACAAAATCCAAAAACATTTTTGGCACCTACATGTTCTATTTGATCTTTGGCATCTATGTGTTATTTCCATGTTGAGGGATAACATATAATTTACACCTACATACACATATACAAGTATACATAAAAACAAGATACACTTATGGGTGTTGATATTTCCCTCTACTCATGTCACCAAGGTGTTGGGGGCATCCATATTCTATGATATTTATACACATAGGTTATATGATTTGATGATCACTTTACATTATCATGTTTGAGCTTACATATGTAATTACATATGCGTTGTTCAAGCTTATATCTTGTGAATGGTCCTTGATATGCTATTCACTTTACATTTTTTTCTAACACATTTGATCAATGGGCCACAATGACATGTTTATGTTGGTTTTTTAAGCTTTTCCTTTATACACTTTTTTGAGTGTTTTACCTTGTTATTGCCTTTATTTTTTGAAGATTTGAATATACTCTGTTATATATCACCTATGTACCTATGTTTACCTTATTGTACATTTGAATATATTATTTATTATTTATAGACATTTGAGTGTTTAATTACTTGACTTTTTTTACATTTAACTAATTCATGTCCAATCAATTTTGTTACATTTGAACATTCCCCTTATTTGTGGTCTACTTAGACAATTGCCTTTTGACATGATTTTGAGTGTTCTTGTGCATGGTATTTTTTTCTTGTTGATTTTTTACTATTACTATCTATACAATGTCATGATCTATATCATGCTTCTTATGCCTACATGTGATCACATTGGCTCTATGTGATTCAATTATACATTTACTTAGACATGTTTCCACATATATGCTACATGGCTACATTCATAGATTTTATAGTTGGTTTACCCTTTTGAGGTGAGGTAACTTATAGGTACTATTTTACCTAACATAAAACGATGGAATATTAGTAGGGGCATGATTGGGAAGCATGTTATCCATACTTTATACTAGTTCTTAAATTCAGTGGGAGCATGTCATATGGACATCACTTCCACACATTTATAGTTTATAGAATATATTGAGGGAATGTTTTAGAAGCATTTTCTCCACATTTATTAAGTATTCAATAATTATAATATTTTATATATTAAATGGGCCCATGTCATGTGGACATTGATTCCACAAATTCATAGCTATTAGATTGAATGGGGGCATGTTTTGGAAACATGTTCTACACACTTGCTTGGTATTCAATAGCTATAATTTATAGTGGGGACTTGTTTTTAAAAATTTCTTCCACATTGGTACTTATATTAGATTCATATTTATACATATATATTGGGGGTAGGCTTTGAAATCATGTCATCCACACTTACACAATTTTACTAATTTGTGAAAGTACACAGTTATATGATTCTGATACACATTGGTGGTATAAATCCATACATGATACCATTTCTATACATAATTTTAGCATGAAACATATCTAAGGTGACTATCATATGTAAAATGTTTCTAATATTTCAAAATCTAAATCAATCTTAGATTCTAAAACTATTGCATGTATTAATACCTGCAAAATTTTAAAGACTTTAGCAATCTAATCTACTATAGTAGTTGCTTAACCTTTTTAGTATGGTTGAGGTTATTAAATCACCCAATATTTACAATTTTTTAGTTTGGAATTGATCATCCAAACTCACCATGTTATAAGTATCATTTGGTTACATGTTTAATTGAAACTCAATTACTAGATGGTAACTCACTTTTTATCTAAAGTTGGGAGCATGTGTGTTCAAATATTTCTCTCTCTTCCTCTCCCTATCTATTGAATATATGTAGTTTAAATATTTTATCTATATTTATCTTAATATAAGTTTTAAATACTTAAAATAATACAACTTTTAAAACACACTTACCAATAGGTAAGCTAGTTACATCGACACATATATCAGTCACTAGTAAAGCACTCAAAATTCAACTCCAACAAAGAAATATAATTCAACTCAGGCAAATATAAGGTGTGAATAGACACCCATGTATTTATTACTTTAAGTTAAAGTACAAATTTAATTTATATAATAAAAAGGGGATGTAGATGATGTTTTTTTTATTGTGTATCACCTCTGTCTTGTAAATTTGTCAAACTCATACCTTGGTTATTCCTCTTAGTTATATACATACCTTTCTTTTGCTAGCCTTGAATCTACTTTATATTGTGTCACTTGGCCTATAAATTAGTCCAATAAGATTTATATTTATGATAGAAAGATCTGATATTTTCCATAATTATTAGAATGTAATTATCTTATACCTATACAAGTGATTAGCCTATCCATGCTCTCCTTCTCCCTCAACACTAATCTCTAGGATATATAGTAGTTTTGACATTAATATCTCACCATAATGTAAGAATCCAGTGCCCAAAAGTCATCCTAATTGAAAATAAATTGTATTATAATGTTTTAATTAAGTTATCAAATGTGAATTATATCTTTGGAGGATTGGTATAAATACAATATCAACCTGCATTCATTCACCACCTAGTAATCAGATCAAAATAAAACTCAAGTTATGAAAATATTTCCTATTTTATGCTATTTTGATATTATTAAAATGAAATACCTAGCTATAGGTCTGAATAATTGTAGGAGTAGTCATAAGTTCATATTTTCTTAGTTATAAGCTATGTCATTCTTGCACTTGATTTACACATGTTGCATGATTCACACACAAGCCAACATCTAGGGGAAAACTACATGAGTCTACTACCATATTTTAGATAATTATCCATGCATGTAATTCCCTTTTATAATGGGGTCATTACATGTTAGCTTGAAACTATGTTCCCACTAACCCATTTTTCCCCATGGTCACATTAAAGAAACAAAGCCAAGGTTTTGCCATCTCACTAAGACTGATAGTCCATGACCTAGATCTGAATGCATAAGAGTGAAGGATAAAATAAAATTAGAAGCATTTAAGTGATCATATTCCATTTGATCAAATATTTCATATAAGACACTAGAATCAAACTCAAACACTAGCATTGACTTAATTATCTCAAGATGATATAACTATCCAGAGAGCCAGAGCCACTAGATGCATTGTCTATGATTGATCTAGAACTATATCCTAACACCTTATATTTTTTCTAGATCTAGATTTTTATTATAATCAAACTAGCTAAGTACTCTAGTTTATCTCATTTTGATATCTAACATAATTATACTTTACATTGGTAGTCAATCTCAATTTAATAAATTTAACATATGGTACATTTGAGTTTAGCATATTAATTGGCATGCTATAGATTAGATATTAACCCTTGTGCATATCATTTCTATATCCTTAACCCTATCTACCTAATTAGGATTCATTAATCCAAATATGGTTTAAACAATTTGTGAAACCCTAGTGTAGCAAGAAAATAATAAAAATGTAGGATTGAGGTAATTTATAATGTGATTATTTGCACATAACATTTCATCAAATACTATAAAATTAGTGAATTCCATAAAATAGTATATTATCTTTAAGTTATTTTGTCATATATTTATTGTTTAACATTTCATAGCTATATACATTTTATAAAACCCTAGTGTAGAATGGAAAAACAAAAAAATGTAGTATTTGGATAATTATTCTTATGATTTGGTATAATCATATGTGAAATCCACATTTATTCTTATCTCTATTATTGTAGTGTGATTTTTTCATAAAATAGTTGTAAATGTAAAGAAAGAAGTAAAGTATTTAACATTAAAAGTATCTGATTTGGTGTAATCTCATGTGCATTTTACATTTTTAAACCCTTACCATATTTTTTTGTATATTAAAGATGTGTTACCACTATTAGGAAAAATTTTATTGCTAGAATTATTAGGAGAATATTTGGTACCATTATCTATAATAAATCTTTCATTCATTACTCAATACAAAATGATATGGAAGAATATTTTGACAAAAGTTGATTATGGTTGGTCTATTTCCCACATAGATGGGTGGGCATATGTGATTTGGTAGTAACAGGGATCAGTTTTCTACCACTAGAGACTCATTCGAGAGGTATAAACTATTTTTTCCCTTTCTTAGGTGATTTTAATTAATTAAAATATAACCTCCTATAATTTTATTGAAGATCAACATTAGGGAAATATGTAGATTATATTTATGAATTCTATAATATGTTAGTCTTGTACACTTGGAAAACACAGACCGAGGTTGTTATTATTAATTTTATAGTCTTGCATCTAATCTCTCTTTTTCTCCTTAGCCTATCTCTTAGTTTGACTAGTCTTATGTTGATGATCTAGGCCTTCTATCTTTCCTAGAATGATTTAAACCTACTTAACTTATGTCTCTTCAAGTTCTAAGCATGTACCTATTTTCCTACTCCCTAGACACTTGTGTCGTAGACATACACCTATATTGACATAGGTTTCTTATTCAAAATAATGTGTGAAATATCTTAAAGTCATCTAATTTTCAAATGAAATGTATCCTAGTGATTGGCCTACGTGTTATTATATGAGATATTCCTTTGATTGGAGTGGTATATATGCATGATCATTTATCATCTTAGAATCACTTAGAATTCATACCAAAGAGAATTAAAGGATAATTCAATAGATAAAAATGATAGAATTTTCCAAGATCTAACTGATAGAATCAAACACATGAACTACAAATACAAAGCAAATAGAAGCAAAAATATGATGTTGAGACTAAAATTAAAATAAAGTAAAATTATAATAATATTGCATTCATAACTCATTATAAATAGCTTAGATGAGAGACTTATTTATAGGTACAATGGAGGCATAGAGCCAAGACATTTGCCAATGTGAACACAAGACTTTTACAAATGGTTTGTGTGCTCCATATGTCAATATTGGTGGGTAAGGGTATCTTTACCCACCAATTTTACTATAATTTTTCCATGTGCATGTGCACCTTAATTACCTCATTTATGACACGTAAGTGACCTCAAAATAACACCTAAGCAAGTGAAATAAAAGTGTAGGAATAATCTATAATAATAAATACAAGGAAAATAATATCCTACACTAACACCCCCCTTAAGCATAGATTAGGTGGGACAATAAAATTGGGTCTTGACAACATGGCTTGATGAGGTACCCAAGTACAAATAAACTCTCATAAAGTGGAGGAAAAAGAGAAAACCCATAGGAAAAAATCCTCACCCAAAAAGAGATAAAATAAGAAGAGGACTAGAAGGCCCCCTTGAAGATGATGTTGATGTAGCTCATACCAAAAGAAGAGAATGAAAGTGAATATAATTACTCTCAATGAAGAGTTTGGTGAAGATATCAGCTATCTACTCTATAGTCTAGCAAAATTTGAGATCAATGACTTGTCCATTAATGATCTCTCAAATGAAGTGCATATGAATCTTGATGTGTTTGGTCTGTTGATGTTGGAATAGATTCCTACATATTTGAATGGTGATTTGGTTATCATGAAAGATGATTATGGATCATTTTAACTATATACCAAACTTATTAAGAATCCTTTGAAGTAAAATAGCTTTAGTAGCAGCATTGATATCCATCTATATTTAGCCTCAGTAGATGATAAAGAAATAGCATTATACTTCTTGATAGACCAACTAATTGGTCCTAAACTATGTGAGAAACTATATCTTTAAGTGGACTTCTGATGTGTAATATCACCAGCCCAGTCTGAGTCTGTGTATCCAATCAAGTCAATATCAATGCCTACTCCATATGAATCCCAAAACTATGAGTACCATGAATGCAGTGTAGAATCCATTTGGATACTTTCTAATGTAACTCATGTAGTGTCTACATAAACCTAGAGACCATGTGCACTACATATGAAATATCAAGTCTAGTGTGAGTCAGATAGATGAGGCTGCCAACTAGTTATTGATACAAGTTAGCATCAACCAACGGAGAAGAACACTCAGCCTCAAGTTTGAATCCAAAAAGAAAGGGAGTTAGAGTTGGCTTAAAACCATCCATGTGAAATCATCTAAGTAAATCGAGAACATAATTAGATTGTGCAATGGTAATCCCTGAGTTAGACTGTGAAATCTCAATACCAAGGAAATAATGTAACAAGACCAATTCAATGATAGAAAATCTATCATGTAGAGCAATTTTCACTATTGCAATAGAGGATGAATAACTCCCTACAATAAATAGGTCATCCACATATATAACTAGAATCAATACTTAATTATCTTATCGCAAGATGTAGACATTTAGATCAAAATTGCAGCTAGTGAACACAATTGTGAGAAGAAATGAATCCATATTGGCATACCAAGATCAAGGGCCCTATTTGAGGCCATAGGTATATTTCCAAAGTTTACAAACTAAGGAATAATCTTACACAAAACCTTGTGGTTGTTCCATATATATCTCCTCCTCAAAGTCAACATGAAGAAAGGCAATTTTTGCATCCATCTGATGAACATCCCAATGATAAAATATGGCAATGGAAAGAGTTAGTCAAATAGAGTTCATTTTAGCAATTGGAGCAAATGTTTCATTATGGTCTATGTGAGGAACTTGTGAAAATCCTATTTCTATTAAGCATGCTTTGAACTTATCCACTGACCCATCTGCTACAAATTTTATTTGATATATCCACCTACATCGAACAAGTTTCCTTCCCTTAAGAAGCAATACTAGATCCCAAGTGTGGTTCCTAATTAAGGAAATATACTCTTCATGCATGTTATATCCCACTTAGGAATGCCAGATGCCTCATGAAATGATTATGGATTATAAGCACAAGCAATGAAAACATGTGGAACACCCTAAAATTATGAATGAGTCCATTTGACATATGATGGATTCCCAACCCAATCACCTACACTCTATAGAGTTTGTCTATCCCAAAGAGGACCTAAAACTAAAGAATCAAGAGGAGATTCTTCAAATTAAAAAATGTGACTATGGATGGAATGAGGTGAATCTCTATCACTATCCTCATCATCTAAACTAGAAGAAGAATCTACAAAAACTTGTATCTGATTTGGATGACTTGAATCATATGAAATGTCATCATATCCCAAAGGGTCTAAAGAGGAGGGAGAAGTGTCATGTGTGGAGTCTAATGGACCATCTTGAAATTTTACACTCCTCTCAATGAACAACTCATGTGTTGTATGATAAATAAGCCTACATCCTTTAACACCTTCTACACACCCAACAAATATGCATTGAAATGGCCATAGCTAGAGATCTAAATACTTTAAAGTGCTTAACTTTAGGTTTTTGATTTCTCCAAGCTTTAAAAGGAGTTATTCCTTTCAATGCTTTATGAGGAACATGATTTTGGATATAGCAAGCATAATTAATGGCTTCTACCCAATATTATGGTGTAAGTTATTTGGAGTGTATCATATAGTTTGCCATTTCCTTCAAAGATCTATTCTTATGTTCTGCAACACCATTTTATTGAGGACTATATGGAACTATTCATTGTAGATCAATCCCTTCTAAAGTAAAAAACTATTGAAAGTGATGATTAACATACTCACCATCATTATAATGTGAAAAATTCTAATGGTTTCCCTGACTATTTCTCAACAAGAGCCTTAAAATCCTTAAAAAGATCAAATACCTCAGACTTTTGTTGAATAAAATATAGCTAAGTATACCTAGAGAAGTAATCTATGAACGTAATCATGTACCTATCCTTGTTGAATGAAGGCTTTTAAAATGGTCCAAAAACGTCACTATGAATTAGCTTTAAGATTTCAGTAGCTCTCCATGATTTGCCTTTGTCATATTTCTCTTCAGGATAGTTACCAAGCATGCAACCTTCACAAACACCATCATAAAAATTAACATGAGGAAACCCTATTACCATATCTTGTTGACTGAGTTGTTCCAAGTAGCAATGGTTTAGATGGCCAAATGACTCATGCCATGCTTTGCTCACTCCATTAGAATGAGTGAGTAATGTAGTAGAAGGGTAATCAAGAGGAAATTTTGAAAAGGTCTACAACCTTGATTGGTGATTTGCTTTACCAGTGGCCACTCTAGTATTACTATGCATCTCCTTAATGATAATAAAATATAGAGTAAAATCAACTTTCTTCCCTGATCTAATGTGGGTAATTTCATAAACATATATGAGATAAGTTGATAGTGATGGAACATATAAGACATTTTCAAATGTTCCATCATTAACTTCAATAGATCCTCTCCCAAAAACATCAATAGAAATATCATCACCTATTAGAATGGATGGCATATAACATGGTTCTAAAGATGAGAACAAGTCTCGTGAAGAAGCCATGTGATGTGAGGCACCATAATCAATCACCTATGTAGATGGATGAGATGCTACAGTAATAAGGGCCTTACCTTACCTTTCCCCTTACTTCTTTTTTTGCCTTAGAATAATCTTGTACTGATGATATTGATTTGATTGTATTAGGTACATTGATGTTGTTTTTATCAAGCATATTTGTTAAATGATCAATCTATTTTTTCATAAATTTTATTTCATCATTCTTAGTTCTCTTACAATAGGCACATGTGATCCTTTCTTTCTTGGATTTCACACCTGAAGAGGAGGACTCATATGCTTTTTTTGACTTAGTATCTGATTTTTTGCCCTTTCATTGCTCTTGGTCCTTCTTATTTTTTTTCTTCTCTTTATTTATTGAAGTCTTCAGTTTGTCATGACTCAACAAAGCATGTGATTTAGAGGACTTCAATTTACAAATTTGGATGAGTTTATCTGACTTCCTATTTAATTATTTGGAAAAATCATCTAAGTATGGCATACTCCATGTAGGTCTTAGGGCACATTTTAAATCATGAAAGGTAGAGACAAAAACTAAGTACTCAAGACCTAACTTAGAAAGAATAAATATGATCAATTATTCATCATTTTTATCTATACCACACAATTCTAATTATAATCTAAGTGATTTAAGTTTGGTGAAAAAGTCTTCTATAGTGTCAAAATTACCTGGACTCAAACTAGTGAGCTCATTCTCTAGCTCATGACCCCTCATTACATCTTACTTCCCAAAGAGTTATTCCAAAATGTTTCCAATCTCATGTGGTGATTTAGTAGATTCAATGTGAAAGAGTAAGTCAGGAGAAACAAGCAAACATAAAATATAATATGCTTCATCACACCAATTATACCACTTAAGAAAAATTTGCACTTTAGATTTCCAATCATGATAATTGAATGGAGTGAGAAGTGGAACTAAATTGTGATCCATGATGCAGTGCAAGTGGAAACTGAATGAGAAATAGAGAAGTTAAGGCACTCAACAACCCCCCCGCCCCCCGCAATTACAAAGGTTTGGCATTTTATGTTTTAGTGCATATACAATCAGCACTTTAATGTCCTTACAATTAGTACTTTATGTTTTACTCCATATACAATTATCACTTTAGTTCATATACAATAGGCACCAATTTTTTTGCATAGTAAATCCCATCAAATCTTAATATATCATGCAAGGCCAAAGATAGATGAGGCATAGACTACAAATAAAATACTACACAGTAGATCTACACTCAAATACAATGAATTATAGGTAAAGATCCACACAATAAACCATAAAGATATAGTCGATCTTGTCTAATTATAGGATTTGGTGTAGTATTCACCATCACACAATACACACAACAACAAGGTGACTATTCAAGGTTATTGAATGCATAATACAATGTTGTATTTAATATCACATAACAACAAAGTGGCTAGTAAATAAATGAGTGAAATATTTGCATCAAAGACACATATAACAATGCACGGTCACAAAAAATGGATGTTAGACATAGCCAAGAATGCATCCATAAATGAGAAATGTGTGCAATGATTACATAAGTGACCATGCAAGATCACAAAAGATAGACATTAGGCTCAACCTAAAAAATGTCCATGAGTAGAACAAGGATGTTAAATTGTGATTTAAGTAAAGGAGAATAATTTTTTTTTGCTTGTGAGGGGGTTTGACTGCCTGCCAAAACCGAGCCTCATCCTTTATCTTCTTGAAATAAAGTGTTGAAAAATAATTATAAATAACTCCTTAAAATATGATTTCTCAGAAAAATATTGTGTTTATTAAAAAACAATTAAAAAAAACTCCTTAAATTTTCTCCATCATCAATATATATATATATATATATATATATATATATATATATTTGAATTGTTTCACAGTCAGTAAAAATATGATAACTTTCAAAATTATCATAGAAATTATGAATTTCAAAATGTTCTGGAAAGAGGAAGCCAAGGCATATAGAACCTATAAAAATTTCTTAGTTATTGTCTATCGTTTTGTTACAGTTGGAAAAATAACAGTCATTTTAATCAAAAAATGGATTTGCAAAAACAATAACTTGTAAATCTTGCCTCCTTATCAAAAAATGATTTAGTATTTCATCCAAAAAGATTAAATCCTCCTTTAAAATCTACAAAAGGTTAATTATATATCTAATATAATTAAAATAATTATAAATACTAATGAAGTTCACCAATTAGAAAAGAAAGGACTATAGATGATACAAAAAAATATATAGTTTTCTTATTTACAATCTTAGTTAGAATATAAAATCAAAGAACTACTCAAAATTTCTAGAAATTAACAACAAAATGATGTTCATTACTAGAAAAGAGATCTAGTACCATGACAAAATTATCCAAGATCTAACTAATAGAATTGAATATATGAACTACAAATGCAAAGTAAATAGAAGCAGAACTCCATTGTTGACATTAAAATAAAAATAGAGTAGAATTATAATAATATTTCCTTTATAACTCATTAAAAATGGCTTAGATGAGAGGCATATTAATAGGTACAATGGAGGCATAGAGCCAATACATTTGGTAATGTGAACACAAAACTTTTGTCAAATGGTTTATGTGCCCCATATGTCAATATTGGTGGGTAAGGGTATCTTTACCCACCTATTTGACTACAATTTTTCCATGTGCATGTACACCTTAATTACCTCATTTATGACACCTATGTGACCTCAAAATAACACCTAAGCAATCTAAATACAAGTTTAGGAATAATCCAGAATAATAAATACAAGGAAAATAATATCCTATACTAACACAAAATATTATCTATTTTATCCTATTCTACAATCAATCATAAGAACAACATGCCTATAGGTCTGAAGTACTAAAAGGGCATCCCAAGAGACTAGTTTTCCAAGTTATAAGCTATGTAACTATTATACTTTCTTTCCACATGTTATACCAATATGTATACACAATCCAACACATTAGGGGATACCTACATCAGTTTAAGGCCCTCTTCATAGTAGTGTATATATAGGTAACACCCACTAATAGAGGTGGCTTTGGGGTTAGTTTGACACTTTGAGCCCACTAACCCATTTCTAACAAGGTCACTATGAATATGAGGAATTAGGGTTTGGTAATCTCATAAGGAGAGAAAATTTATCACCCAAGTCCTAATGCACCAAATCAAAGATGAAGATGAACCCAAAATCATCTAGGTTGTTTCATCTAGTTTCATTAGGTATTTCATACTAAACACCCATGTTTGATCTAGACACTAGCATTGATGTAACCATCCTAGGTTGATATAAGCGTCTAAGGTTATAGAGGAACTTAATCTATAATTTGGTGACTATTTTAAAATAATATTTTGACTATATTTTTGGATGTTCCAGATCTAGATATTTATTAGCATTAGAACAAACTAAGTATCTTATTTATTTTTCATTGAAATATCTATCATAAATGAACTTTCCATTTTTAATATATTTTGGCATAATAGATTTACTATATGTTGAATATGAGATTTTCAATTAATTAGAATATTATAGATTTTTTCATCACCCTTTTGCTTATTAATTATTATATTATTGATTCTATCTATCCCATATTAACATCCATATCTAATATAGGGTTAAACATTTGGTGAACCTAATCTTTGAGCATCATTATCACATAAGTGTTATCTTTTAGATGATTATTATCTAAATTGTCCTAATATTTTTGTTATTGATATATATATCATGGATGATATCTATTTATTTGATGAATATTATTATAATAATCTCCAAATCACTCTCAAGTACGTAATCAAAACTGAATACTCTTGCATTCATCCAAGTTTTAAGTTGTATGTCATAGATTTGAATGGTATTAGTAGTTATCCCTCTAATCAAGTCTATATTGCCACCATTTCAATAAATTATTTGAACCATCTTAAGTAAGATCAAAATCCTTTTCCTTTAAGTTCTCCACCAAAATTAGATTCACATGGAAAAAGTGTTCCTTCATTTGATCATGAATTTTTTTTCCAAATCCATAAGAATGGAGGATTTCCAAAAGAGTCATAAATGGGATGCTATTTCAAGTTCATTTATTAAAATCCCTCTTATCTTAACATTTAAGAATAACATCCCCCTTATCAAGGGTTATGATTATCCCCTACCTTTTTTTGAAAGGTTAACTAAGACATCATGGTATTTTTACTAAGTAATGTTAATCCATAACGAAGAATAAATCATCACAAACCTAAAGTAAAAATGTCTTATAATGCTCCAGATATGGTACTCTTACCAATATCATCTAATTCATATAGATTTAAGGATATTTATCTTTTAAAAGATGCATTTACGTCAAAATTTCCTACTTTCACGATCACTCCTCATTATGGAAATATTAGTGGATATTCTTTATTAATTCATGAATATTTTAATTTTATAAATTGACATTTGGATATTTTTAGGAGGTGGTGAATAACATGGATTGACCTAAATTATATGGGTGTAAGTTATTTTTCCAAGTGAGCTCTTCTACTATTTAAATAAGTTTTATATAAATAAATATAATTTACCACTCTGTCAAAATTCAATATGAAATTATTACCCATTATATGTAAATAGACATCTTTCCATATACTTATATTTGTAACTTTGAATTTAAGGAAATGGATAAAGGAAGTGTTAGGTAATGATGTTGAATGATATCATGCTACTTTTTGGGTGAATATTTTGTCACCAGCTGACTGACAGAAAAATGGTTACATCAACTATAGCATAAGGAGATTTATGTGGCAAAATGGGTGTGGTGACCACAGCTAGAATGAGATAAATCTCTCCTCTCAGCAAGGGGAGGTTCCCTATATATGTGTGTGTGTGTGTGTGTGTGTGTGTGTGTGTATGTGTGTGTGTGTCTGTGTGTGTCTTTATATATGTATGTATGTATGTATGTATATATATATATATATATGTATGTATATATATATATGTATATATGTATATATATATATATATGTATGTATATGTATATGTATATATGTATGTATCTATATATATATGTATATATATAGATGTATATATATGTATATGTATATGTATATATATGTCTGTGTGTGTGTATATATATATATATATACATACTTACATACATACATACATACATACACACACACACACACACACACACACACACACACACACACACACACACACACACATATATACATACATACATACATACACATACATATATATATACACACACACACACACACATATACATATGCATATACATATACATACATACATACATACATACATATATATATATATATATATATATATATATATATATATATATATATATATATATATATATATATATATATATATATATATATATATATATATATATATATATATATAAGCTGAAAATACACATAGGGGTGAAATCATACCATCCATATCTCTTTTTTTAGAGATGATGTTCATAGAATGCAGGAGAATTTTTGTCTAATTACTAAAGGCACTTCTCTTCTTTCAGAGGTGATATTCAGCCAACAGCAGGATTTTTCCTGGGTAGTAACATAAACCACAAGAAACCCATGAAAGCACAAATTCTTTCATTATTCCTCCCACTAAGTAGGACAAAGGAACATGGTAATATTAATCATAGCCCAAAGTCTGCACTTAAAACTACAACAGAGTAAAGGAAAGTCTCTCTAGTATCCTTTACACAAAACATAGACTGAAAACAATTATGGTAGCGCAAAGTCTCCAATAGTTAGCTTCAGGACATATTCTAGCTTATTTCCACTTGTTCTGCTTGTTTGATTAAATGGACAAGAATGTATTTATGAAATAGACATAAGAACAATTTCCTAGATGACACAAGCTTATTCCAACACAAAGTCTGAAAGGTCACTTGCTTTCTCATTCATTCAACAAAATAAGATTAACAGTCTAAGCTCAAAGTCTCAAGAATGCCTTTCAATTTGGGTAGAGCTTCAATTTTGATAATTGAGAGATCCCCCTTTATACAAAATGAGATATTACAATATATAACATCACAAGAAAGACTTGGGTGCTTGTTTTCATGAAAATGGCCCATGTTAAATTGAATGCATTGAATATCTATGAAAGGGCCATGCTAGAACAGGTCATTGGCCTTGAGTTTTATGTTTTGAATCATCTCAAATGTCTCCTCTTAAGCATGGGTTGTCTGGTCTTCTTTATGACACTTACACAAATGTCCATTCACCTTTACTGAACGCAAAAAAATAGGCCATGCCTTTGAATGTTTATGTTCTCTGATGTCTACCTAGTGGACTGTTCCACCTACTAGAAATAACTCTCCTACCAATATTTCTAGATTTCTTGTAGTTTTTCTCTCTTTCCTTACCATGTTTTGTCTCTTCCTGGAAATCTAAGCTCTTGGGGCTATCTTCTCACTTTCTTTTGGCTCCTTTGGCTCTTTTTTGGGTTGGTCACTGAGATTGTTCTCAAGTCTTTTGAAAATCAACGGTTATTCCATTAACTTGAAATTGATATCTATAGGGACATCACTGGTCACTTTGAACCTCTTTAAACCTTGAACCTTGAACTCTTTTGGTTCGAAGGTTCAATGGTTCAATGGTTCAACAGTTCATTGATTCAATGTTTTGTGAAGGGTCATGTTCACTTTTTTTTTCTTCTTCAATTGAACCATTTGGTTGAAATTCTTTTTGGAATCTTCCACTTCCTTCATTCACTCGAAGCTTCCTTTTGAACTTTGAACCTTTTTGGTTCAAGGTTCAACGGTTCATTCTATTTCTTTGAATCCTTTGAAGCTTCGAACTTTCTATATCCTTTCATTTTCTAAGTCCATCAAACTCCTTGAACTTGTTGAACCTTTAAACTTTTGAACTCTTTTGGTTCAAGGTTCAACGGTCCAATGGTTCATTTTTCACTCTTCGAAGCCTTTTATTCTCTAAGTCTTTTGATCTTTGTTGAACCCATTGAACCTTTGAAATTTTGAACCTTTAGAAGTTCAAGGTTCAATGGTTCAACGATTCAATGTTAACTCATTGAAGCCTTCTTTTCTTTATGTCTGCTAAAGTCATTAAACCTTTGAACTCGTTGAACCTTTGAACCTTTTGGAGGTGGGGTTAAATGGTTCGATGGTTCAATGGTTCATTCCTATTGTTTGAAGCCCACCGTTAAGTATTTTTATTGAACCTCAGCATTGAACCATTCTCAAAACACTAAGGAAATGCCTTAAGTGTTTTGAACTTCCTTTGAAGAAAGCCTGCCTATTGAACTTGCAACTTCCTTAGTTGAAAAAGCTTGAATATTTGAAAAACTTAAATGCTCAACACATTTTTTAGAAATAAAAGAGAGAGTTTTGGTCTACAGGACCAAAGTGGTCGATATGTTGTCCACAAAAGCAAGTGACAGATTTTGGGAACAACACTACCAAGTGACACCAAAACTATAAAATGGTACCAATGTTATCAAGTGAAAACAACGTTATTGAATGATAACAATGTTTTATCTTAATATTAACACTATCAAACATTGAAAACATTGCCAAACTACATCAACACAATCAAACAATAATAATATTATTTTTTAATAATAATCTATGTCATTAAAATAATTTTTTTCAAATGATAAATTTATTGTCGAGAGTCAACATTTATATCATTAGGAATTATTGCTATGAAATGTTAATATTCCTACCATTTGATAATAGTAATGTCCAATGACAACATTTTTATCTTTTGGTAATATTATTATCAAATGATAACATTACTAGCATTCGACAACATGGTTGTCATTTAGTAGCATTGCTACAATTCACCATCAATTCTATTATTTGGTGGTGAATAGGTGTGATCCACAAGAAAAAAGGCACAGTCCATCTACAATATTTTTGTATAGTTGCATGCCCATTTAGTTTCTACACCCCATTATGATTTACATGTCCATTCATGTTCATCTAAACATTTATTGTTAACTTTCACTAGACTTTATAAACACATACTTAGAGATTCACCAAAAACATTAAGTTAATTTACATATGGGCCACTAAAATTTACCCTTAGAAGTGCCTTTACCAAAGATTCCTCAGTATATAGTTACTATATCCTTAATAAAAGAGAATGAACCAAGTTATTCTAGTGTTCTAAGCTATTCAAATGATATACCAAAGGTACCAAAATTTTGAGATCCATTGCCATTACCAAAGTATCCTAAATTTAGTGATCACAAAATTGAACATGTTATCCATGAGGATGATGGTGCTAATATGCCTATATTCAAGAAAGGTGTTGATTAGAATCAATTATAACACGTGTTTAAAATAAAACCATTCCCATGGAATATATTATTTATATGATGAAAACTATTAGGTATATTCAAAAATATGTTTATATAATTAAGATGTAAATAGGTTTCCATAATGACAATTCAGATGTTACCTCCTTCAATAATTAACCTCTTAAAAAATCTATACATGAATATCCTTATCCATGAGGTTTTGAGATAATAGATTTATCTATCTTTGAAACACATAAGGATCCATTTAAGCACATGATACTTTATGTACATTATTTTTTCAATGTGTAAAATATGAATTTTTTTTACTAAAGGTATTCTATATGAACATTTTAGATGAGGCTCGTAATTGGATATATATCTTACCAAAGGGTCCCTTGACCACCTTTTCATAATTTTGAGATGAATTCTTCCTTGATTTTAATATCCACAAGGTGAAAAAACATATGTTAACACATTTATGCAATTTCAAGAAACATAATGATAAATCCCTTAAGATTATACTATTCTTTTCAAAATTACATCACTTGAGCTAGCATTTAGACCCTATGATTTGGAATTGAAATTCATTATTAGTATATGGATTCTTTTTTCATTAAAGGAAAAGGAATTACATAAATAATATGATTCACTTACTAATTTATACATTGATGTGCATAAATATGCTTCACTCATACTTAAATTTCAAAAAGATCTTAACATATCTCCATTAAAATAAAAATGTGTTATCCCTCACACAAATGAGGGAGATAAATTACCTAAGGTGAATTATTAATACAAATATGGTGTTCCTAATCTTTATGTACTTAGTTTTACAATTTTACTTAATATAGGGCCAATTCAAGGCCTACATCCTAGGCAAAATTCTCAAGTTTAAAAAACCAAAAAGTGTCCACATACTCATAATTTGGAAATTACTTTACTCATGGGTGTTGATTACTTTTGTCATAGCTAGAATAAAAAAACTATTATAGTGAAATATGTTTTTCACAACTTGGGTATCATGACAAAGATCTACAAAATAAGTCACCATGGAAAGATTCAATTTTTTCTTATTTGTAATTCCTATTTATTTTGGTCCTTTTGTTGTCCTTACAAATTTTTGGGTCTTATCCCATTCTTTGTTACACTTATTTACCTTGGAATTTTTTTGATTATATGAAATGGAAGCTAAAACATATAAAAGTGAACAAGGTATTTTTTTTCCTATAAAGGAAGGTCAATTCACATACCAAATGATGGTAATATTTATCCTATAAAGAAAATAAACAAGTAGAGAATAAGAACATGCTATTGATTTATACCTTTCAAACCAACCACATCATGATGATGAGAAAGAGATCGATAAGTATTCAAATTTTCATATGCCATATTTAAAGAAGGAATATACCTATGAACATTAATTAGATGACATAATATGATAGTCTTTACATTTTAAAATAGTATTAAAATACCAAAACATCAAATAATTCTAAAATCCAAAAATATTTTAGGCATCTACATAATGTATTGGCTCCTTGGCATCTATGTTGTTAGTTTCATGTTGATGGATAGCATATTAGTTACTTTTACATACACATGTTTTAATATTTAACTTTAGTGTGACATAGGCATACACAAATACATGATATATGAAATATTGGATATTGGTCCTTCCCTCTTTTCATGTCACTAGGGTGTTGGGGTTATCCAACTCTTTTGATCATGATAGTTCTAGGTTATATCATTCTATGATCACTTTACATTATCATGTTTTGAGTAGATAAGTACTTAAACATGCTTTTATCTATGATTATATCTTCTAAAATTAAATTGATATGTTATATACTAAAAAAAAATTGTTAACACATTCGATCCATGGGTTACTATGATATGTTTATGTTTATTGGTTAATATTTCATTTATGCACTTCCTTAAGTGTAGTTTTTTGCTATATTCTTGTATGTGAACATTTGGATATGCTCCATTGTTTATGGGCCTCATTCCTTTGTTTAATTATTTGACATTTTATATATAATTTCTTTTTGTATGTACATTTGAATATTTTATTATTTATTTTATTAAAATTAGTCATTTCCATTTAGTTGTGTGGTGTTTGAACATTCCCCTTGTTTGTATTTTCTTTGGACCATTGATTGTTGATTTACTTATGAGTTATATTACATGTGTTATTGATTAATTTTTTAGTGTATATATATATATATATATATATATATATATATATATATATATATATATATATATACATGAAAATATACATATACATGTACATCTACATATACATATACATGTACACACACACACACACACACACACACACACATATAGACACACACACACACACACACACACACACACACACACACACACACATATTTGTGTGTGTGTGTGTGTGTGTGTGTGTATTTATATGTATATGTATATGTAGACACACACACACACGCACACATGCACGCACATGCGCATGCGCGCACACGCACGCGCACACGCACACGCACACGCACACGCACACGCACACGCGTGCGCACACACACACACACACACACACACACACACACACATTTTCATGATATTTAACAAGAATTTTAGTCCTTCATGTGATCA
>JARHVA010004577.1:62500-97500 GCA_037957365.1 Torreya grandis | reverse complement strand
GTTTTGTGTATGATTTAGATTGCATTGACATATTTATCATATCATTAAACATTTAACATGTATATATAAAGTGTTCTACGAGCCCCTCACCTAAAATACATTATAATTTCCCCTCACCATAATCACCCAAATCACCTTGAAACGTTTCATTACTTTCATGTTCTATATGGATTTGATATTCCCCAACACTTTAACATTAGTCAAGATCACCATGAAACAAAATTTCTCCTTCTAACATAAATCATTACCACACAATTCAAAGAACTAAAAATATTTACATATTTTTTTAGCCATCAGACCCCTCTAGCCTAGATATTTGACATAACCCTTTAATTATGTAAGGAAATAGCCAACCCTAACTACACCATAGGTATTTCATTGCATGGTCCATTGCTTATATTTATCTCAATATATTTTTATTATGATTTTGTGTGGTTAATATTTAGTGGTTTGAATGTTTGAAATATTATAAAATTATCTTAATCTGATTGATATTTGGTTTTAATGAAAATCACCTACATGCTTGCCATTTGCATTCCTTCTCATGTTGGTCAAATAATCCAAGAAATTCATTCTATCTACCATATAATTATTTTATATGTCATTTTCATCACATAATAAAATTAAAATATCCAACCAACACTCAAATGTATCAAATATTTACCATACAAAATTTAAAACAAATTTATTCAACTTTCATGTATACCTCTATATATAATTTTCAAACCTAATTTCATTGTGTGTGTAGTGCATGATTTATTTTAATTTGTAAAATTGATGAATAATAGGAAGCAGGAGATATTAATAAGACCATCAATAATTGATCTCCTCAAGTGGGTGTTCATAAGATCCATAGATAGATGGTGTGTCGACTACACCTCCCTCAACTTGTAAGAGTTGATTTCTTACATTGTTTATTTTAAATTATTCTCTAATCTAATATTGTAATAATGAAAATGATATTTTTTTTTCATATTTAAATTATTTAAATGTTGTTTACTTCTTTTTTTTTACTAACAACCATATTTTATTAACCATAAGTATTCCCTACGCATGACACATGTTCTTGATATTTCCCTCATGAGAGATTATTTTATCCTTGATTTCGATGCCAATAGATATGACAAAATAAAGATCAACCCTTATATAAAAGCATGAATATCAATTCAAATAACACCTATATATTGAATGTATTTCACCTTAGTTATTTTTAATACATACCTCTAGTAAACTACCTACTTACTAAATCATTTCCTCTTGTTTCACGTCAACACCACCTCGTTATTATTTACCTTGGGCATAAACACTAATTCACATCCCTTCTATTGATTATAAGAAATGTAGTAAAGCATATAGAATATAATGTGACATTTTTTAGTGAGTATGTATTATAAGATACTTGGGTACACTAGCCAACACTAGTTTATCCAATTTTAAACAATTAAAAACATATGATGTGTTCTTAAAATATAAACATTGATATGTAGGTAGAGTATGCCTTAGTAATGTCACACATTTAATAAACAAGGATATAATCTTATTTCATTCTCATAAAATGAGAAAGCATAAATACAAACATGATATCTTTTAAATTATTTTATCTCAATTCATACATATCCAATGTCATCAACAAGATTATTATTTTCCTATGGCTTAGGTATTAGTTGGTCTAAAGTAATAGACAAAGATCATATTAGGTGAGAAAACATAAGAAAAATATGGAATAAATATTTTTAATCCCTATTATTTGGTCTTATATTACACCCTATAGTCAAATTCAAAAGGTTTATGTGTTTAACCCTAAAATCTAGATTAAGGAGTCTACGGTTAAATGGGTAGAGATAGCCTAGGGCAAAAGGATGGTAGACTATCTCTAAAGTATACCAATTAATTAAAAATTCTATATAAATATATAATTAATTTATTATGGTGAGATATGATAAAAATAAAAAGTATAAATATGCTAACTATTATAATGACAATGAAAAAGAAATAATTAACTAATTCTAATAATAATACAAATCTGGAATAGGAAGGTAATAAAATGGATCTAGATTCTAAATCATTAAACTAATTCTATAATTTGTACCTCTATAAATTTTGACATTTTAGACAACTTGGGTGCTTATATCAACATTTCTATTTGACTTAGATGCAGATGTAAAATATAGAATACCTATTGAAACTCAGTGTGATCAATTGCATGTCTTTAGATTTTGTGTTGCCTTTACTCTGGTGGATTAATATTTTGGTCATGAATGGTCACTCCTTATAAAATAATAATAGCCTAGTTCTTCATTTTCATGTTGGTTATTGTAAAAAAGGGTTAGTGGGTACATGGTGTCAAGTTTCCATAAATACCTCTATATCAAATAGAACTATCTACATATCCAATAATTCAAAGAGGGCCTCAAGCTTAAGTAATTCTCCCGTATGTGTTGATAAGCAAGTACATAGAGTGACATAGTTTTTAACTTAGAAAATGTGGCTCATTGGATGATCCTTCAGTAATTTTGACCTATAGTTGTGTTGTCCATATTAAAAATATATAAATAGGATAAAATATATAAGCGTTACTCACTTGAGTGCTTGATTGAATCTTTTTCTAAGTTTAGTGTGAGTATGTAAGAAGTTGATAGGTGAATAATGAAATAGGGTTGATATTGTATATATATCAATACCTTTGGATAATATCTCATACTAAATCACCTAAGATGACCATGAGCATACATTACATTTATAAATTGGATGACTTTAGGGTACTATACACTTGTATTGATGTAAGTATCTGACCAAGATGTAAATGTCTAGGAAAGTGGAAGATAGACACAGGTACATAACCTATAGGGTATATGATAAGTGATTTTATAATATTTTAGGTAATATATAAGGTATGAGTCATTCAAATAACATTGGTTATACTAAGAGATAAGTAATAAGCACAAAGAAATAGTGTATACAAGCCTTTTGGTTGCAGGAAGGATCTAGTAGCTAAACGTACTTCCATTTTATATATATATATATATATATATATATATATATATATATATATATATATATATATATATATATATATATATAGAGAGAGAGAGAGAGAGAGAGAGAGAGAGAGAGAGAGAGAGAGAGAGACACATACATTCCAACTATACAAGACTATATTTATATATAATTCATAAACAATTTATACATTTCCTCGTTAATCTAGTAATAAAAATTTTAGATTAAAGGAAAAAAATGTGTACCTGGGTGTCTATAACACACATTGCCTTTGCTCGAGTCTAACTTGAGTGATTTTTTGGTGACTGAACTAAAACAAAAAGCATATTATAATATATAATTATTTCATATAATATTAAATTGAAAGCATTGAAATGATTTAAATTGGAAGAGAGAATGGTTTAGGAGTAACCCTGTGTATTGATGTAATTGTTATGACCTTTAGAAATTTGATTTGAAAATACGTAACAATATAAACCATTACATATTATATTAGGACAAATATAAAATATGAAAGTGCATATATATATATATATATAAAGAGACATTAGAAAACACATGTACATAACTTTGGAGAAAAGGTGAGTTTTCACTTGGTAGTTGAGATTAGGTCAAACCTAAAATCCAATCATAATTATAACCTGGTGAGTATTAATGAACTAAGACAAAACAATATTTAAAACTAGTGAGGTCAAATCATGTAATTAATTCCAAACTATAAACATGGAAAGATTGCTAGGTTTAATAACCTCAATCATAATAAAAGTGAACCAACTATTGTAGTACATTGGTTTGATATGGTCCACAAAAATTACAACCTAGTTTGTGATGATAGTCTATATAAGGGTTTTAAATCTAAAATATGATTTGATTTTTCAAATTTGATGTGATCTTTACATAGAATATACACCTTAGATATGTATCATTCTAAAAATATGTATAATAATGGTGCCAATGTATATAATTCTACTACAAATGTGTATCTAAATAATATAACTGCATAATTTGGCCAATTTGAAAATTGGTGTAAGTGTAGAAGACATGTTTCCAAAATATTCCCTCATGAAAATATGAAATTAATAACTAATTTTAGTGTGGATCACATGTTTTTAAACATGCCTCCCACTATAATAAAAATATGTGAACTGGTTTAAGTGTGGATAATATGTTTCCAGAACATGCCCCTAATATAATCTAAATCTATGAACTGGTGTAAGTGTGGGAAGATATTTCTAAAACATTCTCCCACTATATATCTAAATCAATGAATATTATTTAATTCATGTCTCTATCTCATGCCCACAATGATATGCCCTCGTTTTGAGGTGATGGAAAATAGAGAATGGTAGTCACCTTACATCAAAAGGATAAGATAATTGTATAATTTATATATGAATCATTTACCATATAGAAAAAAAAATTCTATGTATATATATCATTGAATCATGTATAATGTGGTCACATCAAGTCCTAAAATACAACATATAAATCATGTAAACATCTATATAGTAATAATATAAGCTCATGAAGTAATCAAACACATATAAAGGATCACTAAAAAACATAACAAAATACAGTAGTCAAAGGAGATTTCAAACAAGGGGCACATTATACCTACATAGAATCAAAGGGATATTACTTACTCAAATTTATATAAATCAAAAAATTCCATAATAAAATGTTAACATATAATAAACAATGACATATTCAAATTTTAAATAAGCAAGCAAAGACATGAGGGCTTAAAATAGTGGAGAATATTCAAATGCTCAAGCAATAAAAATCAAGACACTCAAGTTCATAAATGAGAAGTATAAGTAATGAGCATAAACATACAATACTAGTCCCTAGATATATATGTTAGAAAAAGAATGTTAAGTACACAAAATATCAATTAAACTAAAAAATATATAATTATGGATAAAGGCAAGTGTAAGTACATAAGTTCAAACATGACAATGTAAAGTTATCGTAAAAAGATATAATATGGGTGTATCATGAATGAAGAACTAGATTCCTCAAATGTCCATAATACATGATTATAATGAAGTCCCAACATACATAAGTGCATAGATCATGTATCTGTGTATGCCTGAATCACACTCAAAAGATGAATGAAACACATGTGTATATATAATAAAATGGTATGTTATCTACCAACATGAAACCAACAAGATATATGCCTAGGGGATAATAAAAAATATAAATTATAAACATATTTTTTATTTTTTATTTTTTTCATTTTGTTTGGTATTTTTAGAACATGTCAAAGAAAATGACTATCCTAAGATGTCATCAATTAGATGATCATAGGTATATCTACAATAAGAACCTAGTGAAATAAATTTTTGTTTCTACCAAGGCATATGCATAGGTGTATTTTATGTCATTGTTTAATATATAATGTTTTTCATATGGATAATAGGAATATATGGTAGTGTAGAAATAATAGGAATAGGGGTTAATTTAACCCATCATTAGTTGATCTATAGTTTCATTGGAATAACAACAATAAGAACATGTATAGTTTCTACGAATATTTGAATATGATCTATAGTGGATGAGGATTTCATGGAGCCCACTATGGATGTCTGATGAAATGGTCTCTCAATTACTAGCCTCTGCATAAAGGGGATTACCTATTTCTTACCATTTTTTATAATAGTAACATTAGTAGGTTTGATAACTAATTGTTTGCATATAAAATTCTCCTGTTCAAGTGGATGTTCATATGGAATTATAAAAACTATAATTACTGAGTTGGAATTGATGTATTTAACAAACCTATGCATTATATAAGGTACTGATTGAAGTGTATGTATTTAAGGTTGTCCCAATAACATATCAAAGACAATCGTGGAATACATAACTAGGATTATAATAACCACATGTGTATGAACCATCTATAAAGGTGAGCCAATCTCACCAAGAAGATATTATTAGGTCCCATCAAATGCTTTAACTAATTTAGTTAAAGGATGCAAATCATGATTTGTATATCCAAAATACGTAATCAATGTTATTGTACAAATTTTCTTGATTTTTGGTTCCTAGTTGTACATATCTTTTTCTTGGCTTTGTATAAGAGAAAAATGTCAAACATGGAGGCACAAACAAAGGGTATGGTCACCTCCCTGCTACTTCTAGCTCTACCTCAACTAAGGTGAGAGGACCTTATGGGTTCATGGAGTGATTATGTAATTCAACTTTCATGACGATTTTTGTCACATAAGAAAAAAAATATGACCTGGGCACAACCAAACTTATTCACTCCACCTAGGAAGGGTTGTCACAAGGAATGAACAAATACACTAGGTCACATAAAAGTTACTGAAGATAGATGGGTATATGACTTCAACCTTCATTATAAATATTTTTTCAACAACAAAGGGTTTAATGGAAGACTGTAATGTTGATATAAAAAGCGTAAAAGGAAGACACATTTTTTGTATGAAAATATTCATGCATCTACAAGGAAAATAACAATAAAAATATATAACATCTATATTATTTACAAGGTAGGACAATTTAGATAGTTTGCTAAAAAGGAGTGGTGTGCTAGTGGTTTTCAAACAATAGGGTTTCTTTCAAATTTTATGACATTATTCCTTAGCAAAGATGTATAAAAAATAAAATTCAAGTTAATGGGGACTATCAGGAGTGATTTGAATTTATTGGTGCTAATAAAATTCAAATACCCAAATGATTCTTGAAAGACTAGAACATACACTAAAAATAGAATTTTGTATAATTTTTCTTACTAAATTCATAAACCCAAGGTACCCTAAATATTTATTCAATAATACATTTCCAAAGTAAATTCTAAAAGGGTTTATAATCTATATCCATGCTCAAAATTATAACTAGTAGTAAGCAAAAAATAAGATATCTAATCAGTTGAACTTGTAAAATATATTATTGCATTTCATCAACAAGAAAGAGAAAGAATGACAAGTATTTTCCATTATCTTCGAAAGATATCTTACGTACATCAATGTTTTAAAATGTTTCTATGGCGATAAACATGGGGAATTTACTCTACGTTGAACATGGGAGATATATAAACATGATCTCAAAGCCTGTTACTGGTTGTATAGATGCAACCACCTTAGAAAGGAAGACAATAAATGCACGTAATAAGGATCCTAATTTTTTTGAAAGAGATTAGACTTAGGAAAAATAAAGACTAAAAATAACCTTAGATTAGAGGATAATCCCTCTATTTATACATTTTACCACTTTTCAAATCAAGAAATGTGAGTTATAATTTTTTAATATTGTAAAATTACAAATAGCCCCTCAATGTTTCATTAAGATGTTCCTGGATGAATATGCCCTTTACCATGTCTGGAATCTTCATCTATTTGAATGAAAAATGATTATTTCAACTTCCTCTATAAGAAATGATGAAGATTTGGATCAAATCCTTTGATTTCATGGATGGAAATGCATTTTATTTGAGATTGAAAGAGAATATACACCTTGGAGGCCAAAAAAACTCTATCTTCTTATGTAACTACTTGCATATGTCTCTGACCACTCATTTAATCAGTTGTAATGTTCTTGATAGTTGTCCTTCCTCATATGCATGTTAAAGAACAACCTTGACTTGTAATGATGTATTTTGAACACACTATATCCATGTCTTCTTGAGAAATCATTTTTTGAGTGGCCCACCTTAATCTATTAAACCTTTTTGCTTTTTGGATCCAAATTGTTTTTTAAACATTTTAGGTTTTTAAAATTGTAATTTACGGTTACCTCCACATTTTATAATGCATAAATGCATTACTTTTCACTTTTTTGCCTTTTCAAGAAATTTTGATCACTTTTACAATTTTTCACTTTTCCTTTGTTTTGGGGAAATTAGGGTCCCATTTAAAAATTTGAAATTCTCTTTGTATTATGTAAATATGTAACTCAATAGTAGTTTTACAATTATCAAATTATAGAATTACAATTCATAGTTGTAGCTCCCCTAAAAATTAGGAAAATGGGAATTCCAACTACAATTTTTAATTTGACAAAACTATAAAATTTTAAATTGCAGTCAAAGTTCCTTTAGGGAAATGGGAACTCCAGTTAAAATTTACAAGTTTCAAATTTGAAAAATTACAAATGGCATTGAATGTTCCCATTTGGACTATGAGTTTATGTTGATCAATGTTGACTGGTGGGTTTGGGACATCCAAGTGAAATTTACAATTTTCACAAGTGCAAAATTACAAAATTGCATTTTCCCCTAAATTCTCTATGAAGCACTTCTTGAGTTGACTTTGTCCATTTACTTTGACTAGTGGATTTGGGAGAGTTAACCACAATTTTCACTTGCATTTTTTAGACTTTAATTTTATGTGTTGCTTCTCCCACATAATTATCCTAGGGACTTTGTGAACATCATCTTAAATTTTTAGAACTTGTAAAGAAAAATTGAATTTCACCTAACACCATTCCATCTTAGTCCAATAGAATACCCTATAGAAAATTATTTCAATAATATAAGCTCTTTCCTTAGAAATTATTTGATTCCAACTCAAATTAGCTATCTTTGTTTATGCACAATGAGATAGCACATTCCCAAATAATTCTTCATCCATTGAAACTAGGCTAAGAAAATATGCTACCCTTCCTTCATTAGCACAGCAATCACATAGTCTTGATGCATCATCTATCCACATGAAATTATTGGCTCTTTATTTCCAACATCAGTACTTGGGTTCTATTTATCCTTATAATCGCTTAAAGAATCTAGTACATGAACCCTAATAATTTGATCTGGTGAAACTTTGGAAGATTTATTTTCAAAATACAAGTGACTAGAAATCTAAATCATTATGCACTAATAAATAAAACTCTAATATGACCATGATTAACAAAGGACTCTTCACCAGCTACCAATTTATTGGTTACTTTGAGCACATTTTCATACCACTACACTACCTTTTTCTTGGTTTCCTACAACCTTATGATGCAATATATGATGGATAGTAGTTGTCAATTGTGATAATTTTCCATTATTTGTCCAAAAGACTTAAACAATGTGGTATTTTCTTCCTCATACTTACATAATGATAAACGATCATAGGCCTTCAATTCAAACAATTTACATGCATTATAATAGTAATTATCTGACTCTACTAATAGAAATCAGAGTGGCTATATGGTTGTTATAACATAACACTAATACTCTGAAAGACCTTTCATATGATTAATTCATAGAGACATAGCTTATCCCATGAGAATAATACTATTCAGATGTAGAAAACTCCCCTTTATTGTATTCTTGATTTACCTTGTGTTACCAAATTTTACATGCCTACTCTAATACTACATTTTTTATAAACATGAGAATAATTAGTAAATCACTTTTTTACTTTGATTACCTAGTGTTGAATTGAGATCTATAGTTTCATGCCTTTGCACAATGTATATTTAAAAAATAAGAAGTCTTAAGGTAAAAGGATACAATTTTAAATGTCCCAATGGAATTTTAAAATTTTGTAGTACCTTCAATTAATCTCAGGTGACCTTTTCTTACATGTTTAGATTCCTGAAAACCTTGTCTAGGGGATGTCT
Organism: Torreya grandis; assembly: GCA_037957365.1. Classification (NCBI taxonomy): domain Eukaryota; kingdom Viridiplantae; phylum Streptophyta; class Pinopsida; order Cupressales; family Taxaceae; genus Torreya; species Torreya grandis. The sequence continues at coordinate 87,927 of JARHVA010004577.1, read as the reverse complement.
TGGAGGTAAGGCATTTTAACCACTAAATTGTAGAGTTTGAAACATTCACATTCTGATTTTTGGGTCAATATGTCCATTTGAAACTTCTATCAAGATTGTTATATTTTTTCCATATTTATTGCCAAACCTGAACTGATATTGTGATATATGTCCTTCATACCAGCTAGATGGGCACCTTTACTTTTATTCTTAACTCTTAAATTTTTCCCACCTGAACTTTCTTATGGAATCCTAAATTAAATCAATATTTACAATTTAACAAACTTACAAATTACTTCCCTATCACCCTTTTTTGCCGACTACCATGCTTTTACCATTTTCTGTGGGATCCAGAGATTTCAAAATAATTTGTAATTTGTATTTTCAAAGTTTAGTTTTTACACATGCAACCCACATGGACTTTTTTACCCCCTTTTTAAATTGCATTTGAACCCCCAAACCTCTTACAAAAAATTATGCTGTTAATTACCATTTTCCCTCTTATCAAACTACAATCAATGCTGAATTAACTATCGATCTTCCTTGTAGTCATGTGGTCTTATGCTTGAGTCCCATGAATTATTTATTTTAAATTTAATTTGTTCCTTATGCCTCCATATGGGTAGGTTTCTTATAACATGGGGCTAAAAACATCATTGTTTAACTCTTATTTAATCTATGTCTACCTAAGGACATATATGTCATGCTACCCAATAGTGATTAAAACATTGTTGCATTCATCTAAGTGCTACCTCTACCACGTGGGCTATGTGTTTTCCACTGTGGACCACTTACCAAGGTGCCCAATGTATTTGGGCACTAATATTGGCTTTAACCTAGGGATGTATACCCCCTAGAGTTATGAAAATAACCCCAAAACATAAGACTAGGTGTCAATTCATTGGGCCATGAAGTTAAAACTAGATAAATCTATCAAAAAATACCCATGGAAGCTCAATAAAATAAGGCAGATGAACAAAAATAGATCAAAAAGATCTAAAAATGATGAAATGAACTATATGAACAAGACCCAAAATAAAGGGGTCAAAAAATAAAAAAATCAACAAGACTATACACTATACAACATTGTACATAGTCACAGGCTCACTCAACAAAATGTTTCGTATGTCTGCCAATAACTAGTGGATTTAGTATCTCATCATCCCTTAATTTATTAAGATTTTTAAGTAGCTTGGAGGCCAAGATTAAGTAAACCAATCTCTGCACATACCTAAAGGTATTGTTTCTAGGTTGTAATGGGATGGAGTTTTAAAATAAATGCTTTATATATGCTTTCAAATATGGCTAAGACCAAGTCAAAAGATCTTGGTGCTTCTTCAATAGATGTAATTAAGTTTATCTCTCAGCTGCATTCAGCTATGTACAAAGCAAGAGTTCCTCATACTCATCAATGTCATTCATGCATTCTATGTGCTACTCAGAATAAAACTTAAAATATTCATCATTAGCAGCATAAAATATAACCCTAACTCCATCTACTAACATTATCTAAATTGTACGTTCATTATCAAAACTAGCATCAAGAACATATGGTTACTCAATAATGTCTACTTTCCCAACAAAGTTACCCAATTCCAAATCCATGTATAACACTTCTTTCAAAGCATGTTTCAGATATTCAATTACATCATGATTGGGTAAATCATAAGATTGTTTCATATTAACATCACAATCATATTTGGAAGTTGGGACACATACCTTCTTGACCACACTCTAAAACTGATCAATAGTGGTAGAACTTAACAAATTCATGGAGGTAGAAAACATACATTGGCAATCTTGATAATTTAACATCATCATCATCATCATCATCATCATCATCATCATCATCATCATCATACATAGACTTAGAATAATCTACATCTTCATTAATCAAATCAGTAGTATCATATAGGGATGTGGGAGGAAGCACTTATCATACCAATCAATGTCAAAATCAAAATTTATATCATTTACTTTTCCATTAAATCAATCTGTTGGAAATATTTTCATTGATGTTAATGGTCTAGCATTGGTGATAAATTCCCAATAGCATTTATTGTCTAAAGGTTTCTTTAATGTTCATATTTTGGATAAAGTGTGTTGATATTTATTTTATATTAATGAATATATTTTTGGTTGCATAAAGTCAAAATAATGGCCCATGAAGAAGTCAAAGAGTCACAAGGTAAAGACAAAATAAGGAAAGGATGTGTTTTCCCATGAAGAGCCATCTTGAGGAATTCCAAGAGTCACCAGGTGAAGAGAAAAGAGGAAGGGCATAATTTCTCATGAAGGGACACTTTAAGGAATTCAAAAAGTCACCAAGATAAAGACAAAAGGGGAAAGGATGCATTTTATCATGAAGGGTCACCATGTGACTTTCCAAATGTAAGGATTCAAAGTGTCATGCAAGTTTGGCACCATTTTTCATGAGGATTGAAGGGTCACAAAGGGTGAAAGCCAAAGGTCATTTTGTAAGCTATAAATAAAGGCTTAGGAAGCCATTTGTAAGTTGTGAAAAAGAGAATGGTTTGTAATTATTATATCTATATTATAAGAGTAGAGAAAATAAAATAAAGAGATATAGTAATATGCTATCATTTATTAAGAAAGCTACATTGAGAGATAGTTGTGTGGTACACACAATAGGGGTTAGTTCTCTTATGGGTTGGTACTCATGAATAGTTGTTGTGTTGGTACTCATCAAAGGAGTTGGTGCTCTTGTAAGTTGGTGCTTCTGAATATTGTAGTTTGAGTTGGTGTTCATTCATATACATGAGATTATTCTCCATGGTTTTTCCCACATTGGTTTCCATGTTAAAATATGGTGTCTCTCTTTATCTTGTGTGGTGTTTATTGTTTCAATTTTATTACATATCTTGAATGAATGGTTAAGTAGAATTTGATAAGTAAATTTTTATAAGATATATGATATATGGATTCACCTGCTCCCCCTCTCAGTATATCCCATGTTTAACAATTCGTATCAAAGCAGGTTTCTTTGGAAAAAAAATTATAACTTGAAGGTAGATCAAGGAAATTGTGATGACTGGATCACATGAACATTTTTATAAAAATAAGTCACCTTTGCTTGATGTAATAAATTATGATTTTTAGAGCATAAGGATGAGGAATTATTTGATGTCTCTTGGATTTGACATTTGGCAAGCAGTTATGGAGGAATACAAAGAGCCATAGATAGTTTTGACTACTCTAGTAGAAAAGAAGGTAAACAAAATTAATGCTAAAGATTTAAATACTATTTTATGTGGTTTATGTGAATAAAATTTTGTTAAAGTTATGAAATGCAAATATGCTAATGAGACTTGGGTAAATCTTGAAAATATTTATATAGGTGATGAAAAGGTTCATCAAGCTAAGATTTAGACTTCTAGAAGACAGTTTGAGAGTTTGAAAATGAAAGATGAAGAAAATATAATGAGTTATCTTTTGTGGGTTGATCAAATAATTATTCATATTCGAGGCCTTAGATAAAAGTTAGAAGAATCAGTGGTGGTACAAAAGTTTTTGAGATATCTACCAATGAGATATGATGCAAAGGTTTCAACAATCGAGGAGATGAAGGATCTAACATAACTTAAGATGGATGAACTACATGGTATTCTTATGGCATATAAGATGTGGATCAAAAAAGAGAAACCCTCAAAGTGGAAAGATACTTTCAATACATCAAAGAAAGAGAAAGCTAAGATTCAAGAATAAAGTGACAGATATAGTGATGAGGAAGATGACAATGGAGCTTTATTCATTTTCAATCCATAAAAGGGCACAGGTAAATATCAAGGAAAATTGTAATTTAAATGTTTTAAATATGGTAAGATTGGACATTTTGTAGATAGATGACCAAATAAAAATAATGGTGACAATGAAGAATAAAAGTCTACATACAAGAAAAAATTCAAAGGCAAATACAATATGAGATTCAAGAAGAATAGTTTATATTCTAAAGATCTTAGCTCAGTTGAAGATAGTGGAGTTAGTGACTCAGATGAAAAAGATAATATATTCATTATCATACATGAAGATGCTTCTCTAAGAAAAAGTATAGATGATCAAGAAGAACATGATGAAAGAAATGATGAAGCTAAAGTGAATCTAGAAGGAGAACTCATTTTGTTTATTGAAGCACTAGATTGAGAAAAATGAAAAAGAGTCAAAGGAGATAATTGATGATCTACAAACACACTTTGAAGAAGCCAAAAAGAATGAAAAATATTTAACAACATAGTTTCAAAATTTAAATGAAGAATGTGAAAGGTATGTTATTAAAATTTCCTCTTTAAAATAAAATATTGAGAAAGCAGTCAATGATTCAAAATTTGAGGGTAATACTAACATGTTGAATATGATATTAGAAATTCAAAAGTCAATATTAGATAAAACATGTATTAGATTTGAAAATAAAAATAACTATGCTAAATACCTTACAAAAGAACAAATAAAAAGGGAATAAGTGAAGAATACAAAGGACATCTCAGACAAAGAAGGCTGAAAGGAAAAAATCTATGAAAGACAATCAGGATAAAGTTACACAAACAATTTCTATTTTCATGGTTACTATTTTTTTTAATGGATATGGTGATAATAAAATATAATTTCAAAAAAAGATAACAATTTAAGAAATAAGGAGAAGGAAACTCATGTAGAGTCAGTCAAAATCTATAACTCTTTGGATCCTCTATCAGGATTTGATGAACAGGCCATAACATGTTACAAGTGAAATAATTTTCGACACATAGCCTAACATTGTAAAAGCATGTTCAATTCAATCAACAAGGATCAAAGTTTCAAGGATCCACTCATCAAGTAGAAAGGTAAGATAAATTCATGGTAGAAGAAACAACCTAAAGATTATATGTTAGTTCAGACAACTTTGCATGCAAGAAATGAAGAACAGCCATGGTTCAATCTTAGTGGATGTTTGAGGCATATGATAGGAGATAAGAGCAAGTTCATAAATCTAAAGAAGATAAATGGTGTCACAATGAAATTTAGAGACAAAACCACTACCAGGATATCCTTAAAAGGTACTTTGAGTTTGGATAATGGTAGAACCAAGACTAAGAATGTATTGTATGTAGAAGGTCTTAAGCATAATCTATTGAGTGTAAGTCAAATATGTGATCAGGGATACACAGTAAAGTTTTATGCAGAAGGTTATGAGATTAGAAGGAAATATTCATATGAGTTTATTATAGTTACTTAGAGGGTATGCAATAATTTATGTGTGTTATCAAATATCTTCACAAAGTCATGATCAAAGGACACATTTAAGGATCTATGAGAGGAGTTGGGAGTAATTTATTTTACTTCCTACCATTAAGGATCAACATTAGTTGAGGTGGAGATAAGTGTTGACTATAAGATAGACCCTTTTTCATTGATGTCAAAAGGGGAGAAGTGTATAAATAGGTATAGGTATAGGTACATGAATAGGTATAGAGAACAGGTATAAGGAATAGGTAAATGATGATACAATAAAGGGAAGTTATTGTATGTTTTTTAGTTTGGCTATATATGCAGGTTGGTATCTTTCATATAGGTTTCAATATGTGGTATTTTTAGTTTGAAGTCACCATCAATGACAAAGGGGGAGATTGCTGGAAATATTATCATTATTGTCAAAGGTCTAACATTGGTAATAAATGCTCCATATAATTTATTATCTAAAGGTGTTTTTAATGCTCATATTTTGGCTAAAGTCTGTTGATATTTATTTAATTTTAATGAATATATGTTTGGTTACATAAATTCAAAAGAAGGGCCCATGAAGAAGTCAAAGAGTCATGGGGTATAGATAAAAGAGGGAAATTATGCATTTTCCCATGAAGAGTCATCTTGAGTAATTAAAATAGTCACCAAGTGAATACAACAGAGGAAGGGTACAATTTATCATGAAGGGACACTTTGAGGAATTCAAAAGTCACCAAGATAAAGAAAAAATGGGAAAAGATGCATTTGCTCATGAAGGGTCACCATGTGACTTTTTATATGCAAGGATTCAAAGGGTAATTTAAGTTTGGCACCATTTTCTATGAGAATTGAAGGGTCACAAAGGGCGAATGCCAAAGGTAATTTTCTAAGATATAAATAAATTATTGGGAAGCCATTTGTAAGATGTAAGAAAGAGCATCATTTGTAGTTTTTGTATCTAGCTTAGAAGAGCAAAGGAAAGAAAATAAAGAGATATAGTAATGTGTTATCATTTATTGAGAAAGCAACATTGAGAGATAGTTATGTGGTATACACAATAGGGGTTGGTGCTCATGAATTATTATTGTGTTGGTTCTCAACAAAGGGTTTAGTGCTCCTACAAGTTGGTGCTTATGAATATTGTATTTTGAGTTGGTGCTCATTCATATACTTGAGATTGTTTTCCCTAGTTTTTATCACATTGGGTTTCAACATAGAAATATGGTGTCTCTCTCTATCTTGTGTGGTGTTTATTATTTCAGTTTTATTACATATCTTGAATGAATGGTTAAGTAGAATTTGATTAATTAAAAGTTTATAAGATATATGATATATTGATTCACCCCCCCTCTCTTAGTATATCCCATTCTTAACAACATCAAGCACTTTTTTACATCCCCTCTATTCTAATCTCTATCATGTATTTCATCATGTGCATGCCTCTTTTATGATTGATTCAACTTATGATATCTCTCCTGACTTGAAGATCCATGCAGAAGCCCCTTCTTAGTGCTAGCTACCTTTTTGGACATTTCATTGGCAATAGAGGCCAAATTCGGAATCATCTCTTCAAGGTTGGAATTCTTGGTGGACTACATTATTTTGGATTAACCAACTTTACCTCAACCTACTTATTCAAGGGCTTACCCACAACCTTTATGTTATTCTCAATTTGGATGGCCATATTAAATTCCAACCATAGGTTCATGGGAGCCTTGCCCCTCAAGTAATACATAACCTTCTTGTCAAGGGCATTAGAATATTTAATCAGGCATGCTGTATCACTAGGGCTTATGTTTTTACATAACCACATCAAAGTCTTATTATAACTTATATTGAAGTATTAGACACACTCATTAGGGAAAATTCTCATGTTCTCAAATTTAGTCAAAAAAAATCTAGGATCAATCCTATCACCATACTAAATTTTGAAAACATTCTTCATTTTTTCATGAATCGATGCATCCATAGGGAAGGGAATTGAACCACTCACAAGCATGTGCACAAACAACTTAATGCACATATTATCATGCTTAACCTCATAATCCTTAATGATAATGTGAAAATCCCTCAAGTGGTGATTGCTCATTGCATTATTCCCTTGAAATGTTGGATGGAATTTCCTTACTTCATTTGGGAATTCATTAGGATAACGTTAAATTTCATAAAAAACAATAGGTTTAAATATTAAAATATAGAATGCAGGATTTTCATTCTCATCTTGATCCATATGCCTTATGATTGGTTCAATGGTGGGTACATGAATAAATAGGAAAGGGTCGTGAGGGGGTGAATGAGGTGGACTTGGCAGCTCAAACTTAGGAGGAGATTCAACTAGCTGAGAAGGAGTTGGATAATAAATGGGGATGTAAGGTTCTAAATCACTAGGAAAGCTATGATTATATTCAATAATAAGAATTTACACAAACATAAGTTCAATATTACCATAATCTTGATAGATCAAACATTCTTTTGCAACTAAATTTTGCTCTTCAATCAGCCTCCAAACTTTTCTCATTATTTTTTATGAAGACTTTAGGGTGATAAATTTTGTTTTGATGAGTCACCTTTAAAGAGAGTGATTAGTACTTTTATATTTGTAATAAAATTAACTCTTAAGGCTAAATATATTTAAAATGATCACTGATCTTTCTTTTACATGAGACGATATTTTAAAGTCACCACTAGAAGAAAAATTCTATAATATAATAGTTTATAGACTTACAATGATACATACTAAAAGCATATCTTACTAAAATTATTGATGATGTATGAAATCAAAGATAATGAATTTTTTTGACTCATGTTCAATAAGGTGAATCCATCTCAAAACCTAACAAAGTCATAGCTCTTCTAAATAAATTTAGCATATATCAATTTATCAAATCTCTCAATTCTTGGCATGTCCCTAGTGGAGTGTTATGACATTGATGGCCAAGATATCAAATCACACTCAAATAACCTCAACTTTTAAACACATGAGATAATATGAATAAGCTTTGTTTAAAAATACAACTGATATTTATTACATCAAATATTCATAGAGAATGGTTTTAAACTGGAAATTAACAACTCTCTACAAGATTTCTTGACAATACAAGTGACAGGAGTATCCCTGATAATGACACCAGTTGAGTGTTGGTTCCCAGTTATACACCTCTTTTATTTGGCCTTGCACACTTGAGAAAAAATGATAGATTTTGATGATAAACCCATTGATATATCATTATATCTAGGTAAGGGTTTAACATAGGGATGGAATAGATGCAAAAAATGACTGGGAGGCATCGATAGAGGGTATGGTCATATCCCTGCTACTTCTAGCTCTACCTAAACCAAGGTTAGAGGACCTTAGGGTGAGCTTGATCACATGGAGTGATTTTGTAATTCAACCTCCATGTCAATTTTTAGCACACAAAAACACAAACATGACCACGAAATAACAAAACTTGTTCACTCCTCCTGAGAAGGGTTGTCACAAGGAATGAATAAATACACTAGGTCACATACAAGTTATTGAAGACAGATGGGCATATCACTGTAACCTTCAGTGTAAATAATTTTTCAATAAAAAAGGGTTGAATGGAAGATTGAAATGTTGATATTTAAATCATAAAGGGTAGACACATTTTGTATATTCAAATATTCATGCATTTTCAAGGAAAATAACACTTAAAATATACAATAGTTGTATTATTTATAAGGTAGGCTAGGTAATACAAGTTAGATAGTTTTTAAAAAGAAGTGGTGTGCTAGTGGTTCTCAAACAGTAGGGCTTCTTTAACATTCATGGTGAGTTTGCTTCATTTTGGATATGGGAGATGTATAAACATGCTCTCAGAGCTTGATAATGGATGTACAATTGTAAATATCTTAGCGAGGGAGAAAATACATATACACATTAAGGATCCCAAATATTTTTGAAACATCCTAGTATTGGGGGAAAAAAATACAAAAACAACCTTAGTTTAGAGGACAAACCACTTATTTATACATTTTACCACTTTTTAAATATAGGAATGTGGGTTATAATGTTGTAAAATTACAAAATTGTAAATAATCACCCAAAGTTATACTAAGATACTCCCAACTAGAATATTCCCTTTTCCATACCTAGAATCTTCATCTACATGAATGAAAATTATTGTTTCAAGTGCATCTACAAGAAATGATGAAGATTTGGAGAAAATCACTTGATTTTTTGGCTAGAAATACATTTTAATTGAGCTATAAGGAGAGTATTCACCTTGGAGACCAAACAAACTCTTTGTCTTCTTGTGATACTACCTAGAGATGCCTTTAACCACTCATTTTCATGGATGGAATCTTCTTGCTAGATGCCTTTCATAATATGCATTCCAAATAACAACCTTGTCTTGTAATGATGGCTTTTAAACACACTAAACCCATGACAGCTTGATAAATCTTCTTTAGAGTGGCTAACCTTGATATTTCAAGCCTTTTTATTTTTGGCTCTAGCTTGTTTTTTCAACATTTGCTTTTTCCTCACTTTATGGACTTTTGGGGAAATTCTAGTCACTTTTACAAATTTACACTTTTCCTTTGTTTTGGGAAAATCTAGATCCCATTTGCAATTTTAAAATTCTATTTATATTAATGAAATCCAAAACTCAACATCTATTTTACATTTTACAAATTTTAAAATAGCAATTCACTATTATAGTTGCCCTCAAAATTTCCCTTAGGGAAATAGGAAGTCCAACTCCAATTGTAATTTGCAATTTTACAAAACTAAAAAAATATAAATTATAGTTGGAGTTCCCATTTCTCTAAAAAGTTAATTTAAGGAAATGAGAACTCCAAATGCAATTTACAATTTGAAAATTTTCAAAATTATAAATGGTCTTGAAAGTTCCCATTTACACTATGAGCTTATATTGATCGATGTTGACTAATGGGTTTGGGAGATCCATGTGCAATTTGTAATTTTCACAAGTGCAAAATTCCAAAATTTCATTTCTCCATAGATTCTACTTGAATATATTCTTAAAATTACTTTCTCTATTTTCTTTCAGCAATAGATTTGGGAGAGTTGACCATAATTTGTACTTTCATTTTGGAGACTTGCATTTTTAAAGATGCTTTTCCCACATAATTCCTCCAGGGACTTTGGGAGACTCATTTGCAATTTTTAGAACTTGTAATTTTTTTGGACTTTCACCTAACTCCATTCCATCATGGTCTAGTAGAATATCCTTTAGAATATTTTTTCGTGAAGTTAATATCTTTCCTTATAAATTATTTGATTCTAACTCAAATTAACTATCTCTATTTATGCATAATAAGATACCACATTACCAAATAATTCTTTAGTGATTAAAACTAGGATAAGAAAATATTCTACCTTTCTTCTATTAGCCTAACAGTCACATGGTCTTGAGGCATTATCTATCCACATGAAATTACCAGATATTTATTTCTAACATCACTACTTGGGTTCTTTTTATCCTTGGAATCCCTTAAAGAATCTACTGCAATAATCTTAATAATTCAATCTGTTGAAACTCTAGAATATTCCTTTTTAAACTATAAGTGACTAGAGATTCAAAATAATGTGCATGAATAAACAAAACTATAATTCAACCATAATTGACAAATTAATCTTCACTACATACCAATATATTGGTTACCTTGAGCATATTTTCATACCTATGTACTACCTTTTCCCTAGCCTCCAAACAACCTTATGATGTAAGAGTTCACATATTGTAGCTATCAATGGTGCTAATGTTACCATTCTTTGTCTAGAAGACTTAAACATTTTGATATTTTATTCCTCATACTTTCACAATGATAAAAGATCATAGGCCTTCAATTCAAACAATTTGTGTGAAATGTGATAGTTATTTTTTACCTCTATTAATAGCCATTCAAGTGGTTGCATGGTTATCATAACATAACACTAATACTATGATAAAAATTTCAGATGATTCACTTAGAAAGACCTCAATTATAACATGATAATAATACCTCTCAAATATATAAAATTACCCTATAGTGTATGCTTGATTTCCCCTATGCCTCTAACTTTCACACACCTCTACTAATGATAAATTCTTCACAACCATGGGAATAGCTAGTAAATCAGTTTTATCATTGGTTACCTAGTGTTGACTATAAAACTATAGCTATATTCCATTACACATCATATATTTGGAAAATAAGAAGTCTTAAGGAAAAAGGATACTATTTCAAATGTTACAATGGAAGTATTAAATTTTTTAGTGCCTTTAACTAGTGTCTGATGACCTTTTCATTCATGTCTAGATTCTCAAAAATCATGGCTAGAGGATGGCTTGGAGGTAAATAACCTTCACTATATGCTTTCACCGACTACTATAGTGGAATTATCACTACCACTTTCATATTAGTGATTTATAACATTATCAAATGGGTGGTTTAAATAGTTAGCTACAAATTTTGAAACATGCAGATTCTGATTTCAAAGTGAAGATGTCTATTTATAAATCCTTTCAATAATTCTATCATTTTTTCATCTTTGTTGGTGAACCTAAACTAATGTTGTGATGTATGTCCTTAATTCCAACCATATGGGCACCTTTGCTTTTATTCTTACCTCTTGATTTTTTTCCCACCTACTTTTCTGTCTTGTAGGATCTAAAAGTTAGTCAACATTTACAATTTAACCAACTTTAAAATTACTTCCTTGTCTCCTTTTTTTGCCAACTACCACACCTATACCATTCACTTTAGGATCTGAAGATTTAATGAAAATTTGTAATTTTTCTTTTTGATGTTTGATTTTTACACATGCATACCTAAAAAAATTTCCTACCCCATTTTTCAATTTCATTTCAACCCCCAATCCTCTGACAAAAAATTATGGTGTGAGTTGTCATTTTTCCTCTGGTAAAACTATAGTCAACAGTGAATTTTGTATCATTCTTCCTTGCAGTCACATGGTATTATGTTTGAGTCCCATAATTTTTTTTTAAAAATTTATTTTATTATTTATGCCTCTTCATGGGTAGGTTGCTTATAGCATGGGGCTGAAAACTTCATTATTTGAATTTAATTTAAGCCATATTGGCCTAGGGACCTACATATCACACTACCTACTAACTCTTACAAATTTTTTCTATTCATCTAAGTGTTACCTCTACCATATAGGATGTGTATTTTCCATCATGGACCCCTTAATATTATTCCTAATGTATTTGGGTAGCAACATCACTTAGACTACTATCAATAATAACACTATGGATAGGATGGCAATAGAGTTATGTTTGAATGAATAGGGAATGGAGACCAAAATCATTATCCACAATATCAATATCATCAAAAGGATAGAGGGTATTTCAACCATAAGATGTGTATGCCATGTATAAGTACCAATAATCCCATCCAATAGGTTCCCATAATGTGATGGATAAGGATTTTCATCAAATGTCATTTGTACTTTTGAATCTTTCTTAGATTGGTCTTGGAAATGAGTGTTAAATATTTTATGTTTGTTGTGGTCACCAGGTTGTGGATTTTATTCCTTTGTAAAATTGTCAAATTTGATATTTGTATCATCAATGAGGTCTTGTATCATAGGCGTTAATAGATATTTGGATGTAGATGTAACTAGTGTGTTTAATAGATATTTTATTTAATATGATAAATTTCATTCCATGATCATGAATAATGTTTCATAATTCATTGAAAGATTTGAAATTTAAAAAGAAATATAGACTAATGTAAAGGAACCATAAAAATTTTCTTGAATGTCTTTAAGATCTTTTTCTACCACTTGATTAGTCATTTTATCAAACATTTTTCTTGTACCTCGAGACATATTAATTAATTAATTCATTGGTTCCTTGTTTAATTTTTACAATTTGGTCCTAGGAAACCTTTTTACTAATGTTAATAGAGAAGTGTGATAAATACTAATCTATATGCAGTTTGAATGCATTTATTAATTGGGATGGTAAATCCTAAACCACAATAAGTGATAGTCTTTTAAGATCCTTGGAAATATTTTTGTGTCAAAACATCATCAATTGAGGCATAATCAAGGCATGCCAAATAAAAGGATCAAATATGTTATTCAAGATCATGCTTGCCATCATAAGACGTGAAATTAAAGTGCAACAAAACTAGTTGTCAAGTAGTGAAAAGATATCTATGGTGTAAGAGGATTATGTAATACCACTTGTGAATCAATATCATAAGGTGATTTAAAGGACTTTTGTTTAACATTTGTAACTTAAAGTTTCAAAAAATTTATTGTTTGCACCTCTTTGTATTTTGGGTTGGTTATTTGAGAAGTCACAAAATAAAGTGTACCCACAGGTTGGGTAGATATAACAATTTAGACTATAAATTGGGTTGAAGTATTAAGGTTTTACATGTAAAATATGGAAATATTAGTTTCATTAAACAAAGGTGGCAAAGCATAATCAATGTTTATACTATTTTTTGGTAGTTTGGTTGGAATGGGATCAATTTTGGTACCTTCTAATTATTCAACATCACTAGGTGAGAATAACTTAGCATTAACATGGTATCTAATTTCATCTCTTGTAACATATTAAAACTCACCTATTAACTCCATATTGTTATTAATATGAGTAACTAGTGATTCTTTATGTTTCATTTCTTACAAATGAAAGATGGCATAATTTGAAACAAAGTGAAACCCAAACTAAATTAAAACACTACAAATTAGAAAAAATTGCATTCATATAGATTGAGTTCACCAAATGTTTAACCCTAAATTATAGGTAGGGGAATCTAGGGTTAAATGGGTAGATATAGTCTGGGAACAAAAATGGTAGACTATTTCTAAAGAAAAATTAATTTTAAATCTTAGATAAACTCATACATAATTCATTATGATGAGATATGTAAAAAATAGAAAGTAAAGATATGGTAGATATTGAAAAGATAATGAAAATAAGATACTTATCTAGTTAATATGTTAATAAGGATTTGAATATAGAATAGGAAGGGAATATACTTGATCTATATTATGGATTAGTCACCTAATTCTATACGTTTTATCTCTTTATTTATAAACACTTATGTCAATCTGGGCTATTACATTATTGCTTCAATCTATATTGGATGTAAGTGTTTTTTATAAAATACCTACTAAAACTAGACGTGACCACCTAAATGATTTTGGGTTTTGTGTCACTTTTTCTTTAGTGCATTCAAATTTAGGTCATGGATTATCACTCCTTGTCAAATAATAAAATTATAGTTAATCATCTTCATATTGGCTATCATAAAATGGGTTATTTGGTGCATGGTTTCAAGATACCTCAAATACCACTCTATCAAGAAGCACTACATACATAGAAAATAATATAAATAGAACCACAAATTTATGTAGCTCTCCCCTATGTGTTGACATGTGTACATGTATCATGCAATGTGTGGTGATTAAAAACATAGAGTGAGCTTACTTGCAACTTTTTAAATGTGTCTCATGGGATCCTCCATCAATAATTAAGACTTATATATTTGTTGTCCCTATGAATAATATGTAAATAAGATAAAATAGGGAAATATTTCTCACTTGAGTGCTTGATTGAATGATTTTGGTAAGTTACCTTATGAATAGGTAATAAGTTTCTAGGTGAATAATGAATGATGGTTAATCTTGGGTGTGTGTGTGTGTGTGTGTGTGTGTGTGAGAGAGAGAGAGAGAGAGAGAGAGAGAGAGAGAGAGAGAGAGAGAGAGAGAGAGAGAGAGAGAGAGAGAGAGAGAGAGAGAGAGAGAGAGAGAGAGTCACTTTAGATAATATCTCACATCAGATCACTTAGGCTAACCATATATATACATTATATTTGAAAATTAGATGGCTTTAAGTCACTAGACACTTGCATTGGGGTAATACACTTGTGCTAACATAGACATATAAATGGATCAAGTTTGTGGGAAACTAAAAAATAGGCACAAGTCTAAAACTTACAGATATAGATGATAAACATGTTTATAGTATTTTGGCTAAGATACAATATTTGAGTTATTATAACAATATTGGTCAAACTAAGAGGTTAGAAATAAGCATAGAGAGATAATGTATATGAGCCTTTAAATAATTGTAAATTTATATAAACTAAAGGTACATACGTTGTGTGTGTGTGTGTGTGTGTGTGTGTGTGTGTGTGTGTGTGTGTGTGTGTGTGTGTGTGTGTGTGTGTGTGTGTGTGTGTGTGTGTGTGTGTGTGTGCGTGCGTGTGTATTCCAAGTGTATAGGACAAAGGTGCTCTATAAGTTAGAAACAATGTCTACACTATTTACATTCTTGATCATGTAGATAGTATTTTGGTGACTAAATAAATGGTTATGAGATTAACCATATTTATATCTAAATAGAGGATAGAATTTTCCTTTGGTGAAGAACAGAACATGCCATCTATTCACATAGTCATATATTAAGTCAACAAATATGATATATGTCATAACAAAACAAATGTGTTTCTTATCAATATAAATATTATAAGGCTACTATGTGTTCATACAATAATTAAGAACACTATATTTTTTAGACAATATTTTAATTTTATATAATTATTAGTATTATAAAGATATTATCGTAATATTATATTATATTAAAAAATATTCTAGTAAAATATAATAATTAAATTATTATAATATAATATAATATAATATAATATATTATATTACATTATAATATAATTATATTATAATATTATATAATTATTTATATTATATATATATATATATATATATATATATAGAATATTTACATATATATTATATTAAATTTTACACAAATATATTATTATATTTTTATATGTAATATGATATGATAATAATATACATTATTATTTACAAATTCCTCATTGATTTAGAGCAAGTTATGTGTTGTCTAGTCCATGCTTGATATACCTTTTATTGTTGTTATTGTGGTGGATACGAAAATTTATTTAAGTAGCATTTTCATTTCCCCTCACCTTCACCACCCAACTCCCCTTGAAAACTTTCACCACTTTCATGTTCTATATTGATTTTCCCTTCCCCAATGCTTTGCCATTGCTAAAACTCACTTTGGAACAAAACATACCCTCCCAATATAGTTGAGTTTCACATCTAATTAAGGAACACACCACCTCATTTTCTACTATCACCTCCACCAAAAATATCAAATATTTTTTCTCAATGTTTTGTATACAAAAGGTTAAATTATATCAATGATTATAAGTTTCAAGTTAGTTTTGACTCTCGATTTATACTTTTTTATTTTACAAAATATGACTTTACTTAATAATAATATATAATATATCTATAACTATATTATTACTAATTATATAATATAAAATAGAATATTAAATATTATAAATTTTATATTATATAAAAAATCATAATAAAAAGAATTGATTTCATATTCCTATAAAATTAATTTCTTCACTAACAAGGTTTATTAAGGATTTTATTAGCTAGGAATGACTCATCCACATTCAACATTTATTTAAATGAGAGTTCACAATTCACCTCCTTTTAAATCCAAGTACATCAAATTCCATGTCTATAATTTTTAATAAATATATTATCTAAATAATATCCTTAATCATAAATTAATTAAATCAAATATAAAATTATGAAAACTAGGAACCTATTTCAAACTTCAATGTAATGTTATCAAATATAAATACACTAAACTCTTCCCATATTAAATTAGATAAAAATTTGAACTAAAAAATGTAATAAATCATCTCTTATAGGTCAACATATATTTAAAATACAAAACCTATCTATGGTTCATATGATAAAATATAGAGTGCACAATTTTCAATGTAATTAGAGAGGGAACCATGAAAGTATTTGATGGAAAAAAATAGGATCAAAAAATTCAATTTAAGAATTTTTTTTTTTTGAGATTTGTCTATTTTTAGAAATTGTATATTTTTAGAACTGAAAGTCAACTTCAATTGAAATTTGTCCCATAGACTAATTTTATTTTTAAAAATATCTTGAGATATTTTTAGAGCTAGACACACTTTCATCTATGACTTACCAAAAATAACAGCTGCTAAAAAATAGAAGTTTTATTTTAGACGTTAATTTTTTTAAATTTTTGCATTTTAACTCTAAGTCTAAGTTGAGGCTTATTTAATCATGGTTTGGGTTGAAATTATTTCAAGAAATCAATATGAATCAATTCTGAGTATTATTTTAATATCTTGGCCTATTGGTAATTTTCTTATTCTTGTTAGTTTTTGGGATCATTTCTGGTATTCAAGTCAGGTTTGAATCTTGGAGGATTAAAGAATGGAAAGAGGATGAGGAGGTGTTGTGCAGATGAACCAGACTATACAAGAGATGTAGAGGCAAGTTCAACAATTAACAAAGGTTATCACCAATCAACATAAAAGACATAAATCATGATGAAGAAACTCAATACGAATAAGAGAAGCAAGACCAGCCACCATCTATATAAGAGATGATGTTTGGGCTTTAGAAGGAAGAAATGAAGGAATCAAGGTTGATGTTCCAGATTATGGAGGTAGTTTAAAACAAGAGGAGTTGATAGATTGGATTAATAACATGGATATGTTCTTTGAGTGGAAGACTATGAGAGAAGATAAGAAGGTAAAGTTTGCATGCACAAAATTGAAAGTTCATGCAATGATTTGGTGGGATCACCTACAGAAAGAGTGACAAAGAGGAGGAAAAGGGAAGATAAATTCATAGAAAAAGATGGATAAGAATCTAAGGGGGAAATTTCTTCCTATAGATTATGTACAAACCTTATACAAAAAATTTCAAAATTTAAGGTGAAAAGATCACTGTATACAAGAGTATATACATGAATTTTATAAAATTTACATACGAGTAGAGCATGATGAAATAGAATATTAGATGGCTTAAATGTATGTAAATAGTTTTAAATTTTCTATTTAAGATGAATTAAGCATGCATAGAATACTTAACATGGAGGATGCTTATCAATTAGCTTTGAAGGTAGAAGAAAAATAAAATAGATAGAATTTTAGAAGGACGTCTAATGGTCAAAGAAGAGGTAGATCCCCAGTAATAAGGGGATGAGGTGGGTTTAATACCACTAGAGGTGGCTATAATGACAATAAAGATGAATCATTTTGTGGTGTAGAAAGGAAAGATGATAATAGGCCAGGGTTTTAATACCAACCAATAAAGAGGAAGATTATTTTAGAAAGGATGAGGTTACAGTGGTACTAGAGGATGGTTTCTAAATCAATATAGATATTATGTCTATTATATAATTGGATAATAATGGCACAGATCATTTGAGTGTCCAAACTATTAAGATCAATAAAGAGGCAAGAAGATAGCCCAAGAGTAAATCTAGTTGAGGTTGAAATAGAAGAGCAAAATACTGAAGTTGCACAAGCAGATTTTGGAGAGAATCTCATGATGAAAAGAACTATGATCTCTCTAATGAAGGAATAAGTGTATAATAACTAAGGTGGTGATGC
The DNA here is from genome assembly GCA_037957365.1 of Torreya grandis. Classification (NCBI taxonomy): domain Eukaryota; kingdom Viridiplantae; phylum Streptophyta; class Pinopsida; order Cupressales; family Taxaceae; genus Torreya; species Torreya grandis. Next base: position 69,270 of record JARHVA010004577.1, on the reverse strand, counting down.
ATGGCTTCAATCAAATATTTTTTGAACAAGATGTACTTCAGGTGGAAAGACATGCAAAGTAATTATAGATGGTGATAGTTGTGAAAATATGGTTTCTAAAAAATGATTGAGAAACTAAATATGCAATGTGATAATCATTCTAACCCTTATCAAATTTCATGGTTTAAGAAAATAAATGAGGTTACAATACATAAAAGGTGCTTAATCAAGTTTTCTATAGGAAAAAATTATAATGATGACATATTGTGTGATGTTATTTCGATGGATGCATGTCATGTGTTATTGGGGAGGTCCTAGCAATTTGACAAGAAATTAGTTCATGATGGATCAAAGAACACATAAAATGTTTTGAAAGGTGGTAAAAATGTATTTTTGTTACCTCTTAAAGAGGAAGAGAAGACATAAATCATGCTCTGTAATAAAGAATTTATCAAAGATATGAAGGTTGCTGGTTGTTATTATGCACTAGTAGCAAAGAATGAGAAAACAAAAATGGTATCAATACCAACATCAACAACAAGAGTGTTGAAATAATATGTTTATGTTATGCCTGATACTATATAGTTTACCACCGAAGAGAGATATTCAACATCACATTAATTTTATTCTAGGATCAGCTCTACCCAATCAAGCATCTTATAGGATGAGTCCAATAGAACATGCAAAATTAAATAAATAGGTTACATAATTGCTAGGGAAAAAAGTGATAAGGGAAAGTATAAGTCAACGTGTAACACCATCATTGTTAACTCTAAAGAATGATGGAGGATGAGAATGTGTGTGGATAGTATATAAATGAATAAAATTATAATAAAGTATAGGTTTCCTATACCTCATTTAGATGATATGGTGGATGTGCTTGCAAGAGAAAGATATTTCACCAAGATTGATCTGAGTGGTTATTATCATATTCAAATTCATGAAGGAGATGAGTGGAAAAATGCATTCAAGATTAGGGATGGCTTATTTGAGTGGATGGTAATGCCATTCAGATTATCTAATGCACCTAGCACATTTATGAGGGTGATGAATATAGTACTAAGAACATATATTGGTAAGCTTATGTTTGTTTATTTTGATGATAATTTAATATTTAGTAAGACTAAAAAATAACACTTAAAACATTTGAGAATGGTAATGGATTTGTTAAAAAAGGAGAAGTTGTATTCAAATTTGAAGAAGTGCAGGTTTATGAAGAATAGTTTGGTATTTTTGGGATTTGTAGTTTTAGTAAATAGTGTGAAAATGGATGAAGAAAATATAAAGGAAGTTGTTGAGTTGACTATTCCAAAAATCATTGCAGAGATAAGAAGTTTCCATGGTTTATCAACTTTTTATAGAAAATTTATTAAAAACTTTAGTAGTATTGTGGCACAAATAACAAATTGCATGAGAGGTAAAGAATTTGCATGGACTAGATTGGTCACAGAAAGTTTTGAAATTTTGAAGAAGATTATAGAGAGGCCAATTTTAGCATTCCTAGATTTTAATAAAGTTTTTGAGGTTAATTGTGATGCTTCATTTATGGGAATTGGTGCTATGTTAAGTAAAAAAGGATAGCCAATAGCATATTTTAGTAAAAAATTTAATGAGGTAAGAAAAAAGTATTCTACTTACGATGTTAAACTTTATGAAATTATAAAATCATTAAGACATTTGAGGCATTATCTAGAGCCTAAGGAGTTTATACTATTTATAGTTCATGAGGCTTTGAAGTATGTGAATACACAAATGAAGTTACAAGGATTAAGAAGAAAGTTGTTGGAAAGTAATGAGATATATAAAGTAGTAATGGATGTTAGAAGAAGACCAATGTATTTTTAGGAGACTTTGTAATGTTTTACTTTAGGAAAGAGTGATTTCAAAAAGGCACATACAATAAGTTGAAGTACAAGAAAATTTTACCATGTAGAATTATGAAGAAAATCAATGACAATGCTTACGAAGTGAGTTTACCATAGAATTTTTATATTTATCTAGTATTTAATGTTTCATATTTATATGAATTCCATGAATAAGATGGTGAAATTTATGAAGATGAAGATGTAAATTGGAAGCAATAGGTTCCAAAGAAAAAGGACAAGATAGTGCAAATTTTGGATATGAAGACAGTGAGCACAATGCAAGGGAATTATAACAGGTATTTGGTCTAGTGGGAAGGATTGTAGTAAGAAGACAACAATTGGATTATAAAATGGGAGTTGAAAAAGATTGACAAAGATAAATGGTAGTAGTACAATCAGGACAACTCATAAGAGCTGAGTTGTTTTCAACCAAAGGAGAATGATGCAAAAAAAAAAGGGTCCAAAAATATAATTTAATAATTTTTTTGGGGATTTTTCTATTTTTAAAAATTGTATATTTTTAGAACCAAAAGTGAACTTCAATTGAATTTCATCCCATAGCCTAATTTTAGTGTTTAAAATATTTCAAGATACTTTTAGAGTTGCACATGCTTGCATGCATGACTTACTAAAAATAACAACTGCTAAAAATAGAATTTTTTTGAGATGTTAGTATTTTTAGAATTTTTTCATGTCAACTCTAAATCTGAGTTGAGGCTTATTTAATCATGTTTTGGGTTGTAATTATTTCAAGCATTCAATATTAATCAATTTTAAGTATTGTTTCAATATCTTGGCCTAATTGTAATTTTCTTATTCTTGTTAGCTTTTGGGTTCATTAGTATTTGCATTAATATATGACATTCGTAAGTATGTTATACATTTTATTATTTAAGTCATAAATTTAATAATTAAATAAGGATTGGATTATTGAAAATAAATGTGGTAGAATATATAAGGTGGAACTTTTTCGTCATGCATATGGTATCAATGGTCATCTATGCATCCAATGTTTCCTTCCATTCCACTAGCTTAAAATGAAAAATAAAATGGTAAATAGACAAGAAATATTTTTTATATTTCAAAACATGAATCTATTAGTTTCCCATTTTTATGATAAGTGAAATCATGTGAATAAAGTAAGACTAAAATGATAAATTTGACCACATATAATAGATATTATTGAATAGATCAATCTCATTTTCATGATCTCACACATTTAATATTCCTTATGAAAATAAGAGGAAACAAGACTTAGTACAATTAAATATTATAAAATTACCTAATTATAATACTTAATAAGTAAAGGATTCATCTTCACCTATGGATTGAATCATTCTTTCATTCAAGCGATAAGGCGATCTTCAAAATCATTTACATGAAAGAAAAAATATTATCAGGGAATTGGTACTTCATAACTCAATTTTATTTATCTTGGTGTCTTTAAATCCTGAACATATCTTCTACTTTTCCTTCTTCACATGAATTAATATTAAATCATGGAATCCTTACATTCTCTATATTTATGTGATCATTAAAATATTCCACCTCACATTTTTTGTTCACCTCCATAAGAAACAAACTCAAAATCCCATTGAATTTGGGTAAATGCTTTGGAAATTAAACACCATAGAAAATGTATAGATTATTTTTTGTCATTTAATTTTTTTGAATTAATATGTAAGATGATACCCCCATCTAACACATAGCACTAGTAGACCATTTCATCGCATTTAGGGTTTCACATGTAACACATATAAATTAATTTGTGTTGTTTTTCTTTTAAAAATGTTTTAACCATTTGTGACACATTTCAAATAATTTTTTTTAAATAATTAAATTTTTATAAAGTAAATGATTAGTCAAAATATGTTTTTAACTAAAATATTGAAGCATATCCATATAAATTTAAAAAAATAAAATTTCAAAATAAAATATGGATATTTACTTTCTATATATAACAAACAACAATGTATGTGGGCGGATTGCCTATTTTAACTTTAATATTAATCTTGGTAATTCATTTAGATGTATGTGAATTGGAAATTTTGAGTTTACTATCTACCTTGGTAATGATTTTCAATGTATATGGTTTGGCAACTTCTAATTATTTACCTTGGTAACAAAGTCAATTTTAGATTTAAGAAATTTAAATGATGTATAACAAGAATTTAAAATAAAATCTTAAAATCAGGATCTCTTACACCAAACTATGGTCTCATATTTTTGTAATATAAAAATATATATTTATTTTAAAAGGTTTGAGGCTTCCATGTTCTATAATAATGATAAAATTGCTTGTGAAAAAACATATGCTTTTAAATTTAATTGATGTATACAAGTTCTTGTAAATGAAAAATACAATGGAGATTTGAAAAAAAAATCTCAATTTGAATGATATTAAGTTAATTAAGAGTATTTAGTGTGTGAGAGGGGAAACATGGAAAGCATTTATCTTGTAATGAAGGAAAATAAAAGATGAAGCATAACATAGATGAATTTGATAAAATGAAGATTCATGGTAAATTTCAATAAGATCAAGTTTATGACTGGGTTAATTAATAAGTAAAAAATATAAAAGTACCACATTTGAATAGTTCATATAAATAAAAAAATAAAATAAAATTCATTATGATCTTTCAAGAGGGGACCTATTATAATAAATTGGTGATTATATTTTTAACGACCTACAAAAATACATTTTGCTAAAGAAAATGAGGGTCCCACAATAAATAATAAATGTTAGAAAATGACTCTATAAATAAATAAGATCAATTTTAAAATTTATTTTAATTAAAAATTTACCTTTAACTTTATATCCCATTAATAATTGAGCACAAAATGATAACTAGTTTGATTATCTTGACTAGAAGTAAGATACAACATGTTTTTTTTGGTTTTTTGTTTGGAAAACATTATGGTTTATATATTTATTAATTTTTTTAATTTTATTTTACATATTTTAGTGGAGAAGTGTAGCATTAATAAATGTGATAAATTTATGATATTATTTTATAGGAATATCATTGTGTTACCAAACACTTAATTTCACATGGAATGCAAATTATGTATCATATGATATGGTATATAGATGTACATTTTAAATGGTAAGGTTTTGAGAGTAAATTGATATTTCTAAGTGTTTTTTAATTTATTCACTTCCACTTAAGTTCATTTCTTACCCACTAAATTTTTAATTAAAAAATATTTTATGTAATTAATTCAGGTGTGTTGAGGTTTTCACAAAAACTATTAAATTTTTAAAAATTATTTTGTATCACATGTAATAAATTTTAGTATTTCATTTGAGATAAAAATTTATCTTTACCTTTATATCCTTGGTAATTAAGCATACAATGATAACTAATTTCATTTTCTTCACTAGAACTAAGATATAATGTGTTTTTTTCAAACAAATTATGGTTTATTTATTTATGCAATCTATTAAATTTATTTCATCTATTACAGTGGAGAAGTGCATGAAGTGTATCATTATTATATGTGATAAAATTATATCATTATGTTTTAGTAATATCATTGTATTACCAATTGCTTACTGTCAAGTAGAATAGAAATTATGTGTCATAATAATTTGTTTGTGTGTGTGTGCGTGTGTGTGTGTGTGTGTGCGTGTGCGTGTGTGTGTGTGTGTGTGTGTGTGTGTGTGTGTGTGTGTGTGTGTGTGTGTGTGTGTGTGTGTGTGAGAGAGAGAGAGAGAGAGAGAGAGAGAGAGAGAGAGAGAGAGAGAGAGAGAGAGAGAGAGAGAGAGAGAGAGAGAGAGAGAGAGAGAGAGAGATGTAATTTTTATTCAATAAAGTTAATATCTTACTTGTTACATCCATAATCATAAACATCTAATTAAAATTTTTTTTTTATAATATTTCCAATATCACTAAGAATTTTTTCCCTTTTTTAATAAGGCATTAAAAATATATCTTGATTGTTGAGTCAATTTTTTTTATGATATAATAACTTATGTTATTACTTAAAATGAGAGTTGGTTTGTTAAGATATTTTTGTATTATAAGATGGTCTAAACATAAGATTAACTTCAAATGGGATATGGTTTTATTATTTATTTTGGTATACAATAACAAGAATTCCATTAACACAAAAATATTGTATTATTGAAATATAATTTAAGTTTACCCATATAAGATGAGAAAACACATGATTTGGTATGTTCTATAATCACATTCCTTTGATAATAATGTTGATCATATGCATCATGGATTATTAGATTGTGAACCATGGTTGAATATACTTTTGTTTAAGTATAATGTGAATTTAGTATGATACTTATATAGACACACTTGATCATAACATAATATTAATCTTATTACCTACCTGACCTATTATGAAATTTATTCATCGAAGTATGATGATTAAATTAGAAAACTACAGCTCCATGTAAAAATTTATGATCTTAAAAAAAAAATCCTAAAAATTCCTTACTACCCCAAGTTAGATACATCTAATTTGTGTGTCTTAGAATTATTTTATGATTTTAAAATAATCTTATTATATCATATTTACACATTAGAACAACTAAGACATGGATTTTGTATCTATAATAGATTTCTATCTCCCTTTTTTTGAGATAACGAGATTGAAAATTTTAGTAGTGATAATGTTTCAAATGACAAATCCGTGTCCATTAGCAACATTATACTAATGTTCATTGAACTAAATAAATGGAAGATATATAAAGTTTAAAAAATACACCATCCAATTTAACCAGGTTGGCTCATTATATTTTTGTGTTAAGGTTTAGGAAGGTTTACATTACAAATAAGAACTATACTATCATATTAGTCATCTAATGAACATCAAAAAATCCATAAATATTACATGTATTATAATACATTTTATTTTGATATAGCCTAATGAAAAAAGGGAATTATATCCCAAAGATAAAATAATAAA